>JWIW01000096.1:0-24329 GCA_000966855.1 Fusarium sp. JS1030
GGTGCCTAGGAAGGCGAACATAGGGTAGGTCCGAGTTACTCTGGTATGACTTCTTTAATAAAAGAGCGTAATTATTTAATATAATTTTTAAAAGTAAGAACTAGCTACTTTTATAAACTTAGTAATACTTCTAAAAGCAGCTATTAGCTATAGTAATAAAGAACACAGCTATTAACACTCGCCAGGATAAAAACCCAGTATTAAAATTGCTTTTTGTCATTAATATCCTTAAAGACATGCCTGCAGAAAGCCACAACTCCCTGAGAATAAGCAATGCAACGTCGCTTAATCTCAGCTCGTATAATTAGAGCAACAAAGCCGGGTGATGGTTTCTTTGGTTGGATGCACTTTTGCCCTCCTATTGTCCAAACTGACAAATCACCGTTGAGAATGGATCCGAGCGGTTCTATCACTTCGATGCTAACAATGATTGGGCCAGCCTTGATTGAGGCCCCCTGGGTCTGGTCAGCTGAAGTGCAGCCACCGGGCCTTCTTCTTTGTAGCAGCGTCAATGTTAAAGGAGAAGCTCCCGATCCCATTTGAAAAGACGTGATTCATTCCTTCACCTAAATCCAAGGCGCAAGTATCAATTACGTCAAGCGCTAAACATACCACCAAATTCTACCGCCCCAGATCTCTTACCGGCTCAATGTCAACTTCACCAGGCTGGTCGGAGAGGAAGCAAGCGGCTGTGACGACAACAGCCGCACTTCTCAGTCAGGAGCTGCCTGATTGGAGGCGTAGCGACAAACACTCGGCCATCGCGAATGAATCGAAGACGCGGGTCGCCCACCCTGTTTCCACCAGAGCTCAGAAGATTCTCCGCGCTTTCGAGAAAGGCATCGAGAATCAAGCCGTCAATTCCATCGAAGAAGAGGGGTTTGACTGGGCTGAACAGGTGGGCGGCCGGCGAGAAACGGTTCTGCATCTGGCTGTGGAACTGGACTACGAACAGGCTGTGGTGAGCATCACAAAACGATTCAAAAGAGCGGTTGACGCATGCGACAAATACGGCCGGACTCCCTTACATTATGTCTCGATTAAACCAAACGCTGCCAAAATCACCCAAGTTCTGCTTGAAGCCGGCGGTAGCGTCGACGCTCTCGACTGTCAGAATCTCACTCCACTGCACACACTGGTCTGGACACCCAAGGAGCAAGAATCATCAGATGCGGAAGGGATACACCCGGCCACTGTGGTGGAGCATTTGCTGGACAATGGCGCTGAAGTGAACACGAGGGACGTTTTCGGTGATCATACCCAGATCCCCCACATGGCCAAGAGCACATTTACTTATTTCGTGCTTCAATAGGCGATAGCCCACTGCACGACGCTGTACGGAAAGCGGACAAGAAAATGATCCAGCGCCTACTCGAGCACGGCGCCGACAGCGAGTGCCGCAACTTTGAGGACAAGACACCACAAGATCTGGTGCAAGATCTGCCCAACAACGTCAACAAGAAAATGCTCGATGGGCTTCTTCGTTCTATCAATGAATGGGATCCGAATGATGCTCGTACCGTCCAGGCCATTCCTACTAAAGCACCAATGTGCTGGGGCAACGCCCCAGGCGATATGACTGACGAATCAGGACACAACGACATTGATCGTGGCCATCATAAGGTCTGCAAAAAGTTTAACATGAACATCCGCTTCTACTACAGAGATAAACAGTGCTCGCAGAGTTGGTCGGTGTCTGTCCATGATCTTCTTCACCAAAAGGGTCGGATGACGAGACTGGAGGACGAATTCGTCAAATTTGTGTGTCGGCAACTGGGGATGGACGAGGAGGTAGTGACGGAGGCAGAGAAGGAGAAGGTGAAGGAGAAGTGCTGGAGGTGGATCCACATCCCCGTAAACCAGGCAGGCATTGTCGGGGATATGATTTGAGTGATAATGCTAACGCCGTAAACACAGATGTCCTGGGTAACGGTCAGTGACACTATGTGCCCCACTTGGCTGGATTCCTGATGAGCTGACTGCCCATTCTTAGGACCTTGTGTGGCGACTCACTGAACTAGCCCCCGATGCGATGAACAGGTCGACAGACGATCCTAGCGACAATCAAGACGATACGAGGAAGGAGGCATGGAAGTTCCTCAGCCGAAACATAGCCCAGCGAAAGGGGGCAAATGGTGTATTCACACGGATACCGCATGTGAGTCTAAGACAGCACACTCTATCACCAGTGCAGCCGCCGCTAACAGATGGCTAGGCCGGAGACTTCTTGAAAATCAAGGCCCTAGATGAGCAGGAGACGGAGAATGACCCAGCCTCTCAAATTGCAAGTGCATGACCACCACGACATCGAGTGATTTGGCCCGGAATCCTTACTAAACACAAACACTCTATACAAGGAGGATGTAAAAAGCTCTGCCATGAGCACAACTGGAAGTTTTTATCGAGGAGAGACATGGAGGAATAGGACCGAGTTCCCCAGCGATGAAAAAATCTCTATTGTAGTAAGTTTCATATGAGCAGACCAATCCCGAGGAAGCTGAACAAAAACTAAGCAATTCAGGTGCCTTACATTGATTTTGAGACTCGAGAGTACCTCAAGCATCGTAAAGAGGTCGGAAATTCAGACAACTACAAGCCCCAGTCCCTTGGGTTCCAACACAAGTTTGAACTAGAAGAGATGTCGCGACCCTACAAGGCATTGAAAGGACTGCATAGATCACAGACGCTGGATGCGTCGTATTATGACACACTGACGGAGTTGGGCCTCATGGAACGCGACGAGGATCAAGTTGTCCTCAAGTGGCTTGAGAGTGTTGCCAAAAGAGGCAAAAAGCGACATGGAGATGAACGACATGTCAAAGGCTTTGGTGAGTTTCTCTAAACGCGGATGATGGTGGAAGAAGTGCTTTCGTCGCGCATGCTGACCAGTTGCACGCCCGACCTACAGACGAAAAGGCTCAAAGGAAATCAGAGCCGCTTTCCAGAACGGTCCCCGACAGCTCACAGCCAACAAAGCTCAAATTCAAGAGAACAGGCGCTGGCAAGGAGGACTTTGGTGAAGACATTCGAGATCCAAGTAAGCAGGCGAGATTACTCATGGTCCATCAACTTTGGCTCTGGAAGCTCGATAAAGGTACTTATTTCCTCAGTTTCTTCTTCTCGGTCTACACACACCTACTGCGTCCCGGTGGTTGTTGACTCGTCTCTATAGACACCATCATCACGGCTTTTCCTGATCGATACCACCGTGGTGTCGAGGACACCCTCTTCGACACCATCCGCCAGGGTGGTGTTCACCTGTACACAGACCCACACGAATTGATCGAAGACATACTTTTTGAGTCTGTGACTTTTCTAGAAGAGTTTCAATACGCAGGTCTAGGTATCCATGTGCTTGACATCTTCGATAGCTCCATCGCCGAATGTGTATGTATTCCAAGAAACCAACACAACTGCTTCTAGCCTAAAGAACTACCGCTGACAATACATAACCCACTAGAGTCAGGAAGAAGCGAAACGTTTCGATGCATTTAGCGAATCGATTGATCCAGACAGCACCATCGTCGAGACATCGGACATCACCGACGAGATCAACCTGATCAGCAAGTGCAAAGACATCCGTGACGAGTTGCACTTGATCCTCCGAATCTTCGAGACGCAGCAAAACGTTGTGAAGAAGTTTTCTGATCTCTTCTGGCCTAAGAAAGTAGCTCCCAAGCTAAACCAGGCTTTCATCGACGACTGCGGTGTCGGGCACCTGATTGAACGCACCAGGGCCCTCGACGGACATGCCAATCGTACACTTCAAGCTGTGCGTCACCAACCTTCCTTCCACAAGCAACCTACCCACTACCATGCCAAGAATGTACATATTATGGAAGCTAACTCGGCATGCAGCTTGACTATCTTGTTCAGATCAAGCAGGCTCAGAGTTCGCTAGATGAGGCGCAATCAGCAGGCCAACTAAACAAGGCAATCTGGATATTCACACTGGTCACTGTTATCTTTGTAGGTTGCACCATGGGATTTTCTTGAATTAGAGGCTCCAGACTCTTGTGCAATGCTGATTTGGGCTCGTTGTTGCCTGATAGACCCCGCTGTCGTTCATGACGAGCCTTTTTGCAATCCCCTTTACCTACCATCCTCAGAACAGCGAGGGGGAAATTAGGGTTGAAGAGAAGTGGTTTACTAATCGCATGGGTGAGTGCCTCCCTCTCATCCGATCAGACGGGATCCAGGATCCGGAGTGACAGCCGTCTTTTACGCTCCACTTCGTCAACTACCTATTCAACTTATCATTCTCAGGCAGCTAATGTCTTTCACAGCTATCGGTGAGGGTGTTAGTGTGGCAGTTATTGCCCTTGCCATACTCATCAGTTTCACTGCACCTTCCCCGAAACGCGTCATTGCACGCCTCAAGTCCATTTGGAAAAGGATTGGCCCACTCGACACAGACTCAGATTCCAACGACACCAAGCCACCCCAACGCGATAAAGATCAACACTCTATCAGACACCAGCTCTCCATCTTCCTCGCCAGGAAGAAAGGGATGCCGAAAGGGGGCGAGGAAAACGCCTAGAAACCAAAGGGGCATGTGATCTACAGTGCTGTCCAGCATTAGACTTTGTGTCAGCATGTATTACCTGTGTTCTTTCTCAACGTGATGGTGGCTTCTACTAGAGACGCCAGAGACGTCACTTAATCCACAGCACGAAGTCTGTGCTGGGGCCAGGACTTTGCCCCGACCTGGCGAGTATTAGCTGTTGGCGGCCCGTGATACAAGATTGGTATTTTTTTTGGCGGTGTCAATTCAGTCATAGGGAAACACAATTCAATATCTAGCGTGAGGTATAGTTGCTTCTGTCGATGTCTGTTCTTGAAATCAAGATGACATTAAAACCAGTCTAATTATGTCTGCAAAGAGTCTGGTAAGGCGATGACGAGGGAAAAAATAGCTTCGGCGATTTTAAGAAATGGTAATTAGGCTTAAAGTAGAGGACGGCCCATCAGTGCCCGCGGACACGGTGTGGCATTTATACATGGTCCTGGATGACGAAATCTCCCTTGCATTCCGCCTTGGCGGCGCCAGCACTGCGTTCGTGGTAGCCATGTTCCATGGCTTAAAACGTGGCGTCACCCATATCTCATCTTGTCGCGGAGTCTCAGATTTCAGGCATTATCCCCTGTCGTGACATCAACTAACATGTCTTTACACACTCTATAGATCAAACACTCAGAAACGCTATCAAACAAGAAGGACCTCTACAAATCTGTCAGAATTGCGCACCATCTCTTCGTCGTTTCCAATATTATCCGAGTCCAAGTGGACCGTTCCGACCCGTCGAAATTCCTTCCGGCCGGCTCTCACCAGTCTCTCAGGGCTGACGGGTATAACTAATAGCGCGTGGTAAGACCAAGCAATGTCGGGGTTGTCTCCAAGATAATCGCGCTTGGATAAGAACAAAGCGAATATCTCGTTCTTCTCGGCCCATGCCCGTGTCTCTGCTGTTTGTCCTCGAATCCCGTCGAAACTCGAAAACGAGCCATAACGATCACCTTGAGGCGTGCATAGCCTCATGTTTCGACGCCAATCCTTGGGGAGCTTTGCCTCGTCGGTGTCTGGCAACTTGCTTAGTTCCATCTTGACCATGGGAGCTCGTAAACTGATCCAGCCATCCACTACCTCGCCGAACGGGTTCTTTGTATTCTTGGGCGTCACACTCCAGCCTGTAACAGCTGCTACGTCGACCCAACCGTCCATCGTCGTTCCGTGAGCCGAAGTTCCCTCATACGATGCTGGACTCCATGTTGGCGCAATGTATCCTTCCTCGCCTGGCAGAGGCGATTCGTCTGGGAAAATGATGTTTTTTCGTCTTCGCCGAAAGCTGGACCACCCCAAGCCTTCAACCAAGGCGTTGCTCCACAGCCCAGCAACATATTCGACATCCTGGGGTTTATCTGATGCCTGATTGACGCTCAACTTGGCCTTGATTAACACTGCTAACCCTGAAATAGCTGGGAGCCAATCCGTGTTGACCGTGAGGTTCCTTCCAGTAAAATCTTCCAAGATAAAGTACCATAGCTGGTGGATGGTACTTATCCTAGATTTGCGAGCTATCTCCTTGAACGTTTTATCGCCCCCCGGATTGAGTGAGTTCCAGCGGCCCAGGACCTCGACGCCGTCTTCAGATAGAAAATGTCGGTTACACTCAAAGAAGAGCTGTCCGGTCGCAAAATGCAAAATCCGCTGGGGAAGGAGGCGTTCTTGCATTGCCCAGGCTCGGGATGTTAATGGCTCATTGTTCAGCTGAAGCCAGGAGCGTCCGTTGATTGTGTTATACGGTGGAACTTCAAAGGCAAAAGCAGGGATGTCGATTGCTTCTGATTTGGTTGCAGTGTTCAATTCGGTGTCTTCGGGAGTGAAGTTCAGGGTAATTGGCACATGCTTGCGTTCCGGCCTTGTTAAGAACCCATTTGTAGACCCTGGCGCACAATCTGCTGCAATTGTCAGATATGCTCCTGCATAAACTTGTTGCATGGCTGCAGATTCTCTGGCCCAGTCATCAAGATCGTCCTGGCAGATGCAGAGGGAGTCGATCCATAGGTAGCGAATGCCCAGATGGCGCGTGACCTTGATCGCGTCTTGGAAAGTCTGCGGGAGGCTCTGTACAGAGACGCCGTCTAAATGACCCGAAAGTGTTGCATGTGTAGTCCTCACATGATGCGAAGTATCGGTTCCCCAACAATGGCTGAGCGTCACATATGGATCGGATGTTGTTGTGCCATTTGTCTCCCATAAGCGGATTCTGCCAGCGTCACCAAAAGCGGCCAGATCAAGAAGGCGTGAGGGAAGGCGGGCCTGAGGTGGTTGACAATCGTCATGGTTTGCTATACAATGGTTGATCCAACCAGTAGCCAAGTCCAGAGCACTCCTAGACCCGGCATCAGGATCGACTCTGGCCCCGCGAATTCGTCTAGTAGACAATTCTTTTTGATCCTCCGAGTCTCGATCCGATAGATTAGAGATAGAGTACCTGGACTCCCCAGGCTCAACGCAGAACCCAAAAGCATCAATCAGGTAAATCATCCACTCCCTCTTGCTATTTGTAAGCACCGAGAACCCATCGGCCCCATCAAGGCGCCGAATCAGTCTGAAAGTCCACTCATCTGGTAGACCGTGGCCCTGGGAATCAACAGTAAAGTATCTGGAGAGGGCATCCTGCTCCATTTGTTTAAAATCAGCGATGAACTTCTCAACCTTTTGCAGGATGATTTGGCAAAGCGGACAGTTCTCTGCTGATCGCGAGAGTGCATCAAGGCTGGAATGATGGGGCACCCCGATGTGGTCAAGAGGGGTAACATCATCCTCTCTGGGGACCATGAAATAAGGCGTAGAGCTAGATCCGGAGAGAGACCCGAGGGCACTGATCCTGTCCAACCAAGGCTTTGGAAGGGTAGGCAGTGGTGTTGGCACTGCCAAAGCCGGGAGGCAAAGAGAGCATATAGTCATGGCAGTGGTGTTGGATAGAAGAAGTTGGAGGGGAAATCCTCCCGAGTGAGATGACGACCTTGGACCGTACGATGGTTAGTCAGCTGCCCTAAGCCCGACTACAACTCTTTTCCGTAAACTGTTAGGGTGATTTGCCTAATCTGGTAACGCGTACAGATTCTATTAACATCCGAGATTGATAAGATGTATCGCAAATCTAATCTCTTGGTATATTTATACAGGAATTCATCGGCGATTCACTACCCCCACTCCCTGCGGATCAGGCCCTCGATCCATCGTTAGTAGCTACAAAGGTCCAGGTTCACATATGACATTGGAGAAGCTTGAGTGTCGAAGGTATCTGATGTCCGATACTTCATTTCAAATTTTACCCTTTTTATGTACAACGTCTAAGCTTTATAAACCAGAGTAGTCGTCTAAAAGGCAAACACTTGATCTTCGACCTTACTTACTGGGCGGGCTTTTTCAAAACCAACATTCTCCAAAGTCTTTTTCAAGCTGCTGATCATTGGAGGAGGTCCACATAGAAGAATCTTGACATCTTTGGCCGCTTTTGGAAGCCATTTCTAATGATAGTGACCATTAGCTTGCCATTCCTTATAACCGAATCAGAGGGCGTTTCTTTACCAAAATCATATCAGCTGTAACATATCCGGCTCCACCAGCCCATCCATCTGGAGGCTCGTCCAGCACGTAATGAACACGAAAGCCGCTATCCGTCTCAGCAAGACCATCAAGGCGCTCTTTGAGAAGAATGTCGCCAATAGCCACGTTTGCAAAGATCAAGTCGATTTCGGTCTTATCGCCAGTGGAACGGGCTCCCAGGATAGCCTGTATTATCTGCAGCATTGGAGTGATACCCGAACCACCTGAAACCATGCCAAAGTGGCGCACCATGTTTGGCGTATAGACAAAAGCACCCTTGGGGCCTCGTATGCGAATAGTATCCCCTACATTGACGGATGCTATGTATTTTGAGATATTTCCTGCCGGGTACGTTTTGATTAAGAGGTCGAAATGACCGGATTCGTGTTCGCTTGAGATGGGCGTGTATGATCGGATGATCTCCTTGGTGCCGCCATCGGGCTGGAGTAGAGAAGCCCCAATCGAGATGTGCTGACCTATCGGAAGACCAAGGGTTGGACTCGATGTTGGGAGTTTGAATCGATAACTGCAAGCATTAGCATTTTCAGAAGCTTTGGCTAAGCAGACAACGTGAACTAACATGGCAACATTGTGTGAGATGACTGTCTTGTCGATCAATTCAGTTTCCCGAAAAGAGTCTGGAGAAAGAAACTGCTGTGGGTTACTCATTGTTGGACCAACCGCGCCTGCCCGGATCTGGGTGACATCATCTGATGCCATGTTGAGAGTGTCGGCAGCTTGAATGCTCCCTACAACAGTTGTCGCGGGCCGTAACTGGCCGACACAGAGGTGAGCGAGATTTCGTCTGCTTCCTCAGAGTGACCAGCGTCCTTGTAAGCTTCTGTAGCGTCGTGACGAGCGAGATCAAGCATTAACTCTTCGCCACCACTTGGCACACACTGTTAGCAACGATTATTCAGAGGAGTGGAGAAGGCACAATTAAGGTAAATCGGTCGTTTAAACGCAAGAAAGTGAGAATAATCACGGAGTGCAGGCTTCTATACGTACGGGTGTTCATCTACAAACTCTGAAGCGTTGTAAATATTGCCGCGGATGATCAAGTATAAGTCATCTTTCTTATCATGAGATAGAACCTGATCATGGGTGAATCGCTGTGCTATCGTGGAAACTGCAGCAAGAGATTCAAAAGATTAAGGGTAAAGGTAGAGAAAGGTGTGTTTGAAAAGTTCAACAAAAACTAGAATCCCTGGAGAGCAAGAAGCAGTTTATGAAGAGAGAACACGGAGAATTCTAGTTAGGGCCAGATCTGATAGCAATGCGACAATGCCTCGGTAAAGTTCTACGCGGGTGTACACATGACTCGTGCGCGTGAATGTCGGACCTGGGCTTTGCCCGTATACGGGGCCCTGTTGATTATAGACTTTAATTAGATGTTGACTAGCTCAAGGAGGCTAGGACACCAAGATTGGGGTCGCAAGAACTGAGCTCCTTGAGCAGATACACAATAAGCTGATCGGCAGGGAGAGGATGGGAAGCCGCGCCTAGTTTCCCAAATAAGTAACTTGACAATGTCAATCTGGGCCGAGGTCCGGGCCTATTTTACGTATTTACTTGGTACTCCGCGCTCCATGCGCGGTCATACAGGATGCTCATCAGCGAGTGTGCCAAGCTTACCAGAACAGGTATACTAGAAACACATCTTGTGTAAGGCTTAGTTAACCAAGAGCTAGCCTATATTCTACTATCAACCAATGACAGATATTGAGATCTATTCAGCCAAACGAACCCTTTCCCTCCACCAAGATTGCGTGGGGGAGCAGACAGGTGGCAAAGCATCGGTCATTTCCAGCTCCAACTTCCTCAACACCTGCGTCACCACATCGTAAGCAATCCTCTCACTGACCTAACGTCATAAGAAGCTGAAAATCTTGTCCGGAGCGAGCTGCATACTCATTCGGAGGGTGATCCCCTGGGGAACACAGAAGAGGTCGATTGTGTACAATGTATAGGAATGTGCAGACGCGGCTGGTGAGGCTTCAGACAGGATCGAAAGAGTATTGAAACGCGCTTCGACGAAAGATGCAAATTTACGCACTACTCTGCAAAAGGATATTGACTGGGTTGCAGCAAGGGCTGAGTTGCATTCTAATATCTGGGAGCAGGTGCAGAAAGCCGTTATGCACCATTACGAACGCGAACAAATTGAAGGCCAGGAAATCTGGCTGGCTCAGAGATCTATTGTAAAGGATCGAGGAAGTCGAGATAACATATTATTCTGTTCCAAGCTGGATTGTTGGAGGAAGAAGCACACTTCAGGACCTATTGTAGATATTGAGTCCATGTTATAGATTCAGCATGCATAACTATATGTTCTCAGTTGCCAAGTTGCCGTGCCCCAAAGATGAAAGCGACGGCAGAGGGGTTGATACCTTGCGAGATATAGCAATTACAGTATGTTGAAACGGTCGCTTGCTGGGGACGTTTTTCCGTATATCCATGTAAGAATTAATTTCAGGTCTGATTTACCGACTAACTGACATTGACTGATTGCACACCTCCTAGATAGTAACCCAACGGCCTTCAGTGATACTTGCTCCAGGCGAGAACCTGTTTTGCCATTTTGATCCGCAGCCACGCTCCGCATAACAAAATTCTACTTTAGCATTCCAACAAAAGTATATTCAGTTCCTGCGTACAAAGAAATTGCTAAACTCTGCATTATCCGCAAGTCTCTTTAGCGTGCCACTATCATACTGCAGAACAACTTCCAAACCTTGACCGTCCGCGCGGCGTGGCGGCAGGATGATGCAACGGCCGTCGGGCTTGCATTCGGTATCACCAACAGTGACACGCATTGCGGAGGGGTATCCAAGTTCAGGCCCGAAAGAGGTGTCATTGTATCTGTGTGCCTGAAGACAGACAATGAGCATGTCAGGACCGGGGTAGCGGTTGACGTTCCATGTCAATGTGGTACTCTTTGGCATTTGATTGAGCAGGCCGACAAGGCGCCTGACTGCCTTGTCATTGACAGCAGCAATGGCCTTCTTGATGCGACGCACTGGCTCAGCGTAGATACCGCTCTCGTGTTCGCCGGATGTCAATGGCGAGCGTTGGCGCTGAAGCATGGTAATAGGTAGCTGTGCGACTGCGTTCGGCTCCGAAAAGTTGCCCCAGTAATTAGACGGAATTGAAGGGTTCGTTCGTCCTCTAGCGTCAATAGTAATAGATAGTTTGGCCTCGGGGTATTCTTGAGGATCTATTTTTCTTGCCAGAACCACATGACGCCAGAGGAATGCGCCTACAGCCTCGGTTGTGCTGAGCTTGACCTCGGGGGCACTGTTCGATATGTACCTCTTGAGTAACGACTGTTTGTCGGCAGAGATGTAGAATACAGCATATTCAAATGTCTCAAGTTCAACAGACTCGCAAGCTACCGGATCTAAGAAGCTGGTCGGGTCTTCTGTAAGTTTCCAGTCAGGCAATTGCTCCAAGGTCGCTCCTCGATCACCCTCAATAGCTTTGCTTCTCTCCATAGTAGTAATTGGACAGGCATATATGCTTAGCCCATTGGCAATGGCAGCGAAATGCATGCCGATAGTCTTGTGCAAAATAAAGTTGCATATGCCATCGCCAGCCACATGCTGTATGCTGATCAGCAACAATCTTAATTAACGAATTGACAATAAAATAAATTCAAATCATTGGCTTGAAAGGCCTCTGAGTAATCGTGAGAGAAACAAGGCAACTAAAGCCTCGAGAGATACTTACGTGCAGGCAGCTTCCGAGTATGAGTCCTCCGGGTATGAAGTTGCACTGTACAGCGAGTGCAGGAAGCCTGATATTCTCTACTAGCTTGGCAGATGTTCCAAAGACAACGTGTCTTGGCATTTTGTGGAGAGGGAAGTGATCTTGCTCCAGCTGCGCGAAGGTACCAAATTTCCACAATCTACTGAGTTCGGGCGAGGTGTAGTCTTTGTAATGAATCTCGGCACCTCTGGTACTATCGAATAGAAGCTCAACCTCTTCACGGTCATTGCCGGTATTCTTCTGCACACAGCAAGCAAGCTCCGGAATGTCGTTTATGGTGCTGTGTAGGGCCCTCTCAAAGATATGGAAAACCCGGATCTTGTCTGCGCTGGTAGGTAGTGGGAAAAATAGACATGTTGAAATGTAGTCTCTGGGAGCAATCTGGTCTATGACCGAAAGCTTCACCACTTGACCATGAGTGTTTGGGTGTGGCTGTATGATCGTGGTGCAGCTGGCTGATGGAGCATCTGCTGGTCTGAAAGGGTTGTACATCGTGGGCCTCTACTTCGCCAAATTCATGCTCTTGGCTTTATTCTCGGACGAAATAGCAGGTGAGGACACAGAATAGAGGCCATTTGAGCGAGGGAGGAGACAGAATAAATCATGAGGGGCAAGCAATCAATCGTGTGCTCTATCAAAGCACAAGAAGTTTCATCTTTCAACAAATTACGTTCATTCGAGCAATCATTCAATCGTTACGATAATTAACAGCTTCTTCACATTGACGCTTTGACGAAGCATCTCGTGCAAACATACTACAGGAATGGCAGGGATTAACCAAGCTTTCATTTATCACAAACTTTCTCGTATCCTACCCCTGCTTGCCTCTGCATCTCAATGCCACGTGCCTCGGCTATTGCAAGCGGCAATGACAACTAAAAATCATCTACTCCGTAAAAAGCATAGGAACTTGTGATCCTGGGAAAGCCAATCTGCTCGCATCCTTTACTGTCTTCAGTTTAGATTGCGAAGATAGATGCAGCAGACAGCTATCACATGAGTTACGGTCGACGTCGGCTGAAATGCACAAGACGATCCGTACTGAGATTGATCTCCTTGTGACAGATCGAGAAGGGAAATCTTTGGATTATCAAACACTCAGTGTCACAGGGCTATCAGGCGAGTAGTGGTCGATGTCGATTAAATGCTCAAGCCAATTTCGGTTGAGATATTTGACTCCCTCGATGAAAGTCACAACATCGCGGAGTGTTCGACCATTTCCTTCGCAGTGCTATGTTTCGTCTTTTTTTTTTAACCAAAAGAACACGGGATAAACTCCTTCATCCGAATGGTGACCCTCGTCAACTCGACCAAAACATCAGCCATGTCCAGCTCATGGGTTGAACCTGCGGGACCTGTGCAAGCGTCTTTCGTCAAGTGCTCAGCTCTGGATAATTTGACTGCTCCAGTTTATCCCTCGCCGACGAAATTCTTTCCCTTGAAACCGGGAATCGACCCCCGACAGCTCTACGAAGATTGTAAACGAGGTCTCTCTCGATGCATGTACGAGCACCCACATCTTTCCGGCATTATTATCAAGGACGAGACAGGGCGTAATGCCATTGAGATTCGGCAAGCGCCACATGCTGGTACCAATTTCTGGTACCGGGACTACCGAGACGATCGAGATGTGCCTTCCTACGACGAGTTGAGACATGCTGGGTGGCCATTCGGGGATGGCGAGCAGGACGGTCTAAGCAAACTACGCCCGAGAGACTTCCCGTACTCTCAGGATGGCGACCCCATTGTTGCGCCTCAGTTCAATGTCATCAGGGGCGGGGTGGTGCTGACTATGTCTATCGCACATGCCATAGGAGACCTCGTGCAGTTCATGACCTTCGTCAGATCTTGGGCACAACACACCTGCGCTGTGACCGATACCCGGATAAAGGGTGAGGCTGAGCCTCCACTACCGCAGTCCATATCAGCATATCTGATGGACCGCTCGTGGTTGAGTCCCAATGTGCAGATTGAGGAGGACCTCGACAAGCTAGCGGCTCGCGCAGCCAATCTCCCACACTTGTCTATGCTTGATCCTCGATACCCGGAAGAGATGGAAGAGAAGGTAGAAAAACTCTTCACAAAAGCTCGTTTGGCTGATCGCGACCTGGGAAACTTCCCCGAAGGCGCACTCCGCGCGCTGTCGTGCTCCATCTGGACCTTTTCGCAGTCATCCATCAAGGAACTTCAACGGGTCGCCCAAAAAGCATCGCATCAAAACTCTAAACTATCTTCCGTCGACTGTCTGAGCGCTTTCACATGGAACCGATTCTTCATTGCCAAATATGCGCCCAACTTGCCAGGTCCGGAACCTGTGCCCGAGACTTCCCGTATAGTCTTCGCTGGAAGTATCCGCCGCCGTCTGACGCCGCCTCTGCCCGATAACTACATGCCAGCTTGCGTCGATCTCTTTCCCGTTACTATGCAAACCTGCGACTTTACCTCCTTGGCCCCAGAGACCTTGGCAAAAGCTGCAACCACAATCCGCAACAGCAACAATAACTGGAGTGAAGGAGTGTTCCGTGATATGCTTGAGATTGCTCATTCACATCCTATAAGTCCAGGTTTGATACCAAAAGGGCCCATCGATGCACTAGTCACCGACCACACGCGCGCGAGCACGGTTATGCTCGAGGATTGGGGTCCTGGCCTTGGCCGGTGTGAGGCTTTCCGAGAGCCATATCTTGGTCGAATACCTCCTAAAGGAGAGATTACTCTTTTACCGCGATGGAACAATGGGAGCGTTGATGTTATGTTTGCTGGCGAAGCCGTGGTACTGGAACGATTGAGACGCGATCGGTTCATGAACGAGGTAGCTTCTTGTCAATTTATCACAGGCAAATTCACGCGGGAAATACCAGGGAATCAACATTCATCCAAGCTGTAGTATAGAAAGAATGAATACTGTGCAGTCCTGGGTCATCTGGGCCTTTTTAATATATTAGGGCTGGAGCCTGTTTCCCCACGCTGCCCTACTGGTATTGTCATTACGTGCGCGCATAACCACATAGAACAAGGCCCAGCATGACGAAGCATTGCCTTTCCTCATTAACATATGACTGCGAAACGCTTCAGTGTTTGTTCAGTCATTGCAGTTAGCTGCATCTGCTTGCTCTATTTCATCTTTATACTGTCTCTTTTGAGAGAATTATTTTGTGTAATTGTTAGTAAGAAGGGCAAAAGATATGTCAGAGAGCCATACAGGCTTATAGAACAAGCTAAGGAGGGTACTGGCTCTATTAAGTAGTTAGTTTTCCCTGGATTTCAGATTTTCTTTTTTACTTACTTTTACTCCTAGTATGGTTTTAACTACAGATCAGTCTAGCAGCTACGGGTAGTATAAGAGGCTGGTCGCGGGCTGGCCATCGCGTGGAATTGTTACAACGTGTTCTTTTACTATAAATACAAAACGTTTCGTCAAGAAATCTAGTAGTGGCTACTTACTCTACTTGCCTCGCTGGTAAAAGAAAGCCCAGGAGCTCCGGTCGTTGTTCAGACCTTAATGTCTTCGCAGCCAATTAAACACTAACTGAATTACTATTTTTGAACATACTTTCAAACACTATCTCAAACACTTCATATCCTTAATCTGCATCCTCCCACTCACTATTCATTTCCACATCCGAGTCCTCCAAAAGCCACTTGTCAGGCGACCCTGGATCCACCTTCCTGGGATCAGAAGCGACATCCTTCTCGTAAAAGTCGCAGATATCACCCTGGTCTAGCCCACTATGACCCCAGGACCTCATGCGCCCGAGATACTCAACTACATCATACACTTCCTTCTCGCCACCTTGGCTTCCTACGATTTCCTGTCGTGTCTTCTCTGCAAATTCGATCATCGTCAGCCCGTCGTCGTACTTGATGGCCAGTGACTCGCCGGTGCGGATGATCTCGCGCATGAGGAACTCGACAATCTTGATTGTGCGTTTCACCTTGGCCGTCTGGATGGCATAGTGTAGTGGCGTGAACCCTCTAGCATCCCTGGCCAGGGGTGCCGCACCCTGCCCGACAAGACTCTCGATGACAGATAGGGACACGTATCCCAAGGTGGCCTCGTGAAGAGGCGTGCGGCCATCTTTGTTTTTGGTATCCACCGGCGAGCCGAGCTTGATGAAGACCCGTGCACTGGCTCGGTGGGTGTTAAGTGATGTGTGCAGCGGTGTGCAGCCCGCGTTGTCGACAGCATCAAGGCTCCCGCCGCCACCAAGCATGGTTTTGACGGTGTCAATATCAGAGCCGGTGTACAAATGCAGAGGTGTTTTTCCTTTTTCGTCTACAGCAGCCGCAGATTGCCCGTACTGTATCAACTTGAGTATTAGTGCATTTAAACCTTTCTTTGCGGCCAAGTGCAGTGCGGTGCGGCCGTTACGGCTCCACTTCGGTGCGCAAGAGGCCTGTAGCACGAGTGATGCAGGCATATCGTCGAAAAAGGCGTAGCTGGGTTGTTCAAAGCTGCTCAGGTCCAGATCGTCGACAAAAGCGTAGCCGGGTTGTTTAAAGCTGCGCACTCGCTTGTCAAATAGGCGTTTGTATTGGAGAAAACCTAGAGCGTACTCGGCCACTTCTGGACGTCGGTTGTTTGACAATTCCTTCATGAGGGACAGGGTCGCCGGAAATCCTTTATTGCTGAACGGCTCTATTGCATATTGTTGGCCGAGAGACAAAGGGGATTCAATGAATGTGTCTTTGCCCAGAATAGTCCAGATAGACTCCCAAGTCCCATACATAGACGTAAGCATGTCGGTTCGCCTTTGGCCTGGTATGAAAAGGCTCAACCAGTCATCATCGCGGTCCCAATATTCTAGATCTATGGCCTGGGGCTCTTGCGGTTCCTTGCAAGCTTCCGAGCTTTGACTGGCTCTATACCAGGAAATAGTGCCCAGGCTCGCTCCGTGTTTGAGAAGGTAGGATATGAGTTGGGTTGACTTGGCTAGGACAGCGGCCAGTAGCGGTGTCATCCCGTACCCGTCTTTCAAATTAATATCAAGACGCGGCGACAAGCCGTAAACTACATCTGTTGCACCGCATATAGATGCGAGGGTGACGAAAAATGCAGCCGTCTCGGGCGTGGTCTCTAGCAGTGCAATGTTGAGTAGATCAATGAAAGTGCTTCGCCTAGGGTTGTCCATGTCGCTGACACAGGTCAGAAAGTGTGTCATCGCGTTATTTGAGAACCTTCTCTTGAGACCGGTAAGCCGACGCAAGAAGAGTTGCAAGCACTCGTCTTCCTCCTTTCTTGATCCCTTAGTCTCCAAGAGTAGTGTCTGTTCGGGGAAACGATCGAACTCGGGGCGTGTGGCGAGGAGCTTGCGATACAACCTAGCTGTTCCCCAGTCTAGACACCGGAAAGCCCTCCAAATTTGGCTCATATCATAGTTTTGGGTGTTAAGAAGAAGATCAAGTATTTCCGGACCGTGGGAGCCAAGAACCAGCGCGATCCCTCGCTCATCTTGAACATCGTCTCCGATCAAACGATTGACTTCCGAGTTAATTCGTTTTCGAGCAGCGTCGACAAGTTGAAACGGTAAACTGCATCGATGAGGTAGCGTTAGACCTATGTTCATTATGAGCTCGACCATTCCGACGGTTCTATTCTCGACTGTCGTTTCTAAAGCCCGGAGCAGCAACTTGGCCCTCTTTTCGGCCCTCTTTTTCGAGTCGTCATCTCGGAGATTCTCAAGCAAAAATTTCATCATGTCCTTGCGCGAGGTCGTAGCCGCCACGACAAAAGCTTCCTCGTCGCAGACACTAGCCCCTCGCTTCACCAGCATCTCAATAATGGCCATTTCACCCTCGTTCACGGCGATCTTGAGTAAGGTGTCGCCCGAGTATCGGCCATTTAGATCTACCTCACCCTTCGTCATAAATCTCTCCGTGAGAGATATGTTCTTACTAAGAATAGCAGCCTTCAAAGCTTCGCCGGTGATTGGCGGCTCGGAGTTGAATCTGGACAAGATCCAATCTATGACTTCTTCGTCTTGGCTTCCCCTGGCGGCAGCCGTAAGAATAGCGTCGCCGCGAGGTTTATCGACCATGCTCATACCCAAGAATTCTCTCAGAACCACCAGGTTACCCTGTTCCGCTGCGTACTCCAAACAACCTTGCTCATCGTCCGCTGAAGGCCCACCGTTAAATTCCCACCAGAGGGCAAATGGAATCCTGGACCGGTCACACAGCATGTGTATGGCTTTGCGAAGCTCTGGTAGTGGCTCATTTCTAGCGCTGCTGGCACTGACGTGCCTAAACCACTGCGTGGCCGCATACTGGTAAAAGTCGCTCTGGCTGTCTGGTAGAATGAGGCTTAGGTGATTGACATGGCCATCTAGCCTGTCCTTCCCTACTCCTTCCAGGTATTCAGTCCAGTCCTCTAGGAGGAGGAAGCGGACACAACTCCAAGCGAGGGTGAGATTCGACTCGAGGAAGCCGATGGAGTGCTTCCAAAATTTTCCAGGCATAGTGTTGTCACCCCTGAGGAGGTACTCTCTTGCTGTCTGGTGGACGAGTGATACTTTTTGGTGGGCAATGCGGACAAAGAAACCGCCGAAGCTTTTGACAGTATGGCCAATGTCAGGCTCCTGCTTCATGTCGTGCAGCCGTTTTGTAGCTGGATCGAGGCTCAAGCAAATTCCGAGTTCGCGAAGGCTGAGCGGGCGCGTGGCTGCCAGTAACATGCCCAGCAGCCTTCGAGAACTCTCAATCTCCGTCACATCATCAAACTCCGGGAGGGCATGATCATAAAACGCGCATAGATCTTTTGGAATCTCGGCGAGTCTCCGCTCGATAGCGTAAGGTGTACGGCTGCCGAGAGATCTGATAGACTTCAAGACGAGCGAGGTCCAAAGGAACGTACCGTCCGCTTCTCTTTTGAGCTTATTCTTGACCATCTCACCAGTCTCAGGTGTTAGGATGTTGTTTTTTTCCAAATCCTGAACGCATTGGTCGACCACCATGCCTATGGAGCGGGCCAGAGCACGTGTCTCATCCTCCCCACGAAGTCGGATGGTTGAGTTAGGCCCAAACTCGGCCTCAATTTCCGGCCGCGGGCGACTTGTCACTAAGACTTTCAGAGACCCGGCTGTCTTCTTGGCATTGGGTGCCGAGAAAGTCGACAATATCGTCCGGATGAACCGATTCCTCGAGTGGCCTGAGCACTCGTCCAGCGCGTCGACGATGCATATAACCTGCCGTTGAGGTATTTGAGAGCATGCTTCGCAAATGATCCGCCACACCGTTTCAGCGGATTGAGTGAAGCCGTTACCCTTAGCGGCATACTCCGCTCTACCAAATCGGCTGAGGTTAGGCCGTGCGATAAACAATTGGTGGAGAAGGGCTGAGATCGCTGATTGAGGCTCAGTTCTTCTGTCCTGTCCGTCTTTGAAGAAGAAAGAGCAGACAATGGGTGGCAACAATGCGGCATTTTTATCTTTGGCAGCGGACCCTAATTGGTCTGCGAGGAAACGAGCGAGCATCGATTTGCCGCAGCCAGGATTTCCTGTTACCCACAGCAGTGAGGGACCCTTGTCCTCTCTGAAGTGAATGAACTTGGGATGTTGAAATATCCAGGAGCATGTCCCTTCAACAGGCTGGTCGAGCTCCTCACGGTGGCTCTCGTAGTCTCCTGCACGAAGGAAAAGCGCCCGGATACAGTCTAGGTAACGGTTAGCCGATGACCGGGAACCAGTTGGCATCAGGTTCGAGGATGTGTTTGAGGCACATTGAAATTGTAATTAAGAGAAGCGTGGAGCAGACTACTAGTAGAGAATCATACAAGACATATCAAGGCGCATATGAAATGTTCAAAACAACGCTCCATCTTCTATGGGATGTTGCTGACCTTGATCTTGTTTGTCGAGGTGCGTAATGTTCAGATACGTAGAATCGGGGTCATCTGCACCATTGTGTCAGCACAATCACCACAGGAATGGGTCCGGGAAAGAACGGCATGGATCTTAAGTTTGATGAGGAACGAAGTACATGTCAGTTCTAACGCAAGAAACTCCCTAAGCAAATCCATCACCCATCTGGCTGGACCGACTGGCGGAAAAGATAAATTGTCAATTACCTGTAGCCCGGATGTCCTTAATCTTGCGCACGACGGTCGATAAATCCCGACTAGTCGTGCCTTTAGTCAGGTATGCAATGGTATGCGAATCGATAGCATGAACCTCCTTGTACTCTTGCATGCCAATAGTGGCCAGTCCGGGTACGTTGAAGCGGAAGTACATCCCTCCGTCGACCATGATGCGGTGGGATGAGTAGAAATCGTCGGCGGTGCGTTCAGTTTGTGTTACCAATTTGATCATGCTCTGAGCCAGTTCCTTCAAATTCCCCCCCAGCGACTCGCCCAGACTCTCACCTGTACCGATGCTGATCAGGACTGTAGGACGGTCTGTGCCCCACAAGTCCGCGGCTTCGATCATGACACGCTGTACAGGGTTATTGTAGGCGAAACCGCCGTCGACAAATTTCTTTACTCCATGTTGATAGGCATCGAAGAACGTAGAAGCCGCTGAGGTCGCACGTAAAGCCTGCCAGAGGGCAAAATCATCAGAGAGCGGATCTGCAAGGCTGCCGGATTCGTAGGTGCGGAGGAACACGGGCTCCGAATTGACCTCGAGGACGGAGCACAAGAATCTGGATTTCGCCAATCAGCCTTTCATTCGGCAAGAGAACCTGAACAGCAGACATTCTTTGCTGGGGTTTACTTACACTTTGCAGTCACCATCTTCGGGGGTATTTAAAGGCTTGAGGGGAGAGTTCTCGTCGCCTGTATTCTCACCGATGATGGCCTTGATAGAAGTCTCAAGGATGCTGGAGTCGAACTTTTCGTTGGCCTGTACGAAATCGACGAGGCGTCTACCATCCCATCTTGCCCTTTTCGGCTCAAAAATGTCCTTTCCGAGCTTCAGGTAAGCCTCTTCACACTCCTTGAGGCTCATGCGAAGGCGGCCTAGCATGATGGCAATGATGCTAGTGGTAAGTTAGTCAGGCGAAGTAGCAAAACGATTCATCAGAAATCAAGCCTTTTTTTTCAGATACACACCATGACATACCACCCAGGATGCAGAAAGATTTATTAAGAAAACGCCGGATATCAACTCACCCTCCTGTGCTGGTGCCCCCGATGAGGTCGAAAACCTGCCAGGGTTGAAGGTGCTGATCGGCTGGGACGCCCCGATTGACCTGACGCATTAATTCCTTAAGGATAATAATGGACGACAGCCCGCGAATTCCACCGCCATCTAGACATGACCTGTCAGTTAGCCATCGTGCGAGCAGAGCTAGGGCATCTAGTCGGTTGACTGACCAAGTGAGAGCAGCCGTAGAGGGCGCTGCCCATTGGCAGACGGCGCAGCCATGTCCGAGTCTCGGCGACGTACAGGCTGACGTGATGGGACCCCGGTAGATGTGAATTCTCTTTACCGACCCGAACGACAGTGTCATTTGATGTCAAGGTGAATGACAAAGCATCACAAGCAAGAACAAAACAAGAAAGAAAGGAGGAAAGAAAAAAAGGAAGAGTGTGAGAAACAAGGCTGCTGGGTCTGCAGGGAGGTGTCAACTGTGAAGAGGCAGCCAAAGGGCGAAGGCGGCCATGGCGGCTGATTTGTCGAGGCATCTCTGCCCCATCTCAGCTGCCGTCTGTATTGGGTGCGTTTGGCGACGCCGCCTGTAGCCAAGATTGCTTGATCGAGCTGCCATAGGGCGATGGTTCTTGGGGCTGGACACTAGCCAGAGACAATATGTGGGACTACAGCATCTCTGACCTATGAAGTAAAGAGCCTTAAGACACTGTGATTATTGAGGCCTACTCTCCATGTCTTGACGAATCGGACTCTATCGACCTGCATATTATTTGTTACAGAATCAAGTTGGGGCCACGAAGGCTACCAACCAGTCACTGGTAGGGATCTGGTCACTCATCATGGAACCAAAACAAATTGCCAGTGAAATTTGCACATCATCTGATAGTGATCTAGCAGTGGATCATGGTACATCATGTGGGAACAGAGCCGTCCTTCGGCTGACGCCCCTTGTCGTGTCGCCCGCCTTCGTGCCACCAAGGAGATGGTTTGGCCCCAGTGGTGAGGCGGGGAACCGTTCAAGAGGGCCGCAGAGCCTTGTGGCGACTGGGTGCAAAGCGACTGGGTGCAAAACGATTCTGCAGTAGTAGAAGAGCTTATTTTCTCTCGAAAGAAGAGGAGAGGCTTTCAATATGAGTATTTTACTCAATTAAGATTTTATAGAATAATCTCTCAAATGAGGGTAAGACCTACTGCTGGCTGCTTAGGTAGTGGCCATGGATTAAGATACCATGGACTCCACTGGAGGCAAGCCATACGGAATTAGGACAGCTTAAACAGGAACTTTTCGCGTGGCCACGATTTCCAAGAACGCAGACTAGGTAGGAACAAGAGATTATTGGTTCCTCTCTGCGCACTCACTTAGAGATTTTCCTCCAGCCGTCGCAACTTTTGGCGCCGTTCGTATGTATGGATCATGCCGTTGGCAAGTCCACGAGTCACTACTATGTACCCGGTTGTGCCCTTTAAATTGCAGCTGAAGGAGCTCATCCGAAGTCGTTCGGGGTATTCATTGATGCGAGCAAGTGTCCTGAGGTCGATGATTTCGGTTGGGTGTTCGGGGCTTACCCAGCCAACATAGCTACCAGTCATGTTAGACGCCGTCTCGTCAGAAACAAAAATGTCTCTAAGTTTAATTCCCTTGCGACGCGTTAGCCGCCTACGTCTGTTTTGCCAGTGATTTTGACAATGCCATGTGGAGCAGAGATACCTAGATCGCCACTATAATCTTGATATCGGAGCAGATCCTGACAATGCAACATCTAAAGAACAGAATCTCACACTCCGAATCCCGCGATAGTATTCGGTAATCCAGATCTCATGGACGACTCGATCTCCCTTATTGGCTAGCACATGATGCTTGTCCTCGCGTGTTTCTGATGTTGAATTGGCAAGACTATTGACATCACGCATGCCATCCACCATGTTGTAATGCGCGTATACATCGTGTGAGAGGTCAATCAAAGTTTCGGAGGTACTAGCTCACGCCTTCTCAAAGTAGCAATAGCCGAGCTCGTAAACGCCCGTGGGCGAGATAGCCCGGATGTTGCGCCCGCTTAATCCTTGTGTTGAGCTGGGCGCTTAACCTTCCGGACAATCGGGTCCCAAGTATCGCGCATCATTCAGCGTTTCTACGAATCGTTGGTCCGGTTTAAGTTTTAGTGGTAGATTCAACCACTTTACCACATTTCATCAAATTTAGGGGACTTTGCGTCATACTATCAATGCGTGCCATTTGTGGTCGGGGTCGCATGCTTGCGGCCTTGAAACACCAATACCCACTTGATTGTCGACCAACACGTTTCATGACGGCGGCAACTATGGATTTACCCTATGTGCATCCATGAGCCTCTTAAGGTCCCGTTTCATCTAAATCTTATCTATATATTAGACGTCCAGCCCTGCGCTTCGTGTGCTACACAATCTTCCCTCGATATTACACTACACTCTCTTGCACCTAATCACTCTTTCTACCCACAATTGCCTTCGGTACACCTATCACCACTACCTATCCTATCAGGCTATCTTTACCAGTCTATCAATTCATCATGAGCATAGTTCCACCGACGGGACTTGTCCGAAAGCTCTACGAAGACGCTGCCAAGGACATCGAATATAGGTCTGCTAGTTTCTGGCACGGTTGGCTACAGCGAGCCTTCAACGACCAAGATGTTTACCACGTGTCTGGAGTCTCTTCAGACGATAGCCTTAGAAGGTTGATGCGGTCATTCAGAGATACGACGAGAATAACGAGACTCTCTCGGCACTGCTCTGGGTCGAGTTTGAACATCCTTCTGATAGCGTCAGGACAGTCGAAGCCCAGGCACTTGATGCGGCTCAGAGGTGTATTATGAGGGATGGCCTAGAGTTTGTGTATGTTATGACCACGCTTGGGGTTTCATTCCGCGCCTGGACTGTTACGGATGAAGATCGAGTGCTTGAGCCCTTTCACGGAGGTCCTGCCGATGCAACTCGATCGCAGTATATCAATGCAGGCTCGTATGAGGCTCACGTCCTCGAAAGATTTGTGGCCAGGGTCAAAGACCATCCTCCGCTGCGGATTGCACCGGTCGTCCCAAGCCGGTCCTTACCTCAGAGTGGATAGGGATAAGGCAGTTATAAGCATGGGCAAGCTGAATACGGTCAGGCTGAATATGGATAGCCTGGATATAGTTAGTTTTAGCTTTTATCTTTCCTATACCCCTGGTTATAAAGGAGTAATATATTAATAAGAGAATATTATAAGATAACGTGTTTGATAAGCAAGTGAACCAGTCAAGTAAGTGAACCACTTTTCTCTACCCCTCTAGATAGAAAACACTATAAAAACACAACAAATCAATTGATCAATTAAAACT
>JWIW01000096.1:25704-337163 GCA_000966855.1 Fusarium sp. JS1030
CTTGACTGGTTCACTTGCTTATCAAACACGTTACATAAAATCATTTATTTTTCAATTGTTTTAGTACTATGTAACACATTAATCTTGAAAATATCCTTAAGACATATAATCTAAGCTTTTTTTAAATAAGTACATAAGATATAAGTATATAAACTATCATCGCGTGAGAGGTCAATCAAGGTTTCAGAAATGTTGGTTCCCAGCGACTGCTCTTTGGCTGTGATCATGGCACATTCACGGACCAGCAGTCCAGCTGTAATGGTTAGTATCTCTGGCGGAAGCCTGATGTGAAGGATTGTGTTCAACTTTGGAGCTAGGAGACGCTGTATGCGATTGGAACGCCGACGTTCTTCGTCGGCGGGAGCCTTGAAGGTGTACTCCCCGGCGGCAAGGAACCCGTCCGATAGATCGAAGTGCTTGAACCAAAAACAGTTGGGGTGGGAAAAAAAGCACCCGGGGACCATCCAACATATAATGCCGCCTGCCACATGTGTGATAGTTGATCCACTCATGACGGTTATGTATCGTGTCGTCCATACGGAGGCGGAAAGCGGAAGAAAATCGTTCATGTTCGATACCTACCATCAGATGAGATGTGTCAGACTGTGAGGATTAGGTCAACACACGCACGACTACCATATCACCTTCCTGGAAGCCGAACTGGCAAAGTCGTCACCTCCTGTCCGACATGTACAAATATGGCGCATCATCTGGTGACTCCATATTACCGATCGCGGTACCAGGCCAAAGACTAGGAATAAAAACTGTTGTTTCCTCGTACTCAGTCACTCAGGAATTTGCGTCAAGCCGTGAACGTTGAAATTTTTGGTGCTGTTTGCATATTCGAGACTGATGAGTTCGTCCTTGTCACCGCTGATGCCCCCGCCAAAACCGGATCCAACAGTGCTTCCCCACTTGGAGGCATGTTTAACCCTCTTTCGGTCGAGATCAAACTCGAAGCGGACCGACACGGCATTCCCAAAGCGCGTCTACGATGTTTGTCATGGATTGAAGAAATTTACATGTGGTAGCAGTTTTCCTTTTCTTTGCCCCTTGCCATCACATATTCAACCATACTCAATGAGGCAGGCAACTAAGTCGTTTACGAATCCTAAGAACCCATCATCCTCACTCGCGTGCACGTGCTTTGAGGCTTGGAGCGTAAGCCGAAGCTCACTGGCTCCCCTTAACTTCAGATGAAACACGGTAGACGGGGGTTGCATGATGATTCGATGCAACGATAGTCGAAACATGCTTGATCCCACGCTACGGGACGGGGCCAAATAAGCTTAGAAACATGCTTTGTTGGGCCGGGACCGCATCGAGAAACGGTTATTCCAGCTCCAAGACATCTGCCGACAGCCAATATTAATAGCTGTCCTCTCAGCGACTCTGACGCCCTGTTGCGACGATCTCACTCCACTGAGCCCCGTTTTCTAAGCGCTGTACTCAGAGCTTGCGGCGAGCTGGGGGCCTTTCAGCTGCCACTGCCAAGAAACTAAAGGGCCGAAGCGCCTGAGGATGAGCGACCGGGAAGAGACAAGGCTTCAGCAGTTCGTCCTGAGACCAGCTCGACGATCCCTAGAATAATCCTCCGATATCGAGGATCTATCATCTTAAAGTGGAATATTGCTTCAAATAGATTAATAGTGGGCATATATCTCCCTCAGACTCGGAGGCTGTACAGATCCTACGGGAAACATGGAACTCGAAGGATCAGCATGATAACCCACATCTGGTGGAGCACATCCTTTCTCAGGGGCTCTGAAAACAACTGAGCCCCGCGTTTCCCCCCATGCTGATGTTTGAAACAGGCGCCTAATCATCTTCGGTGAGATTCTTGACGCCAAGATGCTTGCGCTGGGCGCTTACCACCATGCTGCGAGCCAATATTTAAAGACGAGGCCGTTCTCCCTCTTCAGTCTGGCTTGACCTCATCAGCATCAGTTCTTTCCTTTTCACCATTTTCATCAATTTTTTTTCTTTCTCTTTCCTTCCTTGTGTAGTTCGCTTTTGACAAGCAACTCACTTCACCACATTCCTTGAATAAAACTTGCCTTCATTAGATACCGCATTTCTTTTTGAAACATTTCACACACCAGACATTAGTCATGTCTCGCTTTGCCATCTTCGCTACTGCCCTTCTCGCTTCCCAGGTTGCCGCCCATGGCTACCTAAACACATTCACTCTCGACGGCGTCGACCACCAGGGCTTCAGCCGCTGGAACCCTTCTCCTGACCCCAAGGCCATTGGATGGAGCTTCACGACTGAAGACGAGGGTCCTGAGATGGACATCTCTAGCCCTGACTTTGTCTGCCGTCGTGGATCTGAGGCTGCCAAGAACTACGGAACCGTCAAGGCCGGTGGCACTGCTGCATTCTTTTGGACCTCCGACGACAAGGTCATCAACCCCAACGGCTGGGCCGAGTCGCACCGCGGCCCCGTCATCACTTACATCGCTCCTTGCAACGGCGACTGTGCTTCCGTCGACAAGACACAACTCAAGTGGACCAAGATCGCCGAGGAAGGCGTCGTGTCCGGCCCCGCCAACACCGAGGGTGTCTGGGCCACCGACAAGCTCCGCGAGAACGGCGGCGTCAACTCTGCTACCATTCCTTCATCCATTGCCCCCGGCAAGTACGTCATCCGGAACGAGCTCATCGCTCTTCACCGCGCCCACCTCAGCGAGCCCGAGTTCTACATGCAGTGCGGCAGCATCGAGGTGACCGGATCCGGAACCGACGACCTCTCCAGCTCCGGCGTCGTTGCGTCTCAGCTGTACAGCACTTCTGACTCTCAGATCTTTGGCTTCTCTGTCTATGACAACAAGGAGTCCACCTGGAAGGTCCCTGGTCCTGCCCTGTACAAGGGAGCTTCGGCTAAGAAGGTCAGGACTGCGGTCAAGTTCCGCGCTTAGAGGATTGGAGTGGTGGGAACTGGGAAAAACTGTACATTACACATTTCGGAGTTATTGGTTTCAACTATTCTTTCTTTCTTTCTTTAGCTAGACTATAACCCCTCGCGAGCGACGGGAATGCTAGGTATATACTTTGTACACTATGAAACCTATAGAATTGAGAGATACATCGAGTCTCAGACAGAATTGCTACATCGCCGAGTGCTTTCTAACGCTTCGGGGTGTGGACACAACTGTAGAACAATAACGCCTTCTCTAAGCTCGAGATTGAGCTGCCTGGCTCGAAGCCTTGAGCTCCCGCTGCATCTGAGCGGCCAGCTTGACGTCGAAGCCATTCTCAAAGACCTTCCTGACCTCCTCCAAGGGGAGACCCTTGACCTCAGGGTAAAAGAAGATGACGAAAATCCAGCCAAAGAAGCAAATTCCTGCGTAGAAGCCGAAGGCTCCGCTTGGTGTCATGCCCTTCATCATGGAGAGGAAGGTCGAGGCGATGATGATGTTGCAGCCCCAGCAAGTGACCGTGTTCATCATGGTTCCCAGGGCACGAACCTCGAGGGGCAGAAGCTCGGTGCCGACCCAGCCGATTGTTGCAACACCGCTAGCGAAGAAGGCGACGTAGAAGATGATGGTGACGAGAACGACGATGCCGGCCCAGTTGACAGAGTCGGCTTCGAGAACGAGGTCTTTGGAAATGGGAATCCAGTGGAATGCAATGGCGGCGATGACCATGCTCAGAGCCTGTCATAAGAGGTCAGTCTATTATTTCAATTTGCTCATTTTATGAATCTTACCATGCCCAGAACAGTGACGAGCAGGATGATGCGACGTCCAGCCTTGTCGATGACCACCAAGTTGACGAATGTGAAGAGGAAGTTGGTGGCGCCAACCACAATGGCAACAGCAGTGGGCTTGTTGAAACCGACCAGGGAGAAGAGAGTCGCAGAGTAGTACATGAGAGTGTTGAAACCGCCCAGTTGAGAGACTGATTTCTTGTTAGCTTCTTCCTTCTCGCACATATATATGTTTGAGGTTACTTACTGGCCATGACAGTGCACGCAGAAATAAGAGCTCGAAGGTTAGAAGGCACGCAGTGAAGCTGCTTGAACTGCCACCACAGAGACTTATTGGACACGACTTGAGACTCGACCTCGACTGTCCAGACCAGTCTGTCGAGCTTGGACTTGAGCTGCTCCTCGGTCGCCGCGGGATAGACTCGGCGCAGACACTTCTCGGCCTCGTCCCTCTTGCCGTGGGCGATGAGCTGGCGGGGCGACTCGGGGCAGTTGGGCAGAAGAGCGGCGAGGATAATAGGAGGAACACCGCCGACGGCGATCATGTACCTCCAGCCGTGGGGGACGTCGGTAAAGGCGGCGCCGAGACCGTAGGAAACAAGCTGGCCGAGAGTGACGCTAAGGTTGTCGAATGCAATCATGCGGCCACGGTATTTGGCAGGAGCCAGTTCGCCGATATATAAGGGCTAGAGAGGAAGGTCAGTTTACGATTCTCAGCCGGGAGTCGAAATCCTTACAATAATCATGGCAGCAGATCCAACGCCCAGGCCAACAATGAGACGTCCAGCAGTCATGGCGGCAAGGTTGAAGGCAGCAGCCTGAACAATGGAGCCGACGAGGAAGAGGAAGCAGCCGATATAGATTCCCAACTTGCGGCCGTACTTGTCGGCGGGGAGACCAGCAATCAAGGCGCCGAGGAGGGCACCGCCAGAAGTAATTGAGGTAACCAGCTCTTGCTCGTGGGAGTCGAGTTTGTGGCCGAGGTCGTCGCCAAGAGTGACAAGAACCGCAGAGATTACACCAGTATCGTAACCTGGGCTCATGTTAGTGATTTGATGTCACTCAGAAGAATCACAATTGCGTACCAAACAAGAAGCCGCCCATGGCAACGGTAAAGGTGATGAGCCACACGGACTTGGAGGGCTTGGTATCTTCGATCGAGTCATCAAAGTCCACCATGGCGCCATTCGACTCCTCGACATGCTCGATATTCTTAGACGACTTGCCCAGACCCTTGACCTCGACTGAGGACTTGGGGTCGTGGGTGTCATCGTCGGTGTGGGTAGACATTTTCCAAGCTTGACGCCTAAGCGAAGAAGAAGTGAAGATGGCGAAGCGTGTGAAGAAAAGGTGACCCTGGAATCAATGTCGAGTCTTGCGATGTAGACAAGATTGACGAGAAAAAGCCCTGATGCTACTCGAAAGGCAAGGCCGTATATATAGTCGGATCCGCGCTGACGACTCATGCACAAATCATCAGTGCTCCGACTGGGTAGTTTCAGGCCACTTTTCCCCCCAGAAAACCTGTTCCCCGTACCATTTTACCCCAGCCTGGAGAAAGGAAGGAGCATGCCCAGCGGCAGTACCGTCTGGGGTCTGGGGTTGAGCTAACTTGGCTGGCCCGGGGGTGGATCACGTCGATTTCGTCGATAGCTGGGGGTGGCGTCGTCCCACATGCGGGGTAAACGCGGAGCGGCGTGGAGTTAAAGCGCGAATTCTTACTCTCCAGAGTCCAGATGGCATCTTTTCCCGCAAGAGTTGGTCTGTGAGCAGTCTGTGAGCGAAGCCACCGGCCCCTGCTAGCGTTGCCCTGCGCCGAGGGTGGCACAAGCCCGATATAACGTGGTTTCATCACCTTGAATCCCCCATCTTGGGCCGAGCCGCTGAATTATTACTCCCTGGAGTAAAATATCTCGAACGTCAAATCGCCTTGGTCTGTGCCTTGGCTGCGTCTAGATGACCGGTTCGATAGCTCAGGGCTGGTCAAACCCCCTTCCATCCCTCCTCCCAGTGGCCGAGCCTCTGTCGCTGGACGAAGACGAGAGCAGGTTTGTCGTATTTGCTGTCACACATCGAAAAATGGAGAATCTGACCCGGAAGCAGCTCCGAGACGGGGTTTATTGCAGAGTATGGCTTTGGCCCACCCCTGAATACGCGCAAGGAAGCCGAGTACTTTATGCACTTCATACATGAACTAGCCCCATGGGTAAGTCCCCGGGGTTGGCATGGGTTACTCCGCATCTTGTCGATAACCTCATTTTCTTAGTTTGACGTATGCGATCCCGCGCGACACTTTGGCACAGAGGTCCCAAAACGCGCTCGACATTTTCCGTTCTTGGCGTATTCCATACTGGCCTTCTCGTCACGCCAAATCAGCTTAAAGGCGGGAATTGACGATGATAGCCACGAGACATATCACAGCCATGCCCTGCGCATTCTCATCCCTATCCTCGATGACCCGATCGGGGCCGTGAATGAGAACGTGCTAGCAGGAATAGTTATCCTGCGCTCATATGAGGAGATGACAGGTGAGCTAGCAGACCCCCAAGTGACAGCTCCGGAAAAAATAACCATTTTTCTTTGATAGACGCCGACGGAAACACTCACCTCACAGGTAGCTCAAGGCTCCTCAACTCCGAGTTTCGCTTCGCAGCCCAAGGGGGACTTGGAGAAGCAGCCAGCTGGGTCGTTCTCCGCCAGGACATGTATGTGTCACTAACGCGGTCTCGGCCGCTCCGCACCAACATGGACAGCTACCGGGACTCGCAGTCGTTTGTCGACACCTGCGACGAGTCCCTAGCGAATCGAGTAGTCTTCATCTGCGGCCGCGTCTTGGCCTACGCCTTTGGGCCAGACTCGAGGCTTGACCCGGTCTTGTGGGTTGAGTTGGGGGAGGACCTCAGGAGGTGGTATGAGATGACGCCGTGGAAGGTCTTGTCCTTCTCCCCCGATTCGCCGGCCAGGGAGGGTGGCGAGCCGTCTGTGTTTCCGACGCTGTGGATGGCACGCCACATACAGGGTAGGTTGTGACGCTCGAGTTGGAGAAGTGGGTGCTGATGATGTTGCTGCAGTTCTGGGATATCAGCATTATTACATTGCGCGGATGCTGTTGAACATCTTTAATCCACAGCTATGGACTCCTGGGTTTGACGCCATTCGATCCAGAGCAGCGTCAGATGCAAGTCGTCAAAATCGGAAAAAACAATTGCTCGTCTACTGACAATACCCAGGAAGCTGTACGGGAAGACCTACGGACATTGCTTGGGCTCACCATCAGCAACCCCAACCTGCCCACGGCCTACTTTACAGCCCACCACACGCTCTACGCCTGTAAGTCACAGCACCCTCTCCAATAGTTGCAGTCTAACGACGACCAGGTGGGGTCTACCTCAAGGACGAGCGAGAGCACCGCGAGGTCTTTCGGTTTCTAGAAGCCATGTCGAAGAGCATGGGGTGGCCGACACGAGAGGTGGCTGCGCAGCTGCGCAAGGATTGGTCCATGGAGAAGCGGAACACCTCGGCTTCTCCGCACCAGGTGAGCGCCCAGAGATTCTCGTCGGGGCCCCAGGTCTGGGATTCCGAGGCTGGAGCATGGGAGGGCAGCCCAATGAGCAAGTAGGCAAAGAGTAGCGTCATCAAGCATGGCATTGGGGTAATGGAGCTAAATTAGCGCGCGAGTCAGTAACCGAGATGGCGGAGTTACTTGCCTTGAGGAGTCTGGAGGGAAATATTCAGCGGTGTCCACTTTCAACTTGCAGGGTTCTGGTCAACTCCAACAAGTTCGCTTGCCGGGATGAGACCCTCCGTCTCCACTCGTTCTGCGCCCCGGTTAACCGCTCCGAGACTACCCTGCAGTTTCTGCCGTCACACCACCAAGGGCAACAAGTCTTGGAGTTGGGCTCACATCTATCAGGAGCTGATGTGATTTGGTTTTGATAGTAGCAGTGAGTTATTTTTTGATACAGGAACGTCGAGTCGAGCCTTGACGTGGGGGTCTTGACTTCAAAAGAGGAAACGATCACTTATTGGCATTGTTGAAAGTAGTGACAAGTAAGCTGTCAAAAAATTGCATGATAGACATGAAGGGACCTTCGGTTACAATTCATGATCATTGATACATAATACACTACGCGTACAAATTAGATCCTCAAGACCTTTCGCGATGTTGGGCAAATTATTCGACCATTCCCGACGGCCAGCCCCACGAGTCTAACAAATGCCTCTTCCTATGACGTTGTCAGCTTGATCACTTTTCAAGTTGACACTGGGGACTTCGGAGCACTTACGGGAGATCAGTAGACCAGCCATACTCCCGAGCTGTCTTGTCGAGAATGTCGATCACAGCAACCTGCTGCTTCCTCCGTGAACAGCGATCTCCGACCAGTGAGATAGCCATACAAGCAGTTCTTTCCACTTTATTAGCGAAGAGAAACCAAAAGGGTGGAAGGGCCCTACATGTGCATAGGATTAATGTGGTTAACTGATTCCGCAATCCCACATATAATCTCCAGGTCGTTCTTAACTTGAGCCTATCGACTAGTTAGCCCTTTGTCAAGATGTCGGTACTCCACGAGTGATTACACGTACATCAATCCATATAGAAGCTTCTCTCCGTGCTCTGCACAGCCGAGGGACTCGCGGATCGTGGACTATCAGCAGTATCCTTGAGAGGTGATAGTACTGTATCCCCGCCGCAACGCAGTCATTAAGTAGCCAAATCTCTGGAAAACACGTCCCAGTTTTTCGACGACGGGTCATGACCGGAGTGAACGAAGCTGGCGTGCTCCCCATCCAAGAGGCAGTGGATTCCAAGAGCCCATCATACGTAGTTGTATCTTTTCCCTCTCCGAAACAGAATCGGACAACCTCCAACAAGAGAAGAAGCATCTTGTTTGATCGTGAAAAGTCATCTGAAGTCTGGGTGAGGGTTTCCAGGCTCGACCTGTACATGTCCAGGTCGACTGGCGCCTGGTGCATCACTGCCAGGAACAATTCCTGTCGTAGACATGCCCACAGTACGGCGTCGTGGAATGTGACGGGTATCTGAGACAAGAGAGGAGAGACTTGTAATTTTGACATGTCGAGATGTGGGGAAACCAAGTCTGAGGCGCTGTCAAGATGGGATGGTGCAGCTTGGAAGAGGTCAGTAGCAATACATGCATCGGGACAATTAAACACAAAATGACATAGCGTTGCAAAGAATTACTTCGATGAGATCTCACCTTGTAAGTTTTGAACAAAATGGTAAAGCAGCATGGCCACATCAAGGTGAGACATGTCTATGCCAGACTGGATCAACTTGTCCAAGAAGTCATCCAAGGGCGGCAGTGGCTGTCCATAGCCTCCAAGCTCAAAACTTGTGACGTGGCCTTCAACACCATCGAGGTGCCTGGCGGCAACAAGCAAGATGAGTTCGAGGAATGGCGGACATGTTGCGGCTAATGATGGGACGCAATTAGTGAGGTATCTGTTGGGGTCATAAGAGTCAAACGCAGGTGCGATATTTTTGATGTAATGGCGAAACAGCTTGGCCTTGACGTGATCGTTAAGCGGTGCCGGTGGCAGGTCATATGTCCGGTATCGTGAATATGCATTAGAGCTCGATGGACTTTGACTCGAGAAGGGATGGTATCGTCGTGGGTCGTCTAGACCGTAGCCGCCAGCGTGTTCCAGCCGCGGCACGTGGTGCAGCACTTGACTAGAATACCCACACCGTTGTGGAGGACAGGGGTTCACTCGGGGAGAACTCCCTGTTGCTGACCCTTGGACGGGCGAAGGGTGATCGCGATGAGGACCCGCAGACCCGGCACTCGATGTGCTGGCGTGGGATGTTACTGGCTGCAGCCGATGGGGACTCGATGGGGAGACGCTGTCATCAAGATTGCGTTGCAGGGGCTGTTTCTGCCGTTCCGGATCCGACTCGGCGTCGTCGTCATAGTACCTCGCGATCTCGAGACTCTGGTCGAGGAACTTGAGTTTCTTGCCCGAAGTCCTGCACCAAACCTGTGAGGTCGAGAACTCGGGATGGGGGTCTCTGGACAGGAGCGTCTTCTGGTTAGAATGGGCGGATGCAGCGTGTGCCCGGCAACTCACCCGGTCTTGGACTTGTGCCGGAAGCGAACCCTGAGATTTCGGTTGCAGTCGATATTCTTCTTGACGCACTGCGCGCAGGGTTTTTCCCCGTCACCTGCACGATCAAGAAAAAAGAAATATTAGGGATGGCTGCCGGCTTTTTGAGTGCAGCTGCAAGATGGACCAACTCACACTTGAGATGTCTGGAGACAAGAGACTCTGTAAGCCAATGTTCAATCTGGAGTGAGCAGGGTCAAACTTGCCTCGCACGGCAATTCTGGGAAACCGATCAGCAAAGCACAAGTTCAGGATAGGAAACTAAGACAAACCTCGCACCCGGGCCTACGAGGGCCGGTGGGCGGCATCTTGGGTAGGAAACTTGGGACGAGAGAGAGCGGGTCTGGCAGAAAAGGGCAACTGTCCAGGGCCTCGCTGTTTATATCCCTTTTCGACCGGCAGGGAAACCACAACGTCCAAGCTTAAGCTTGGTGGCGGGGGGCTTGAGGCCAGGGGCGGGGTAAATGCGGGGAGCGGAGAGAAACCCTTCCATCACGAGTGCCACACAAGGGCTTCCCGATCCGGTAATATCGACGTCGAGATGGGGAGCCAGTGGTGGTTGTCGCCCACAGCGACTATAAGAAAGCGGCCCTGGTCAGCATTGCTAGTTCTTGTCATTCTTTGCCTCTGCAGCTATAATCAGCACATTCTCTTGTTGCTACAACTCGCCCTCTGAGCACGAGCGGCTACTACTTTTGTGTCCAGTTGTCTTTTACGACATTTTCTTCTTCTGGTTTTCTCTTCCATCTAAATTTCACCAAAATGTCGACTTCTGTCGCAACTTTGGGCAACGCGCCCTACGCGGCCGCCCTGGGCGTGGTCGCCGTCCTCTACTTTATCATCTACCCCTTCATCGTCTACATCAAGGACTCCAAGGGTACGATCCCCACGCCGGCCACTAAAGTTCTCCAGTGAACAATGCTGACCATGCTCCAGGCCTTCGAAGATTCCCCAACATGTCCCGCTTCTCGGGCATGTCCAACGTTCCCTTCATGGTCCTCGCCCACGGAGGCAAACGATCCTCCGAGCTCATCAAGATGCACAAGGAAGAACCCATCCTGCGAACCGGTCCCAACACTTTGTCTTTTGGTAGTGTTAAGGCTATCAAGGATATCTACGGTCACGGAACCCCTTGTATCAAGGACGAATCGTACGCCATCTCGGCCGGCTCCCACTACCACCTTGCCGATGTCATCGACAAGCCCGACCACGCCCGTAAGCGCAAGGTTCTTTCGTCTGCCTATGCCCTCAAGAACCTCGAGGAGTGGGAGTACAAGGTCGCCGATAAGGTCCAGCGAATGATGAACCACTTTGAGAAATGCTGCACTGCTCCTCTGCCCAAGGGCGTCAAGTACCCCGATCCCAACGATGTCAACGTCGACTTCCGTGCTTGGTCCAACTTCTTCTCTCTCGACGCTATTGCCGACATTGGTCTTTCCGAAAAGCTTGGTCTTCTTGACCGAGGTCACGATCTGGTAGACGCCCAGGAGAAGAGCGGCAGAATTTTCGAAGCCAACCTCCGACAATGCCTCTACCCTACCGCCCGCAAGCAATCTCTCCTCATCTGGAGCTACGACCACTACAAGTTCATCGACAAGCTGACCAACATCATCCCCTTCTACCGCCGCATGTCCGAGTCAAGCAAGGGCTGGGAAGCCATCGTCCTCCGCCGTGCCAACCTTCGACTGCAACGATACCAGGCTGGCGAGAAGCTCGATGACTTTTTCCAAGCCCTCATGCAAGACAAGAACGGCAACCCCCACAACCTGGAATGGGGTGAGGTTGTCGCCGAGATCAACATTATGATGAATGCTGGAAGTGTCACTACTGCTATTGCTCTTGCCAACGTCCTCTATCAGCTGCTCCTCAACCCGGACAGGATGGAGAAGCTGCGAAACGAGCTCGACTCGGTCCTTGAGCCCGATGAGATGGTTGCCCCATACGACAAGGTTAAGCACCTCCCTTACCTCCGCGCCTGTCTCGATGAGTCCCTCCGTCTCTGGCCCCCGACTCCCCACGGCCTCCCTCGCAAGACACCTCCCGAGGGATCTACCATCATGGGCCAGTACGTCCCCGGCAACACCACCGTCAGCATCTCAGCACTCGTCGCCCACCGCGATGAGTCCATCTATCACGAAGCCGACAAGTTTATCCCTGAACGATTCTTGGGTGACAAGGGCAAGGAGCTGCAGTCGTACTTTATCACCTTCTCAGCTGGCGCCCGGGGCTGCATCGGCCGTAATATTTCCTATCTCGAGCAAGCTGTTCTGCTCGCCTCAGTGGTTCACAGGTACGAGTTTGCGCTACCGGCAGGCTTTGAGCTCAAGAGGCTCGAGACGATGAACCATATTTTGGGAGAGATGCCTGTCAAGGTCTGGCGACGGAATTTGGGAGAGGAGGAGTAATTTGGTATTAAAAAGTATTGAGCATAGCGAGTGATTTTTAATGATATTCATGGGATTGCTACGGACTAGAAGAGGATTATATGTTGGCTTATAGATTGTCAATTCTGGATGACTAGGAATAGACTGAATCAAGATATGAATAATCAACCCCCTCAAGTCCCTATTCTGGAAACCACAGTTTTCGTGGAAGACTGTTTGCCTAATGCTAGGTCGGACTCCTTGACTAGAATATCCCTTGTAACTCCTTGAATATCTCGAAGACCTGACAGATGCATATTCATGGCCAAGTCATCACAAATGCTCTTGAGTATATATCTGACCCCCTTTTCCCTTTTCTCGGTATCCTCGAGGTCAAAGGCCGCTTACAGGTTCCTGGAACAGTCCTTCTTGATGACCAAGCCAATCCGGCTGCCCAGGTAGTGGCTGACGAACTCAGTTATTCCGGCGGCGACAGCTCAATTGTCCTTGTTCCTCAGCCATCCAAAGACCCCAAAGATCCCCTAAATTGGCCGCAGTGGAGAAGGATGACGGCTATGCTCGTCGTACTGACCGGAACGCTACTTTACGCATGTATGAGCACCACCATCTTGTTCTCACCGGCATATCTCATCGCTATGGACCTCCACTTCGACCCTACCTAAATATCCAAGATTGGTGGACAGGGACTTCTCATCATGGGAGCAACTGCTACTTTCGTGTCGGTCTTGGCTCAGAAGTTTGGCAAGCGTGTTCTTTTCTTGGCTGGTGGCATCTTCTACTTAGTTGAAGTTGTAATGTGCATGACCGCGAAGAACTTTGAGACTCTATATGCTGGCAGGCTTATGGGGCCGCTCGCGCTGACTCTTTATGAGACCCTCATCTTCGTTGTTGTGGACGACTTGTTCTTCATCCACGAGCGAGGTGTATGGTCTGCCATTGCGAACTGCGTGCTCGCTGGTTCCTCGAATCTGTCTGCTGTTGTCAGTGGTTCTATTACCGATAACTTGGGGTGGAGGAGTTTCTTTTACATTCTGCTTGCCCTTAATGTTGCCCACTTGCTCGCCTGCTATGTCTTAGTGCCAGAAACAAGCTATCAACGATGCCTACTCCTCCACGAAAACACTTTGGCCATTATCGATGGAGGAGGGAAGCACGAAAATCAAACCTTCGGAGCGCACGTGGAGAGAGCATCAGGAGACAATACAGCCGATGCCAGGGAACCGGCTTCGCACAAGGAGCCCAACGGTACCAATGACGCTTCCGCTATTATCGTCAAGAAGACATTCTTCCAGCAGCTTGCCCTCTGGACTAGAACCTACACCGACAAGAGTATCATCGAGCTTTTCTTCGGCGTCCTTACCATCCAACTCAACCCCGTTGTCATCTGCGTCATGCTTCTGTAGGACTAGACCTATACTCAGATGGTCGTCCCTCAGTAGGTGGTCTTCCAGATTTTTGGGTTACCCCCGTACAATCTCTCGGCAATAGGTATCGGGTATGTGTCTTTCGGTGGATGCATCGGCTGCTTGATCGCCCTCGTGCTCTGTGGTTACCCTTTGGACATGTTGATCAAGTTCCTGTCCCGCAAGAACCAAGGCATCTACGAGCCAGAATACAGACGGGTCCTGGCCTTGACCTGGCTTTTTAGCCCCCTGGGCCCAGCCCTCTTTGGCTGGCTGACTCAGACAGGCAGCAGTTCTTGTGCTGCAGCCACAAGCGTGGGACTCTCATACTTTTGTATTGTCAGGCTGACCATCGCCACCTCGACGTATCTCATTGATGCCTATAAGAATCTCACCAACGAGGCGTTTATTATTGGCATTATGTACAAGGCTTTCCTATCATATGGATTCTCGCTCTTCATCAATGCGGGATAACAGCCTCTAACCTGCCGTAGTAGAAAGAGGGGAACAAAATTGCAGATAAACGACCCTTGCCCTTCGGGCTGGATATTCAGCCGGTTGAGTCTCTTGCCTCGGCAACTTAACGGGTGTTCGAAGTATTTTAGTAATTTCTATCTGAAGTTGGAGATTCTAATCCCCCCACTTGGATCGGTCCGTTTGAGTCTTTCACAAACTCTTTTAGAAAGCATATCTATTTAAGATGTGTTTTTTAGCGTGATCTCGCACTTTTGGCCCTTTGGTACAACAACAAACACGTTAAAAAACTCCATATCATCGTCCTTCATCGTTTCCGAGAGCTTCAGCCCGCGACAGGACCGGAACAAACCCGAGGCCGCATGCAGCATCATCATTTCAGCTAGATGTTTGCCTAAGCAGATTCTGCTACCAACCCCAAAAGGTGACAGAGCCGCCTTTTGCTCAGGTTTCAAATTTGCCGGGAGAAAACGATCTGGGTCAAAAATTTCGGCAGACGGCCACAGATGTGGATCACGGTGCATGGTGTAGGCTTGGGTCGCAACAGTAGAGCCCGGTGGAATTGTGTGCCCCGCGGCAAGCAGCGGCGCTGAGGGCGGTACCACGCGTTGCAAGCCTCCAGGTATAGCGGTGTAGAGACGCAAGGATTCTTGAACGACCGCATTGAGGTAGGGGAGTTCTCTGAGGCGCTGCGTATCATAGCCGTCCTCCAATTGGGAGACCTCTTCCTCCAGCCTCTGCTGAACGTCTGGGTTTTTGAGCACAGCCCATACCAAGTAAGCGAGTGTGATGGCGGTTGTTCCAGAGCCAGCCAGAATCAGACCAAGCACCTCAAAAGCGTTTGTTGCATCTGTGTCGGTACTTTCTTCATGAATAAGCTCCGTGAAGACGTTGGCCCTTGAACCCTTATGCTCACGGATCCTTCTCACGACATCGGTACAGTACTTATGGATCCTCACTTCCGCATCAGCCAGGTCTTGAAAGGTGCTGACGAAGCGACAAGCCAAGGGCCAGAGTGGCCCGAAGACGGATCTAATCACATTCGTTTTGTTCAGAGTTTCGAGGTCCTCGAAAAAGCCAGTTTTCTGAGATACTTGAGCACGGCCCAGCCATACGGATACTTTCATTGAGTTGTGGGATTGCTTACCTCGCCCGATTCTGTTAGGCCAAAGTTATCCCCTGTAGATATCTGACCGACGATATCGCTGCTTGCCAGGTTCAGCCACTTATAAGCATCACCGTTTCCAGCGATTGCATCCTTCTTCAGACTTGAGATTGCTTTCCCAGTTTTATCTTGGACTAGCCATTCCCAGTTCGCCAGGAGATTGGCTGAACTCAGTGGAGGATTCATAACACGTCGTCTGGAGGCATGAATCTTGGGGTTAGATGTAGAAAAAACATCTTCCACCGGAGATCTGGTGAAATCTTTGTACCACTTATGCTTGAGATATCCATTTCCGATCTTGTGGATAGTCTTGAAACCCTCCAAGTCTGCGACGTCGACCTCGTCATATGATATCCGGACGATTGGCCCATACTTCCGGTGCAGGGAGTGTACGTAGAAAATGCGCTGCCCCCGCACCGAGTTGAAATTGAGAACAAGATTGGTGAAGTGGTTGTACCATGGTCCCGGGACTCGGCGTAGAGGACTACGAAAAGTCAAGTAGATGATCTGGAGCCGTTTCTGTCAGATGCTGTCATCGAAGAACGGCGAAGTGCTACACTCAACTGACCCATAACGCTAAAAGCGACACACCATAAGAACCCAGTCTAACGGCAAAGTTCAGGCTCTCGACATCGGACGAAAATGAGGCCATAGTAATCACTTGCTTTCTCAAGTGACAGGGTAGCTAGGTAAAACTTGCAGTGTCTGTATAATGCGTGATATCGGTGTGACAGGCCTCACCTCTAGATCAACGAAGCGACTTGTACCTTTTAGAATCCTGAGGTCTTGTTGATAGCTGTTATCTAAAGTGCCGGGTAGCAAAAAAGGCTGTGAAGATCTCCGTACCTTGCCTATGGATCTTCGGAAATACCGACCCCGAGAATGCGGTGCATTTACCGAGTATAGTATACCTATGTTTTATCACGAGCGGATTAAGGCCCTAGCGCTCCCTGCATCTTAAGCCACCAAGGGGCTTCGGACGCCGAACCGGCTATTCGGATTCTTAAATTTCCGACGATCCGGCCGATCGAGAATCATGCGGTAGGATGCGGGCGGGGTGAGCGATGGCTTCAGTCTACGGGAACTCTTGGGAGCCTGAGGTTTCTTATCACGCATTGTGGCAGCTGACGACCCCGGAGGACGACGACCCCGGGAACCCCGCAGGTAAACACGGTTGACATCATGGTCACCCGTGTTCGCCTTCCTAGGCACCCCTCATTTTTCCACCCGCTGTGTATGCCTAAGCGGCATCCTTCCCCCCCTTAGATACCCCTATTCCGATATGCGCAGTATCACTAAATTTACTAACCTCGCTAAGTCCTATAATTACGGTTGGTATTATATACTATTAAGTATCTATTTAAAGTCTATCTTATCAGAGTTATTATTAAGTTTATTTAGGAGATTTATTTACTTTAAGAAAAAGTAAATTCTCTTAAGTTATTATCTACCCTAGCGAGAAGAATTAAGTAGTAAAAGATAATGAAATCTATAACCTTATTATTAATAGCGATATTATTAAGGTCCTTCCTTACCTTAGCTAATATTAAAGGCCTTTATAGTCAAGTTGTGCTCTAGAACATCAAAGCTGTCGTTGAGATCTGACAACCAGAAGGGCTGTCCATTGGCCATCCATCCGGGTAAGAGATTCTGGGGGACAAGCTGCTCATAGTCTGGGCTGACTACTTGGATCTCACCGTCTGCTGGCTGAACCATTGCGGTCAATGAACTGGGCTCAACCCCTTCGGTTGTCTATAGAACGTTTTTTTAATTAGTGATTGTATGTTCATCTGCAAAGCTTGAAGTGATTCCACCTGGAAACCTACAATGAATGGGTAGAGGGTCGTTGACTCCTCTCCTCGAGAACCAACCGCCCTGTATTCGTCATTGCCAACACCCAGGTTCGTCATTTCACCGCCATCTAGTATTCCAGGATGAGATGTTGCTGTAATATTGTCTCCTATCATCCACTCTTGCCACGCTCGATGGCCCTGTATCCGGGTGACATCAGATATGGAAGGGTCATCTGCGGTAGAGTCCGACGCAGTGTGGAAGAACGGTTCGAACCCAGATAAAATGCCTTCCAAAGATGACGCGGCAGTCTCACTACCTCTGGCCAGTTCTCTCAGCACAAGGATGCCTTCAGCTATTGTTCGCTTCGTGCTCTCAGTTGGTGACTCTAGCTTAGCACCTAGTAGCAGCACATGCAACGCAGAGCTGCAGTATAATGGGTCCTGACAAGAATATCGACACAGTAGTCGACGTTCCTTGAGCGTTTTCAACATCTTAATCGTCGCAAGTGCTGCAGAAACGCAATCTCGGACGGCATCCTGGAGAAACTTGATCTTGTGTTGGTGACCAGCTCCGTCTTGCTTGTTGTCTTTGGACGCTGCTGCATGGCTCAGGGGGATCCTGCTCAGAAGCATAACCGCCTGTTCGTATGTGAGATTAAGATGCACTGCGCCCCGGGTTGCCGCGTGAGCTATCTGTAGTTTGTGGGGCAACTGCGCTTTCCAGTCCTGTAACGAGGCCTTCAACTGACTGGAAGCATTGGTGTCGATGACCTGTCGACCTCCAGCTGGCGTGCTTCGAGAGTACATAAACCTGACAATTCTCCCCATTATCCTACACAACTTGATCAAGGCAATCTGCCCTTCAACCGAGCTGGTATACTGGGGTACGCGTAATTCAGGCAGATCCACGGGGAAAGATGCGTCAATCTCGTCGTCATCCAGCATCAGCGGTCGTCCCAGTTGAAACGTCAACTGTCGCTCGAGCGTATAAAGAGTCCACCATAGTCGACTCCTTAGCTCCCGGACTTGGGGATGGAGATCGTCTGCGCCGACAGCGCGGTGCATGCCCATGTTGACGGCCATGCGCATTGCCAGCCCGAGCACATTATAAGCAGTGTCGTGCGCACTCGTACTGACGAGAAAGGTTCCTTGGAGCACACAAGCCTGAATGCTCGTCATTGAACATGTTGAAACAACATCTGATAGTAGACGTCGCGAGATTCTGTAGAACCGCCAGCCAGGGTTAGGCGTCGGCTTTGGTGTGGAGATCGTGGAGAGATCCGAAGAAGCCGATTGTGCCAAGAGCATTGGGTAGTCAATATCGCGAGGGGCGTCTTGCTCGAGGTCGGCATACTGACTGCCGATGGCAAGGATCATAAAGAGGATGCAAATGAACTCGATAGGTCGGCGAGTCGTGTTATTGCCCTGCGGGTCGAACTCGCGAGTTCCTGACAGGAATGCGTCAATCTTTCTTGAAAAGATAGCGGGATGTATGGAGAAGTAGTTTGACTGTGAGTATCGGAAGAAAGTCGTTGCAAGAAAGTCGAGGACTGATCGAGGAGGGAGAGCGGCCATGAGACTTGCTCGCAGATCGTTGGAGAGTAAGGTCGGGGGGTCAACGATAAAGTGGCGGTATGCCTAGAACTATGAGAATGTTGAAGCTTATAGTAACTGGATGACTAACTGTTTGTCTGGCTCGGGCCGCCTTGGGGGACTCGTCAACAGTCTCTCGGACGCTATCAAAGAAGGCCCAAGCAGAAGATCCTCCGTCAAAATCTACATCGGGGTCATGAGTTCGGTCTCTCATACACAGGTTCCCAAAGTACCTAACTTACATGTCCTGCCTTGGTCGTGCACATACGTCTGAGGCGCTGGTGCATGATCAATAACAACACTCACATGGCTCCTAGGCGTATCGTCGTCGGTATTTGCGAGCTGCAGTTGTTCAGAGTACGACCTCAAGGTGTCGAGATCTTTGGGAACCTCGATGTCACGCGACCGTAGAATTGCTTCCAGAAGGGCTTCTCGTTCCGAAGGCTGCGGAGTGCTGCTGGCCTCAAGAGCACTACCCTCTGCGAAACGACATGACGCCCTTGCAGTTTGACATCGCTGGCATGGACTAAGTCCATCACACTTTAACTTGTTGGTTCTGCAAGGAACGCATCTGGGCATATCGCAGTCAATACAGGCTTGATAAGATCACATAGAGTGGGGACGAACGCTTTTCGTACTCGTTTACGCTGATCATCGGGCACAATGGGTCTCTTTCGCCGCCCATTTAGTCGTAAACGGGGGCTCTTCATAGTAGACCAGATAACTGCGGGATGGGCTATTGTTCGGCTCGCGAGCCGAGATACGTTGCGCAAAAAGGATCGCGTGCCGAGCTCTCGGATAAAGAGGAGTTGGCGATGATCCGACGGAACGGGTCATCTGAGGTAGCAGCTATCTTTTGTTATCATGGGGAGCATCCCTGCCAGATAAGCGTTCGGTCCTTTTTCTGGGCCCGAGTCTGGAGAAATGGAGGCGAGTCGGACGGTGGGGAAGTTGGAGAGGCTAACCTGACATTAGGAATAACGGGGATGTTGGCAAGGGGGCATTGGGCTTGGCGATAGCTCTTGACTGACTGATGTAATAATGTCGGAGACACTTGTTAGACAGGTAGACTACATATACCTACATGTGGCTTTAGGAGGGGTCATGTGTCGGTTACGTTTCCTAAGGCACAAACTTGACATCATACCAAGGTTTATATTACATATCATCCTTGCTAAGAATCTTATAATACTTGTTCCGTTCCTTACTCCGATAATTCTTCACTCCATTGCCATCAATCTTCCATCTAGCCCCTTATCTCCTAGAAACCGTCTCTATCGCTCTTCTCCTGACCCTCAACTAAGATGAAGTCATGTCTTTGCCTGGCTTATATGTCAAAGCGCACGTTCAGCCTTGGGTTAACACGCTATATTGTGTAGAAATACCATCACTTGGTCTCGAAAGACCTCATGGCTCCCGACTGAATACTCGTCATGGAATATGTCGATACAGCGTCTGAAATTACTCTCAAGTTTCAATTATTTTTATTCAAGTATTAAACCATAGTTAAGTTTAACTATAACTTATTTCTTAAGATCCTATGTAAAATAAACAGCTGCAAATAAGATAGGGTGGTATTATCCTTGAAGCTCTGCGCTTGGAGCCTCAGCAAATGGTGCAGCTTTACTCATATCGGGCAGCTCAGCTTTACCCGTGTCAGGTAACTCAGATCTTCCAGTATCAGCCAGCTCCTGAACATCTTTCGGACCGTCTTTCGGAGCTTGTTTAGATCGTCCATCAAGCTCCGCTTTCTGATACCCAGAGTCACGATTTGGTACGTCTTGCGAGGCCTTCTGCTTCTTTCGAACAAGCTAAGCTCCAGAGCCCAGGGCCACTAAGACAAGGACAGCTACGCCTACCCCGATGCCTGTTCCCGCCCCTGTCGAGAGACCTCCTGCTGCCGAATCGTCTCCCGCCGAGCCATTCGCTGTTGAATTGTCCCCCGAGCCTGCATCCTCCTCATCCTTGTCACTGCCTCCATTCACCAGGCCCTTGTCAGACTCCCAGGCCTCAAGCTGAGCTTTGATAACAGCATCGCCACGGAACGGGCTTTGCCGGAGATCTATTTTCTCCCTTTCCGAGTCGCTATCGGCATTCGCGGACATATGTAAATGTGCGAACCCCGAGATGCGACAGCGAGTCAGGGGTTCGCACGACACTGTAATTTGCGCCACCTCTCTATACCTCTTTTGGCGCATTTAATAGTAGCCTGATTCTGTCTTCTAGTGGAAACCGAGGTTCCTTACTCCCATATCCGAAGCATACAGCCTACATACTAATATCTATACTCTTTAGTACCTATTTGACCACACCCCTTTCATCTGATTTTCGTCAGATTTCTCTGTCTAATCGCCTTAAAATGCCAGAAACAAGCGGTCTCAAAACAAATGAAGTTCGCGTCAAAGTTCAGTGGGGTAGTTCGTCGGCTAGAGACCTGTTATATCTACAGTCCGGATGGTTAGCAAGAACTCCGAAACCCTTTGGGCGCAACTTCGCTGGCATTGTCGTCGCGCGGGGAATTCACGTCAAGCATGTAAACATGGATGATAAAGTACGTTGTGTGAAATTCGACTCGTGAAAACTGGCTGATAATTCGCTAGGTTTTCGGCTGCACGTTTGAGTCGGTCGAAAGAGACCCCCTTCAAAACGGCGCCGTTTTCTTGACCATACAGCAGGAGTGCGTCGCCAAGGTTCGAATGCAGTCCTTCTCGTTACTAGCGACAGTTGCTGACGAACCTCGGGACGTAGATCCCGTCGAACATAACTCCTCAGGCCGCTGTTACCATCCCGAGCAGCTTTCTTTCAGCCTTCCACGCCATCAATGCCGGTCTGAAATTGCCTGTTCCATGGCCTAACAAGCTACCAGGTCAAAATCCTCACGCTCAGTCTTTACAGCTTATTTGGGGAGCCGGGGGTACAGTTGGACAACATATCATCCAACTCCTTCGTCACTTTGGGTTCAACAATCGATTTGCAGTGTCTGCGAAAAAGCATCATGAATATCTCAAGTCCATCGGGGCCACAAAGGTGTTTGACCAGGCAGATCCTGAACTACCCAGAGCACTGTTCGAAGCCACTATGGATCTAAACCACGGCAGCTGTCCGCCTGGCCGCTTTATCATTGATCTCTTAGCTTCACAGCGAGACAGTATCACACCCATTTCCATGTTAGCGCATCCGGGAGCAAGGGTGGCCGTGTCGGTGCCCATCATTGGAGATCTCAATCCGAGTACGGGAGATCGAGCCCTTTATCTCGATCCTATCTTGGCGGCAAACTGGCGTCCTGGAGTCTCAGCCAATGCATTCCGGCCCGAATTATATAACCAGGTTAGATCATATCGTGCTTTGACATTGTGTAATGAATTGCCCTAATGCGCTTGTTTTAGAGACAGGTACTGGGACAAGGTCTCCAGGCCCAGCTCATGCCAGAACTTATCGCTAAGTGCGTGGTTACCAGTGTTAGATTCAAGGAAGTTCGAGGTGAAAATCTTGAAGAGAGGGTTCAAAAGGCCATGAATCGGGCCCGAGACGAAGGGATTGAGGGCGGAAGTTTCGTCTGGAGAGTGAGCGAAGATCAGGATACACAGGAGGGGGCTAAATCACCAAGTTCTGACTCGTAACATTCACTATCTATCGTGCTTGTTATGCAGCTTCCACTATAATAAGAACCCAGTATCTTATAGCATCATAACCAATGCCGGGTGAAATTCACTATGCGCTTAACATTGCCTTTGAAGCCTGCTAGGTACATAACAGGCTTGAATAAGAGGAAAGGATTAAATCGGCGTAAATAGATAGAGCTCTGCCATTTTTTCATTGAGAATGATACTCCATTCCCTATCAATATCAATGTTATTGTAAATTGGTAAAAACGGTAGTTGATCAAGACTTGAAGTGTTTGATTACGTCTCAACTCCTTGCCCCTCTATATAGCATAGCAAACAACAGACTTATAAAACCGACCAGGTTCAAGACCACGACATGCGATATTAGACTGTGGACCTTGCAATCAATCGACTGCTTTCTTTCTGATCAATCATAGGGTGTTTCTTCATTAGAACACAGCCTTGAACTTAGGACCAACGGCCATCAACCTGACTGTCAGATAGCACCCAAGAGCAACGGTATACGATAGTCCAGAGAACAAAATCAAAGCGCGCCATCCTGTTTCCTCCTTGCCGATATCTAGTAAAGCGCCTCCGATGGGCACGCTAGTCAGTGTCCCGAAACTTGCTCCCATCAAAGCGGTTCCGTAAAAGCGGCCATAATCTTTCGCATCGCAAAGTTGCCCAACACAAACTGGGATAAGACTAAGATTGCTTCCGCCAGCAAACCCAAAGATTATGGCAAACGAGATCAGTAAACCCGCTGAGTCTTGTGAAGGAAGCCATAGGCCAAGAACAGAAACAACGCAAAGGGAAATTGATATGATAATGACGTTGAATCGGCCAAATGCGTCTGCTAGCATCCCTGGAATAAGCATGCCGAAGACCTGGCCAGCATTGAAGATCGACAAGAGGCTGTACGAATTGACAGTGTGAAAGGCGTGCGCAGCCGCGTGAGAAATGATGAAAGTAACGGGTACAAACAACCCCCACTCCATGAAAAAAATCCCAATCACGACGAGAGTAAACTTTGGTTGGCGGAAGATGGAAAAGTCAGGCCAGACAGCTTTGAGACCGCCCCCCGGCCGAGGCAGCCTGGAGCGAAGGAACACAACAGACAAGGACGACAAGGCCAATAGAATAAAGGCGAGAATTCTCACGCTCCAAGCAAATCCGACGGTTGGCAGGGTATGATGTAGGAGCTGAGGGAAGACTACTCCGCCGATTGAACCTGCAGTTGAGGCAATTCCAGTTGCAAGTCCTCGTCGAGAATCGAAGAAATGAGCGATCGCCGCAAATGCCGGAGGGTTTATGAGTGCACCGCCGAGTCCGCCGAGGATAGAGTAGGAAAGAAGGATTTGGTAATACTCTTGGTATCGTTTAGCGCATGTAGGCTCGAGCATTCTCTCAACTTACTTGTGCACACGCTTAGTAAATGAAGGCTTGTGAATATCATAACGCTGCCCAGGGCAACAAGCACTCGTGGGCCATGACGATCAAAGATCGGTCCCACCTGGATGCCCACGAAAAACACCATGAAAAGGTACAAAGAAAATATCCAGCCAATTTGTGAGGAGCTGTAGTCGGCCAACTGATGCGCGGCAAAGTACCATTCAAAGACTGAACTGGTGTTTATGATGCCGTAGACGCAGAACATGGAGCAAAATGACCCAAAGACGACCGTCCAGGCCGACAACCCGCCATCAGGAAATGATTGTGAAAAATCATCATCGTGCGTTGGCCCGTCACAATTGTCGGTCTCGTGCCGTCCACTGGGTGGCGTTGTGCCATTTTCGTTTTTTGTGGAAACTTTCATCATGTCAACAAATTTAGGGCAACTGTTTATTTGATTTTGTTCAAAACAAGAGGTTTTCAGAAGTGGTTGTATTCTATTGATGATGGGCCTTTTGTCTCTCTTATATGGTCGATGACCAGCCCTCTTCCTCAAGGCAGGGGGAAGCCTCTTTGATCCAGCTATGATCTGATCAATGATCCGATTCATGTCGTTGCGAGGCGAATTCCAGAATGCGGCGAAGAAATGACGGTTAGCAAGACGAGTGACGAGATGCTGATTTTTCGGATCTCGGAACTCGATAAATGCCGAGACAAGCGGACTCACTTACATAGTGGTGGGCTGATACAGACCAATTACTGGCGGCCGGACTTCGGTGCAATATAGGCACTGTCCTTGTAAGTTGTCGGACTTCGGAAATCGATATAATGCCCGAACAAGAGGCGTGTGACACAATTAACAAGGTGTGAAAGCTGTTAAATTGTAGGGGATATTGGAGATGGATGCGCTGAAGGGCGGTAATAGCAGCGGCTGCATAAATATTGACTTGGCGGTGTAATTCATCAATAAAGGGTGCTTGAAAGTATGAAAAGGGGATTCCACGGAGTAATGATGAATATATCACTGCAGGCTGCTTCTACCCATGGCGTCCCTTAGCAACTCCTGCAGCCATTTGGGCCAACCCTTGATAGTACTAAAAAGGACATGTTCTCTGGCAGAATCACTTGGCCGCCCCGGCGGGCAAATACCTGTTGCAGCGAACAGCCCGCAACCTCCTGGGGCGACAGCATCTTGCCGTCCCTACGCTCAATCTCGTCGGCGGTGTCAGGGGACATCGGGGTCCGCACCCAGCTGGGCTGGACTATCGTGGTTATGATCCCGTTGGCCTTGTAATTAGTCTTAAGCTCGGTATTTAAGCCCTCGTAGAACGTGTCAAGGAAGCAGCCTATCAGGTTATTTGACGGTTGGGTTTCCTCCGTGGTAAACTTGAAACGTAGGCACTAGAGTCCATATTGGTAGGAATGCATGCTTCTACGCAATGACGGTTGACTATTTGTACAATCACGTTTAAAGAGAAAATCATAAAATGGTGGTCTTATGCAATAACAGTAATTAGTTAAACCATGCTTTCTCATAATATTTATCTCCTGGCATGTTTGTTAAGGAGGTTCAATGAGTTACGTCGCAGCACGTCAGGCGCTACTTTGTCCCCCCTCGAGTTAGTCATGACGTATTTGCTATATTCTAGGAGGACGGCATCAATGCCATATTGAGGTGCATAAGGAAAGTCCGACCCAAACAATATTTTCTCTGAACTAGCAAAGTCCAGCAACCCGTCCAGCTGCGAAGCGCTAGTGCTCAAAGCGATGTCGTAATAAAAGCGCGAGAAATCCTTCTTGGCCTGCACAAGATTGACTTTTGCTATCTCCGCGACGCTGGGGATACCTAGCGCGTTGATGGCACGACTACCAACATATGGGACTGCTCCGCCAGCGTGGGAGAGGATGATGTCGACATCTGGGCACGCTCTGAATGTACCTGTCATGACCAAGTCCGTTGCCGCGCGGGTTGTGGCGAGTGGGTAGTCGACGATGGGTTGTGGGATGGCAGGGCCGATGAGGTGAGGCTCAACGTCTAGTACCGAGGGATGCAGAAACACCAAGGCTTGGTATTCTTGTAGCTTGGCCCAGATGGGCGAGAAGTCGGAGTGTCCAAGAAGCTTGCCTCCATAGCTTGTGAAGACAATGACTCCGTTGCAGAGCTTTTGTTTCTCGTAAAGATATTCAAGCTCGGCCAAAGTGCCATTGACGTCCTGAAAATCAGGAAGGGAACCGAAGAAGCCTATTCTGCCCTTGTACTTGTTTGTAGAGGCGTAGGTGCCGAGATTTTCGTTGAGGGTGCGTGCAAGTTTCCTAGCGGCTCGACCGGTTCCGGCGATTGATACTCCTGGTGAGGATACGGACAGGATTCCTGTTGGAAGAAGCGTTAGCTGGGTTAAAGAGAACAAGAACGGCCGATGCACTTACCCAAAGACGTTTCAATAGAATTCATTGATTTAATCGCCGCATCTAGACTCCATTCTGGTGTGGGATACCCCGATGGGTCACCGCCAGCGGCTGAAAGAGCCTCAAGATACGCTGGCGGTAGGGCATGAAAGTGAGTGTCGACCCTCTGACAAAGGGCAGCCGGCCCAAACGCAGCGGTGGCAAGGAAAAAGGAGAGTAGCATGTTATTTTTTAAGAGACGACAGGTGTAGAGCAGATGAGAAGAAGGAATGGTGGGTTGGAGTTTGTGGAGCGTTGTGGCAAAGAGTCTGATATTTATCTTGGCAGGACCCGAACTCAGGACCCCTATCCCAGCTGAGAAGAGATCAATGACAGATTGACGAAGTCATTTTGAATTGACTCACCCGATTCTCGATGTTGTGAGCCGGCCGATGTATCCGTTTCCCGTCGCCTAAGCCGAGGAAATATCCGAAATGAAAGTTTGACGTAATTGACGGAACCGTCCCGATCATTAAAGTTGAACTGGGGTTCGTGAACAGAACCTTGACCGGGATGGATCCGTGCCACCGGCATACTTCCGATTTCTCGCAGCCACAGGTTGTGCTGCGAATAGCTTAATTCTAAGCTGACAGTTTCGACAATATTTTTTCTCATAGATCCACGCTCAGTCATTTTGTCATATTTTGAAAGTGTTTGCTGGATCACACTGTCAAAACAACTATCACCAGTTAACTATACACCATGATCAGTCAAGCCAACGAGTATTTGCTTCATTCTAGCAAGACAACGAAAGTGTTTACTGTGTTAGGGGAAAAGAAAAGCTCTTCTGACCCGATCAAGCTGTGGTCACGTGGCCCGTTGATCGCACTTACATAAGTGATAGCCGCAGCCTCTCGGCAGCAACACAACCATGGCAACTTAGCTCTTTCAACTCATAATAACACACTCATTTTGCTCCAATTGAAATGCCGTCTTCTTATATCAATTGATCAATTCCTTGCCTTTCTGAAGATATCATTTTTAGCCTCTCAAATAGCCCCCTTTTTACTGTATTTCTGATCTTCTTTTGTGCTTGCCGCTGGGCTTGTTCCTTCTCTTTGCTCCGTACTGGGTGGTTGTGTTGTTCTTCCACCGCAAAACTGGTGCCTCCACACAGGACGTTTTCTCTGCTCTTCGTGAGAAGATGGTTATGCCGCGATAGAGCATATCATTTGATCATTTAGAGAGGAATACGGGTACGCACCAGCGAACCGGAAATCGTGGGGAAAGAGACCGAAGAGCCCGGGGCTGAGAAGATGAGGGGATCGCAAAGACCCTGAAAACACACGACAATGGATTTACGGCTGCCGAAAGCAAGAGCCAAAAGAAAGAAGATTACGAATGATCGACGACAACCCCTCTTCCTTCCAGTCTCGAGTCTCGGAAAGATGGAAGCAAATACGAAGAGGAGAAGGTCGCCGGAAGCGCCGGAGAGTCCCCCTTCCAAACCTTATCCGCGCGAAGAACCTTGGCATGACGACGAAGAGGGCATCGCGAGTGTTTCGGGACTTGGGGATCATCTGATCCATTACGAATGCACTCGGCAATTCACGGCCGTGGCCGCACTGATTGTGGTGTGGGTTATCACGGGTGAACGGATGCTTTCCCTCTTTGCAGGTTTGGTGTTCCTTCTGACCAAAGATAAAAGGGACAGAGGCACCAGCGAGAAGAAAGAAGACAAAAGAACACAACAACCACACACATACACAACTCAAACACCTTCTACATCAATTGATCATTTACACTCTGAGAGAATGTCAGGATCCATTGGGACCCCTCCTACGGGGTCCTCGACGGACTCTCCTAGGGATCCTCAGTTAGAGACTGTTGACCTGCTCAAGGAGCTCAACACGACCCTTAGGACTAAGGAGACCAGCTCGGCAGGACTGGCAAGGATTCCTTTCACCAATACCTTCAACGGCGCAGATGTCACTGAGTTCCTGAGAGGCTACCAGCAACACATGACCAACCTTGGTGTCTCTCGGCACAGATGGGTCGAACTGATCGAACACTACGTCTCATCTACGGTCTCCAAGAAAGTCAGGCAAGTCACTGAAGGCCATGACTGGGGAACTGCTGTGAGCAACCTGAAGGAAGCTTTCCTCATGGAGGATTCCGACCAGATGGAAACGCCTGAGGATAAGCTTGACCACCTAAACCAGAGGAGACTGGAAAACGACCCTGCTGATATCCTGACATGGCTTCAGGAACATCAGTACTACTTTCGCAAGGTTTCCCCTGATTGGAAGACCTCAACTGTGCAGTCGAAGCAGATTTACAACGCTATGCCGCAGGACCTGATAATCCACTTATGCGATACACGCCTGATGAGGCCGGAAACCTTGAGCAGCAAGAAGTATGACGAACTCACTCAAATGATCAAATCGTACGCGGAGAATCGGGTCGCCATCACCAAGAGCCACCGCTCTCACGAGGAACCTCCTCCAAGGAAGTACAACTTTCCGACTACACCACCTAGGGCACCTACCCCTCCCAAGACCGTAAGGGCCCCAAGGATTTTGAAGAAGGACCATGAGGAGGCAAGTCCGGAAATGAAGGAGCTCACGGAGAAGATGAACCAACTTACTGTCAACATGGCTGAGGAACAGAGGAAGACCCATCTGGAAATGAGCAACCTTAGGAGACTGATCGAATCAAGCTATGCTCCCCCACAGCAAGCTTCCACCAACACGGTTCGATTCCAATCATCTGATCAGATGCCAGACAGTTATCAGATGCAGACCAATGCCACCTACGGTTCCTCCTACAGTTCCTCCTACTCTCAGAATCGCTGCTTCTATTGTGCCAAAGCGGGCCATTACCCCGACACGTGCCGTGACCTCATTTGGGACCGAGAAAGGAGACTAGCCGACTATGACTCTAAAGGCGGGATGGCCTGGATCGGAAACCACGAAGCTGATCTTCCTCCTCATCTTGTGTACAAATTCCGCAACGTTGGAATACGAAAGTTGATCGTGCTCTGGCTACTGCGATTTCCAGCAGCCGATCTTTACCCAATCGCAAAGAAGATGATGGAAAGGAACAACGGCCAGATCAACTGGGAGCCGACTGACTATGACAACAAACTGATCGACGAGTTCCTCCATAAAGTGGAAGGCAACAACCCTTACAAGCCAAAGTACAAGGCTCCGAATGGATACGAGAGACTGCCGAAGGAGGTTACTAGTGGTAAGACTGACATTATAGACTCGAATAACCCTCCCCAGACGGCGACGAATGTCATAACCATCAGCGAGGAAGCTAGATCAAGTGATCAAGTGGTTCCGGTACACAATATCTCTGCATCATCAACCAATTTGACTACCAACGCCAATGGGAGGAAGAGAGTCCGCGTGCTTGATCCCAAAGAAGAGCAGACCGCTTCGGTGCCTGTTAACAAGACCATGACGACTCGATCAATGACCTCGGAGAAGACCCAACGTCAACCTGATGTTCGGTCTGAGGTTAGGCTCAAGCTTAGGGAAGAATTCAAGGCGAAGAAGTTTGCTATCACTGCACACGACCTATTCACCCTCGACCCGACCCTTGGGAAAGAGATCGCCACCGACTACAATGACCTTGCGGACGGGATTGATCACACTCACTACGTGGAAGGGATTGACGAGAGACGACGATCAGCCAAACAATCAAATGATTCCCCAGGTGGCATGACCTCTGTTGTTCAAGTTGGACAGCAGGACTTTAGTGAAGCATACTGGAGTCAACTCCGTGATAAGCTCAAGACGACCGCGATCACGATTGACGGAAATACGCCAAAGCCGGCTAACCAGGATTTACTCACTTGCACGACTGCTGAGGACGACGAAGTCCTTGAAGAAGGAGAGTACGAGATCACCTACATCAACGACGAAGGCTTGCCTGTCAAGGAGAAGGTGAAGTGCCGCGACCGCTCCCCGAGAAGTAACCTGCCCGATTCGGCACTCCACACCACAGAGGACCCCTTTCGAGGCCAGGAGGAAGTGGTATCATTTGATCAGAAGATCAACACCGTGAAAATCGATGGAGTGCGCGGGCCAGATGGGAGACTCATGTCGCACGCTCAAGACCTCCCCAGAATCCTAGTGACACTTAACGACCCCGAGCTAGGACCATCGGAAGCAATGATCGACACGGGATCAGAGGGAAATATCATCTCGGAAGCACTTGCGCGGGCCTATAAGCTTGATATTCAACCTACCAATGCGACAACGACTTCCTATTCGCAGCACAAAGTCAGTATGCTCGGACAAGCTGATGTGCAGCTATTCCTCGGCAACGTCTATATCAATCAACGAGTCTATGTTGCCCCTCCGGAGTGTATCTCGACTGAGTTCATTTTGGGGATGCCTTTCGTCCGGTCAGCAAGGGTATCATTTGATCACTCGGAAAAGGATGGAGTCATGCTGGTTCGATGTCAAATTGGCAAGGTCCGAATCATTACGCCTTGTGCCGGGACTATCCGCTATGATGCCCCTGACCACCAACTCGGTTCCCCGCAGAATGCGATGGTGACTGTCACCTTGCTTTCGGTTCCTACCCCTGAGGGCCAGGAGAAGATTGAGACCAACGATGACGACGATGTCCCGTTGATTAGGATGATCAGCCCTGAGGACGGTGATGAGATTGTCAAGATGATCGGAAAAGAGACCATCAAGCAGTACAAGGAGGCCCTGAAGGGCACGCATCGATTGATCAAACAATGGGCGAAAAAATCAGGCAAGATTGAGAAGAACACGAACCCGAGACCACGAGAAGAGGTCAAGAAGGAGATTGAAGTCAATACTCTTTACAAGAGGAAAGGGGTGAAGGTCCATCCTGTGGATGATGCCCCTTCTGATGGCTCTACCCCTGACGGGGACCCTGACTGGAAAGAGAAGAAGTGGGAGAAGGTCAGGGATAAGCTTCAACCCACCGACCACCCAGATTGGGTAACCCCGAAGTTCTCGGACATTGAGAAAGGGGCCCGTCTCAAGGGAGAGCGATTGAAGGAACTGATTGATCAGGTACAAGGAACCCTGACCAAGCAGGAACTCGACATCTTCCTAGAGATCATGTATAACCGGGAACAGGCCCTAGCTTGGGACTTTACGGAGACCGGCACGCTAGATCCCTTAGTGGCTCCCCCACAAGTTGTCAAGGTGGTTGAGCACAAAGCCTGGCAAGCCAAAACGATCCCTATTCCGAAGGGGCTCGAAGGGAAAGCCATTGAGATTCTGGAGACACGACGAAAACGCGGGATCATAGAAGAGAGCCACGCTCCTTACAGGAACCCCTGGTTCCTGGTGCCGAAGAAGGACGGTGGGCTTCGATTGATCAATTCAGCTATTAACATGAACAAGTACACGATCCGTGATAGCTTGATCCCTCCCGGCTGCGATGATTTCTCAGCAGAATTCGGGATGTGCAAGCTTATCACCCTACTGGACTTCTTTTCAGGATATGATCAAATGCCTCTTGAGGAGAAAAGCCGAGATCTCACAACCTTCCTGACGCCAATCGGGTTGATGAGAATGTGCACCCTTCCAATGGGAGCAACAAACTCGGTAGCCCAGTTCACGAGGAACATCATCCGCATACTAAAGGACTTGATTCCTGACGTCTGCAAAGCTTACCTCGATGATATATGTGTCAAAGGACCTGACACCACGTACGACGACGAAGAGATCGAGCCAGGGATACGTCGCTATGTTCTGGAGCACTTGATGAATCTCGACAAAGTGCTGGTTAATATCGAGCTTTCTGGCTGCGCCGTTGCTGGGAAGAAGTCCCAATTCTGCAAAAGGGAGACTGTCATCACTGGATACCTCTGCGGCACCAACGGAAGGAAGCCAGACGAGGTCAAAGTCATCAAGGTCAATGAATGGAAAAGGTGTAATAGCATTCCCCAAGTCCGAGCTTTCCTCGGGATGGTGGGATTCTATCGCCAATGGATTGATCATTTCTCTTGGATTGCAGAGCCATTGACGATGTTGTTGAGAAAGGGCGCTGTGTTCGTTTGGCTAGTGGACCAGCAGAACGCGATGGATGAGCTCAAGGATGCCATCACGCACCCTCCGATCCTTGTCACATTGAATTACAGCGAAGGCGCAGGAATCATCATTCTGATGATTGATGCGAGCCTCACAGGTTGGGGCGCTGTGCTGATGCAAGTGATCGATGGAGAAAGAAAGCCAGTACGCTATGAATCTGGTGTTTGGTCGGTTGCAGAGGCTAAATACGACCCCACAAAGAGAGAGTGTAGAGCTGCCCTCTATGCAGTCCGGCGATTAAGAAGCATGCTCTATGGGGTTCATTTTATCCTGGAAACCGATTCTCAAGTCTTAGTGCATCAGCTCAACGGACGACCAGATGATGTGCCCGGTGCGCTCATCTTCAGATGGATCAGCTATTTACTGCTATTTGACTTCGAAGTCCGACATGTTCAAGGCAAAAAGAATGGAGTTGCCGACGGGCTTTCTCGAAAGGAAGAAGCAGGACCTTCTGATCAAATGGATGCCGAGATCGAAGGAGACATTGACGACTTTATCGACCTACAACTCAACGTTGGGTACATCAGGAAGGCAGACAGGAACCCAGAGCCGGAAATCCTCGAGGGCTACCATTCACCGGAGTCCCTGAAGATAGCCCGCTATCTCACTACCCTCCAGAAACCAGAGGGGATGACCCTAGGGCATTACCGCAAGTTCAAATCCCGGATTACAAGGTTCTTCGTTCAGGAAAAGCGCCTCTGGATGCGACCAACTCTTATGGGAGAACAGCCAAAGCTAGTTGAAGACGATCCTAAGATTCAGAAGCGATTGATCAGATCATGCCATGAAGACAGTGGGCACAGGGGACGCGAGACGACCTACAATATCCTGAGAAAGCGTTACTATTGGGTTCGGATGTGGGATCAAGTCGCCGAAGCAGTCACTACTTGCCCGACATGCCAAAACCACTCCCCCTGGAGACCGCTGCAGCCAATCCAGAGTACCAGACCATCTGATCCTTTCAACAAGGTTCATTTCGACACACATTACTTGCCCTCTGATAGAGGATTCAAGTACACCCTGGAAGCTCGCTGTGATCTCTCAGGATGGATTGAGGCGGAAGCCATTAAGAAACTGTCGGCCGGAAAAATGATGCGCTTTGTCAGGAGGCTTATCTACCGCTTTGGGATGATAAGAGTGGCTGTGGTTGATGGTGGGCCTGAGATGAAGAAAGAGTTGCCGCCTCTTCTTCGTGCCTTAGGCATCCTTCAGATCATCACATCACCGTACAACCCTAAGGCTAATTCAGTCGTGGAAGTCGGTCATTACGCAATTGCGAACGCTCTTCGCAAGCTCTGCGAGCCCTACAACAATAAGTGGGTTGACAACCTCGACAGAGTCCTTTTCGCGGATCGCTCTTGTGTACGAGCCTCTCACGGCCACTCTCCCTTCTATTTGGTCCACGGGTGGGAGCCCACCTTTCCGCTTGAAGTGGAAGTGCCCACTTGGAGATTGATCAATTGGGATGGCGTAAGCACGACCGAAGATCTGGTCCTGGCGCGAGTCAGGATCCTCGAAATGAAGAAAAGAGACATTGCCGAAGCTATCGAGAAAGTCACAGCCTTCAGAGACAGAGTGGCTGAGAGGGAGAATGAGAAAATTGCGGGGAGGTTGCGTAAAGTAACCCTTGAGCCAGGAGACTTGGTCCTCAAGTACAACGTCCCTCGATCAAATGATATGTCAACATCAGCCAAGTTATTGCCCAACTGGGAAGGCCCATTTCGCATTCACGACCACAAGCCTCTTGCAAACTTCTACAAGATCGAAACCATGGATGGTGTTGTTCTGCCCAAATCAATCCATGGCGATCAGTTGAAGAAATTCGTGCAGGATGTGACGGGTTGGTGGCTGCCCGCCGAGGAGTACGACAAGCACAAATCACCACTGCGAAAGCCCAACACTCTGGGGAGGTATTTACACGTGCGAAAACCAGACGATCAGATGAATGATGAGGAAGACGCAAGAAGTGATGGCTCTGAGGAAGATTTAGGTGAGAATAACCCGATGCCGTTCCCGAAAAAGAAGACACCGATGCACCTGGAAGTACAGATCCCCGAAATGTCGCAGGAGAAGAAGAATGAATACAGGGAACTCTAGCCGCCTTGTGATACTAGAAAGCCTTGGTTTTTTGTGTTGTTTGGGCTTTCTAGTAGGGGAGGAAAGAGGACGGCTAGGGAGATAGACAAGTGGAAAATAACACCACCACCACAAAAACAAAATTCACTACCAACGACAACACTACTCTAAGCGGTATTTTTTACTCCCAAAGACATCAGCATCGACGGGAAGATCCTCCCTCCTCGGGGATCATTTGATCTATTGTTTCGCGACTGGGTGTTTGACCCTTGGATTACCCTTAAGAACGGGGGCCCTCGAGCAAAGGTTAATGCCACCCGAGTTCAGGCGCTATTCTAGCAGATGATCATGGACGAGCTCGGCATTTGCGACAACTAGTACTGCCAAGTTGACGAAGACAAGAAGACACGCCAACTCGTCAAGGGACCATACGATCAGTTGATCACTCACACCCGGAGATCTGGCAACTCAATGCTCAGGGTTAGAGCCTTATTTACTGACCGAGGGGGATACCAACCTACCGTTATTAATGTTCAACCGGCTGCCCGATGATCTGATCGCAAAGTATCAATCTCGAGGAATGACCATTCAGAACGGCGTCCCTACACCTCCACAAACTGCAGAGGTACCGATGGTTTTGGACTCAAGCGATGAGGACGAGGAAGCCGCAGCTGAGGAGGAGAAGAAGACTTCTAAGAAGAAGACCCTCAAGAAGCCGACTAAGAAGAAGCCTGCAGTCGGACCACCATCTACGCCAAAGTCCAAGGAACTCGGCACTACAGGAGGAGCTTCCCCATTCACGCCTAGCGGTGCTTTGAGCAAGTTGAATCTTCAAACGCCAAAGCGGAAGCAATCCGATGCTTCTATGGAAGATGCTTCTGACGAATCATCTGATCATGTGCTGCCAGGAACCTCTCGTCGCCCAGGAATCCTGGAAAAGTGCCCTACGATCAAAAATGCTCAGAAGATCCGCTGCCGTGAGCTTCCGCCAGATCAAGAAGTTATCTCTCGCCCTCGCCAAGGCGCTGATGAGATGTCTCGAAAAGCCGGAGAAAGAATCCAGCTGCCTGCTGTTTACGATCGAGTCACCTACAAGCTGTCAACAGGGAATTTCATCACTTATGTTCCCCCTGGATTGATCAAAGAATCTCAGTGGGATGAGCTGTTGGATGAGGCTACGAAGCCTTTCCGACCAAAGGTTGAACAGAAGGAGACCCGCTTGGAGAGGTGGAAGAGAAGAGAGGAGGAGAAGAAGAAGAATGCTGGAGATTGAAGATGGATTTCAGGTTTTGAGGCCTGATAGACGGAATTGGGGAGGTTGCCGCGGAGGATTACAGATTGATCAATTGGTTCTTATCGTTTATTTCCTTATTTGTCTACTGCTTTCATTGTTTTCTTTGCTATTTGTACTCCGAGGTTTTCTTTGATCTTGCAAGCAAGAGTCGCAAACCTCGTGGGGAGTAGTGTGTTAGGGGAAAAGAAAAGCTCTTCTGACCCGATCAAGCTGTGGTCACGTGGCCCGTTGATCGCACTTACATAAGTGATAGCCGCAGCCTCTCGGCAGCAACACAACCATGGCAACTTAGCTCTTTCAACTCATAATAACACACTCATTTTGCTCCAATTGAAATGCCGTCTTCTTATATCAATTGATCAATTCCTTGCCTTTCTGAAGATATCATTTTTAGCCTCTCAAATAGCCCCCTTTTTACTGTATTTCTGATCTTCTTTTGTGCTTGCCGCTGGGCTTGTTCCTTCTCTTTGCTCCGTACTGGGTGGTTGTGTTGTTCTTCCACCGCAAAATTACTTTCAGTCTGGCATTAATTCTTTTCTCAATATTCATGTTATCAGCTATCTCACGGTACTTCAAGCCAGCAGGCAAACTAAAATTCAAGGATGGCAGACGTTCTCACCTCCCTCCAGGCCCTCGTGGTCACCCCATAATTGGAAACCTGCTTCGCTTGAACGAGGGACGTCACGACCCTCAGCACAAATTCGTAAGCAGAATGCCATTGAGATTTAGCATCGCTGACAGTGGGATCAAGCTTGGAGAAATTGCCAGCTTTGGAGAGATGACGACTCTGCATCTTGGCTCCAAGACCTGGATCTTCCTGAATTCACATCGTGTTGTCTCTGAGATCATAGCCAAGCGTGGAAGCATGACCAGCACGAGATCTCCGATGCCTATTTCCAGTGGTCTAGTCAGCCGTGACGGCAGGTCACTGATCCTTCCCCAAGAGTCATGGACTGAACGCCGACGGGTGATGCACAGCCTCCTCAGTGGTAGCGCCCTGAGGCAATACGGACAATGGCAAGAGCTCGAAAGTACACAAATGATGGCCGAGTATGCCTTGATGCCTGAAAAATGGTATAAACACCACTATCGATACGCAAACTCAGTCATCCATCGTATTGCTCTTGGGGAACGCCTGGAAAAATCGACCAAAGAGCTTGCAGACCTTCAAAACTGCGTCACGTTCTTCGTTGGAAGTATTGGATCTAGCATCATTGATTGGTTTCCGGACCTTGCAAAGCTACCCAAGTTCATGCAACCATGGCGTCATCACTGGCAAGCTCTGGGGGACTGGAACTACAACGTTTATAACTCGTGGTGGGCGCCTGTAAGAGCAAAGGTTGAACAAGGGACCGCACCGCCTTCCTTTGTTCGAGACGTGCTACTGAACAAAGAAACTAGATACAAGGGAGATGACGAGAATTGTATGTATGTCGCGATGCAACTCATCGAGGCCGGAAGCGACACTACACGAGAAGCACTCAACATCATGGTCATGGCCATGTTGGAGTATCCTGAGCCCTTCCGCAAGGCCAGAGCCGAGATCGATCGGCTGTGCGGCGTTGGAAGCCAAGCTAGACTACCAATCCTTTCCGATCTAGATGATCTACGCTTCATATGCGCCATTGCGAAGGAAGTCTTGCGATGGCGACCCATATTCATCCTGACGCCAGACCACGTTGCTTCCCAGGATATCGAGTTTGAGGGATATAGGTTCCCAGCTGGCACAGGCTTTGTGATTAATGAAATCGCAGTAGGTAATGAGTGCGAGAATCCTGACACATTCTATCCAGAACGATGGATGAATGGCCACGAAATCGACATTAGCCACGGACTTTGGCAGTTTGGAGGAGGGAGAAGGATCTGTGTTGGATATCGACTGGCTCAAAGGAGCTTGTTTATCAACATAGCGAGACTGGCACAGTGTATAGACTTCAAAGCGGTTCGTCAGAGAAACCCTACATGTTGAAGCTAGGTGCTAATTGTGGATATAGGACGGTCCCTACAACGCCAAAATTCTCAACCTGGAATCAACGGAGGAGCCTTTTCCGGTCAAAGCAATCGTTCGAAGCCCTGACTACCACAAACTGATCATGACGGAAGCCACAAAAGCTGGTGTTTTGGATGATGCTAAAATCGATCGGGATAGGTAGTGTGACGGAATTTGATCAAGGTTTCAAGTTGTGACTCCCACACGGCGAATCTATGCGCGATGTAAATCTTGACCTTTATCAATCTAGCTAGGGAAAAGATGTAGAATATGCAGGTTTATTGGCTTTTGGTGGGTCATTTTAAAGGTTTCACAAGGTGCGGAAGATTGACGCCAGTTCAGCTGGATAGATAAACACCAGTTCTTTACTTTTCCTTTTCACCCTCTACAGACGGCACCCACATCTCACTTTAGATATTTAGCACTTCTCTACTCTCTTAGCATATATAAATTCAATGTAGTATGAATGCTGTCAAATTCGTCGATAGTAGAGGGTCATCCCACTCTTTCTATGCTTTGAGCGGGTGAGTCTTCTCTATGGATGTCATAGCGCGCACGCTGCAAATCAAAGTGAGCCTCGGTCTGCTGAGGCCTGGACATCATTAATGCCTCGGTAGCATGTCAAGCAGTGCCGGTCATGCTACTCTTGATGCAACTTGTGTTCACTCAAATGATGTAAGCAGCTGAAAAGGCTTGCCTCGTGAAGCAGTAGGGCCGGAGCGATCCCGACTACCAACGTGGCATCGGCTTATCATTGGTTTCTTAACTTATAAGCGCGGTAGTCCTCAGTTGTATGGTACCAATGTTTTTGACACTTCTGACCCCAATCGCCATAACACGAACTCGCATCCTAATTCTCATGATGATATCACTCCCACGGGAAGGTTTCACGATTGATTTCGTGGTCAATATCGCCCGCATCACTATTCTTAATCCCCTCATTATTATCCCACTTGCCATAAGTTCATACTGGCTGTCGATTTACGATTGGCCTTATGAATGCTGGGCTCAGTTACTTGAAGCTGTCTGTCCCGGCGTCTATTACCTCTCTGCTTGCAGTCTTCTGCTACGTGTCCACGACTTTCTCAACAAGCATTTCAACAATAACTGGACGACTGATCCGCACTGGGACTGGGAAAAAGAGATTGTCGTCATTACTGGCGGTAGCAGTGGAATTGGTGCCCATCTGGCACAGCAGCTGCATGCTCGAAATCCCAGGACCATGATTGTCATCATCGACTACGTCCCATTAACCTGGAAACCGCTCGAGGGAGCTTACACGAAGTTCTATCAATGCGATCTCAGTAACAGCTCCCAGCTTCGTCTTGTTTGCCAACAGATTCGGGACGAAGTCGGCCATCCTACCGTCCTTGTCAACAACGCTGGCATTTGTCGAGGTGCTGCGGTCTGTGACGGTTCATACGCAGATGTAGAAATTACTATGCGGACGAATCTCGTCGCCCCATTTCTACTGGTCAAAGAGTTTGGTCCAGATATGCAGCGTCGTAATCACGGCCACATTGTCAACATCAGTTCTATGAGCGCGTTTCTCCCGCCAGCTAAAGTGGCAGACTACGCCGCTACCAAGGCTGGCTTAATATCTTTACACGAAGTGAGCTTCCACCACTTCGTCTAATAATCTTAGTCATGATCTAACAATTTCAGGCTCTCCAACTAGAGCTGAAGAATACGCCTCGTGTGAGACTCTCAGTGGTGGTGCTCAGCTTCACTCGCACCCCGTTGTTCAAGGGCCAAACAAATCAATCGAATTTCCTCTTCCCACTCTTGGATGTCGAGTCAGTGAGTGAGGCAATAGCCAAGACGCTGTGGGGCGGATATGGCAAAACAATCTTCATGCCAGGCATGATGCGCTACGTTGCGATGATGGTTAGTGCACTGGCTGTAATTGATGATCGCATGCTGATGTCTTGAACATAGAAGGGAGGACCAGAGTGGATGTGGCGCTTGGCAAGAGAGAGTACTGGTAATACACGGGTTGACTTCAGAGGGAGACAGCAGTTGGACCAAAAGACAGGAGCACTCCTTTAGCTTGGAGTAGCGCAGATATTCTGTTATTTTACTAATAAATAAATCCATTTAGTTACAACCCTGTTCACACTATAGTGAGAGCCAATTTTCTGTAGCCCAAAGTTATTTAAGGACGTGGCCGACTACGAGGTAGCTATAAGATGCCTCCCAGATACGAATACGCGGCACACGGTCCTGTCCAAAGATGGAGTCAAGATGTCCCCGAAGAAAGACATCCCCCTAATGCTTTAGGTCTGCATTCTCCACATTCACGAGTTAAAAGACGACCATGATGAATAATACTGAGCCGAGGCTGGCTGCTGACCGAGGTAGGAATGTCTCAGAGCCACGGAAGTGCTCCGACACTCGCATGCGGAGCCATCCCGAGCACTGGGAAGAGGTGAGGGAAGATACGGCCTGTCTAGTGTTATGGGGAAAAGACCCGCGGCAGGGTAAGGGTAAAATTATTTCAGCAACTGACTGGTTTCATGATGGGACTATGGGGTAATGTTATTTAGCTACTGTTTCTCAGTTCAAATCTCCTGATTCAACCAAGCCCCCGACTTTCCAGCCGACTGAGTTAACCAACGAAAGACCAAACACTAACAGCGACTATGCCTGACAAGAACGTTCCAGATAAGACTACTCGGCAGAACTATACGCAGTTCGCTTGTATTGGCACGGGCTTCTCGGCCATATGTCTTGGAGCGACATTGAAAAGATGGTACGGTATCGATGACATTCAGTTCTTCGAACGGTATGCGGAGCTAGGCGGAACGTGGTTCGCAAACACTTATCCAGGTAATTACAAGATGCCCTGAGAAAAGATTAGTCTAATCGTATCAGGCTGTGCTTGTGATGTACCGAGCGCTTTGTACAGCTTCTCTTTCGAACCAAATCCGAACTGGACCCGCGTCTTGCCGTTGCAGGACGAGCTATGGCGGTACCTAAAACAAGTTGCCGACAAGTATCGTCTAACCCCAAAAATGTCATTCGGTATGAACGTTGAAGAATGCGAGTGGATTGATCAAACCAAACGCTGGCGCCTTCACGTTCGCCATATCAACACTGACAATATCTTCATTCACGAATGCCAGTTCCTGTTTGCTGGCGCCGGTCAACTCGTTCGACCTAGGGAGCTCGATGTCCCAGGAGTCGAAGATTTCAAAGGTCCCATCTTTCATTCTTCCAAATGGCGAGCTGATGTAGATCTCGAAGGCAAAAAGGTTGTCATCTTTGGTAATGGCTGTACCGCGGCTCAGATCGTGCCGTCAATCGTCAACAAGACCAAGCATCTTACACAGATCATTCGGGCGAAGCATTGGATCCTTCCACCCATTGATGGAGCGTACACAAGCGCCCTGAAAAAGGTGTTCAAGTACGTGCCTGGAAGCATGGCTCTGCAGCGCTTGATCGTTTTTTTAGCGGCTGAGAACGAATTGAGAGGGTTTCCCATGACAAGGTCCGCGGCCAAGTTCCGTCAAAGTCGCCGCAAACAGGCAGAGGCATATATGAAACGTGCCGCTCCAGCCAAGTATCATGACATGTTGATACCAGATTTTGAGGTGGGCTGCAAGCGAAGAATTTTTGACTCTGGCTACCTCGATAGTTTGCATTCTCAGAACCTCACATTGACGAACACACCCGCTGTGGAGATCGTATCAAACGGAGTCAAGACTGAAGACGGATTTATCGAGGCCGACGTAATCATTATGGCAAATGGTTACATCACCAACAAGTTTCTTGGCGGTATCGAGGTCGTTGGCAAGAAGGAGACACTCAACGAGCGTTGGGAGTCGTTTGGCGGCGCCGAAGCCTACAACTGCTCTGCAATGAGCGGGTTCCCCAATTTCTTCATTCTGCTTGGTAAGCCACTGACGTCTGGCCTTGCTACTGCATGTTCATGAAATCTGAATCTAATAAACACGCCCAGGACCCAACGCAGCAACAGGCCACACCTCTGCAATTATGGCCGCTGAAAACAGCGTAAACTTTGCGATGCGCCTCATTAAGCCTATTCTTGAAGAACAACTCGGCACCGTTGAGCTCAAGCCCGATGCCGAGAAGCTCTACGTGGACCGTATTCAGCTTGATCTTTCCAACACTGTATGGAACTCTGGGTGCCAAAGCTGGTACATCGAAGGGAACCCAGAAAGGGGCCAAACATGGAACGCCATGAGCTATCCCTATTCGCAGGCCTATTTCTGGTATAGAAGTGTGTTTCCAACCTGGAGCGATTGGGAGATTACTGTGAGTGTCATGTCAACAGCTCCCGTGGCATCAACTAATCATGTCAGGGTTCCAAGAATAATTCTATTCCAGCGGCGGTTAAAGTGATACTGGCTATTGGTGTTTTATTTTCGATGACTACCGCGTTCTTTGTTGGCTGGAAGAATTTGGAGAACGAAAGAAAGGCTTAGCTTAGCTTGTCGATGGCTTTGAGACGTCTGCATAAATACTGGAGATACTCTCTTGTTATTTTTAAATGAAAATCAATGGGATAGGGCTCGATCTGGATGGCAGGGCTTTGACTGTTGTTGACATGTTGACATACTGATTACCCCCAAGTCTTACGTTTTACGTAGCAAAACCATGCAGGGTTGCATTCGAGAATCAAATCTGTAATTGGGCGTGATCATTACTTCCTTTCTCTATCAAATTAGAACCTACTGATACTATCTCTTCCGCTTGTGATCCATCTTCCACAACAACAAAGAACACATTAAAACAAAATAATACATATCGACACAGGTCAGAATCTTATAATACTTATTCCTCTACTTCCTCGAATATATTCTTCATCCCTACTACCAATATATCCTTCATCCAGCCCCTCATCTCCTGGATACAATCTCCATCGCGCTCCTCCTGACCCTCAAGCAGGATGAAGTCATGTGCTTGCTGGCCTTTTACGTCGAAGCGCACGTTCAGTCTTGGGTTGGCGCGTTCTACTTCGTGTACAAATGCCACGGCTTGGTCTCGAAAGACCTCATGATCCCCAACAACTACGTAAAGCTGTTGAACGACAGAGTTCATGCCACGAAATGTGTCCTTTTCTCTGTCGAGTGGAAAGGCGAGGTTTGCCGACATGCGGTGCTTCTCATCAACATCCATGTGCCCCAACAGCTCCCTAGTAGACTTTTCTACAATAGAGGCAGAGAGCATATCTATACAAGCATTTTCTGCATATGAGGCGTCGTTGGTGTGTCTAGTTAGCCATGGTGAGACTAGGCACGCACCCGCCAACGGCTCGGTCAAGGTGACCTTTTGGACTGCAGGATGAGGTTTGATAAGATGGCAGAGAAGCTGTGCAGTCAGATCCGCCCCTGCAGAATCTCCACCCATAATTATATCTCTAGGTCGGATTTGATGGGAAAGTAGAAATGACAAGGCGCTCGCAGCCTGTCGGAGCTGAACTGGATATCTTGCAACGGGGCATAACGTGTACTCGAGTACTCCCACGGCTACTTCTGTGTTCATCTCGATACCCGCAGCGACATATGATCGCCAACACCACTCCAAGTGGCCAGGCAATAGGGGAGATATGTAACCCCCTCCATGCAAGAACAGAACGATCTTGCTTGCTTTTCGCCGATCGCCGATCCAGAGAATCGACGAGTGCCCGTCTTCCAGTGGCTCGATGTTGTAGGAAAGTCTTTTGGTGACCGCTAAATCACCGTTCTTTTTGGCTTTCGACAGCCTCCGGTATACCCAAGATTTGTATGTTTCTCTTGTCGATGACGATAGATACTGGATTTGCCGTGGTGAGAAGGTTGCGAGAATGACCTTGATCACAGCGCAAACAATAAATAAACGTGGCGGGAGACCTCTGCTCAAGGCGATCACAAGAGATTGTATCATGGAAGCGAGAATTTGCCAAGGTGCTATGAGAGAATGTGTGTTAGTATGTCTTGTAAAAGTCTTATAGAAATCGTGATTTTTTTGGGCGTACCAAGACATGTTAAACGAAAGGCCAATTTGACCTTCTCAATCGTGGAGAACTGCAGAGACATTTTGATAGAAAACTGGGCAGTAATCTGCTGAAGATCTCAACAAGGTTCAGTATAATGCAGTACTGGACCTGTTAAGATGGTGTTGTTGTATAAAGATTGTATTCTTTCACGTGGAAGCTGACGTCTCTGTTTGCGGTAGGAAAAGTCAAAGAGTGTAGTAAACATAGTGAATCGGATGCAAAACATCCAAATCATCAGGTTTGTATTAAGTTCTTAACTCACTCACGGTAATATCAACGTAATGCAGTTGCATCGTAACTTCATGCTTTTCGTGGTGCGACTGATCCTTAGCTATTGAGACCGACATCATTTGCCGACGAGGTCCCGTATCCCCTCCCCTGTTGGACTCTCATGGCTGGTGTGCCTGGCGGGATCCTTCCGGACCGACGCTTTGACTCAAATTCGGGTCTAGCCCGCCTGGCAATTAGTCTAAGTTGACCGGCATCCCGTAACAAGGGTTGGTTGCGAGATGCATTCCTAGCGCGGCTAGGTCAAGAGACTGTTTTAGCTCATTTCTGGGCAGCATTTTCTTACACCATGAGTCCGGACTAAAAACATGGCCAGTACCGGCATACCACAACGATTCGAATCGTAACACTTATTTCAAAGCTATTCAGCCTGGCATCACCAGCTAGCTTGACTGTAATGAGGGCTAAGTGATAAATGGCAAAGGGAAGTTCATTACAGCTTACAGCACGGAGGCGGAGATATGAAATATGTCCGGCTTCCGCGGAGACCCGGCGGAACGGACCCGCGATCCACACAGCAACTTGTGTCTGTGAATCGGGGGGTAAATCCGGGGTACAGCATCTATTGATAGACAGCGTGCTAAGTTAGTGTCGCCATGTGATGTACCTCGGTTCGAGCGGACCAGGTTGCCACTGCTTAGATTCTGTCTTAAATCAATCGCCACCAGGTCAATGACGTTCAAGCACTGTACAACATCTTCACGTTGAGAACACAGTCAAGCAAACAGTCGAATATCATGGCAGAAACCGCCGTTGCGATAATGAGCCGTCTTCCAGTTGGCCTGCCAGACGGACCGAGCGCAGCGCCCTTGACAAGGACACAATGGCACACCTTAATGGCGATTATGGATACCTTCATACCCTCGTGCCGAGTCAGTGGACCCAGTCGCGACGCAATTATCCTGGACAGCGCCGAATACGACGCCATGACGAAACGCCTTGGTCGCACCATTACCCTTGACCTTTCCGATACAGCCAATTTTGATGCTTTTCTTGCCGAGAAACCTTCTGATATACCATTGTTTCAAGACATCTTGGTACGCCTAGTAGCAGGGTTTTCTGATGACAGACTATCTACACTTCGTAATGTACTCTTTCTACTGGAGTGAGTTGCTTCCTGCCTTGCTATAGATAACATCCACTGAATTCTCGTCCACAGTAAATGGGCTGCGACTCTTCCTTTTACTGGTGGTTTCACTCCATTCTCTAGGTTGTCCATCGAGGATCGGACACGAGTGCTAAACTCTTGGAGAACGAGCTCAATAGCGACCTTCCGCGTGCTTTTCAAGCAGCTATCGACCATTGCAAAGCATGTCTACCTTCGCTCAAGTCATCTTTTTGACCAACTCACTGGCTTTCCATCTGCTCCATCTGACTGGCATGCGGTCGACTCTCATCCCTTTGAGTTCATAGATCTTGGCAGAGCCAGTGATCTGGTACAATTAGAGACAGACGTCGTTGTTGTAGGCTCTGGCTGCGGTGCTGGAGTCGTTGCAAGGACTGTCGCCGCAGCAGGCCATCGCATCATCGTTGTAGACAAAGGCTATCACTTCAAAACCCCAGAGTTGCCAATGGACGATAGCGAGGCATTTTTCCATCTTTTTGAACAGGGTGGTTTAATCTCCTCAGAAGATGGTTCGATCACCGTTACCGCAGGGTCATGCTTTGGCGGAGGCGGAACAATCAACTGGAGCGCCAGTCTCCAGACGCAAAGCACGGTGCGCAACGAGTGGGCAGACGAGCGAGGCCTCACCTTTTTCAAATCCTCGGAGTTTCAAACCCATCTCGACTCTGTTTGCAAGCATATGGGCGTGAGCGACGAGTTCATTCGCCATAACCATGGCAATTTGAATCTACTAGAAGGGGCACGACGACTGGGCTTCAATGCACATGCTGTGCCGCAGAACACGGGTGGGTGCGAGCACCCCGACGGGCATTGTTCGATGGGTTGTTGGAGGGGAGAGAAAAGAGGGCCAGTGAACAGATGGTTCCCAGACGCGGCCAAATGCGGAGCCAAGTTTATGGAAGGCTTCAAGGTTGAAAGAGTGCTTTTCAAGAAGCAACACGGCAAACAGGTTGCTTGTGGAGTTATAGGAGCCTGGACGCCAAGAAACACCAAAAACATATCCCCGATTGCCGTGACGATGAAGGCAAAAAGGGTCATTATTTCTGCCGGAAGTTTGTGGAGTCCTGTCATCTTGACCAAGAGCAAGATCAAGGTGAGAAATACGCCTCGTTTACTTTTCAGGCGGATGTTGTTAACATCTCGATGTAGAACAAGCATATCGGCCGCAATTTACATCTCCATCCAACCACTTTCGTGGCTGGCGTCTTCGAAAAAGAGACGCGTCCATGGGAAGGTTAGCTTTCCCGTCCACCCTCCATGGAAACCCCATTATCCTATGATATTCTTAGCTGACACGAAGCAGGTGGAATCCTCACCTCCGTGGTGACCAGCCTCGACAACATGGATGGAAAAGGCCACGGCTCCAAGCTAGAACGCGTTTCAATGATAGTAAGTCGCATCGTTCACGATAAGTTAACAATTGCTGAAATGTGACTAGCCCTCCATGTCTCTGCCTTGGCTAAACTGGACATCCGGGCGAGATTACAAGACACTGCTGGCTAAATACAGCCACACCGAAGTGCTTATTGCCATTACACGGGACCGTGAGAGTGGTCAGATCGTACTAGACTCTACGCAAGACAGGCCTCGGGTAGCATATACTCCATCCAAGTTTGACACCAACAACAATCTGATGGGTATGCTTGCCCTGGCCAAGATTCTCTACATTCAAGGCGCTCAAGAGATACACCCTGCACTTCCAGGCCTTGAACCATTCATTCGCCCTGAGGATGAGTCACAGAGCTCCGCTAACGACTCTGGGGGAATCACGAACAAAGAGTTCCAGGCGTGGCTCAAGAAGATGGAGATTCATGGCAACAAAACGCCGGATACGCCATATGCCTCAGCTCATCAGATGAGTTCATGTCGAATGAGCACGAGCGCGAGCGAGGGTGTCGTGGACGAGTTTGGCAAAGTTTGGGGTTGCGAAGGATTGTATGTGGCGGATGCAAGCATTCTTCCAAGTGCCACTGGTGTTAACCCCATGGTCACGATCATGGCCGTCTGCGAACGGATTGGGTTGGTCATTGCAAAAGATATGGCAGTTGAGAAACAGGAAATGGCCAGAATTTGAATGCATATGTAACCCAAATCAGTCATACCATTTGTGGCATCCCATTAATCTATTATTCTTTATGAAATTGTTGGGGACCTAGATTGCCTTGTGACGTTACGCAAGTACCGTGACAGGTATCTAGAGAGAATTGTCTGAAATGGTACAGGGCAGTGCAGCAAGAAAAGGTACACTGAACCAGGTCATTCGGCGAGAGCTTCTATGGTACCCAAATCATTCCTCCCAGCTGTACGGAAAGTTCATCATGTCGCTATCACAAGGAAACCTTATAGCTAAGGCGTCTTGGAGAGATAAATCTCCCTCTAGAAGCGTGTCCAACAGTTCATGGCCGGGGTTCTGTTGCAGATCTTGACCCCCGTCATAGTCTCGATCGCCGCATCGTTAGTCGTGGCGATGATTGAAGTCTTTGACTCGACTAACCTTGAGTTGTCGCCGTGATGGTTTGGTTTATCTTTAGAATCAAATCGAATGATTTCCGAAAGGATGCGCTAAGTGCAGAGATGGCCTCGAGGACCGCGTGACATCTTTCCCAGCATGCTACTATTTCCGCCTGGTCCAGAGTAGCGTACAGAGCAGGACATAAGCGGCATGTCATGAGCACGAGACTAACCGTGCAAGCATCTAAAACATCGGTTAGTCTATACACAGCCCGTTAGTAGAGAGATAATAAGTACATAGACCGTTCCACCACCACGCCCCAGTAGCTTCTGTGTGAAAGGTACTGTACACCAAGTTAATGAGCTGTACCGCAGATTGTACGCAAGCCTTTGCTCCGTCATGTTTGAAAGATGAAAACAACTCATCGTCCATAGCGTCAGAGACACTAGACGCAAGTAGCTGAGTCAGGATGGGTCGATGGAGCATGAGACCAAGATACAGAAAACTGGGTCTAATCAGCAGGTAGACCTCACTCAAAGGTCAATGGTGTGTTGATCCCTACCGCCCGTGCAGCACGTTTCTTTGGATGTCGAGGACTCGTATATCCTGCGCCGAGATATCTTGAATCACTGATGGGGCCTTCCACGAGAGAAAGCCGGGCACAGATATCTCAAAAGAACGCAGTCGCCTTCGAAGCTCGACAAAGGTATCCATGCTCCAGCATGCCGTGCCTACCTGAGATAGCAATCCCTGTTCATCGTGAGGATGTCTGCCTTGCCAAGGCTGGTAAACCTTTGACAGTATGCTATCCAAGATGACGCTTAGACGAACAGTTTCGAGCTGAAACTCGAACTTGATCCGTTCAATGCCGGCGTTTCCCTCTGTACTCAAATCCATACTCGCTGGTACTGCCAGTGTAGAAAGATTGGTGATCATGGTTGGGCGCCCAAAAGTCATGCTTACGAGCCTGCAATCCTTAGCACAGTGACTTGATAGAGCTTCTGAGTCCTTACTTGTCCATGACAACGCATCCGTACCATGTCCGGCGGCGGACCTGCCACACTCGTGATTCGGGGGAGCCGTAAGTTGACGTGGTGTGCAGTCCTAGACCCTGAGCCACGCGACATGCGACCCCGACAGCATTCCAACAACGGTCCGGAAACGGTGTGCCCTGCAAGACAAGGGCCACCAACAAGAGCGTCTGCACGACACTCAAGTTGTTGATATCGAGCAAGTCGAGGCCAATGTTTTGCTTGGACCGGTTGAAGAAGACCTCGTACGCGGTTGTCTTGGCTGCAACTGACAGATCCGAAAAGATACATCCCAGTGCGAAGATGGCGTTGAGAGAGGAATAAAAGGCGATCGAGGTTGTGTCTGACCCAAGGCCTAGACCTCGGTAGTCATTGGTATTCGAGGCTTGCGCAATTGGGAGCCAGAGAGACTCATACGCGCCCTCGAACGCCTCCCTATCAAAGAAGGGATAGAGATAGTAGACGCGTTGGAAGTACCTTTCTTTGAGGTGATCGGCTAAAGATCTCGGTGGAAGAACCAGTTTTTCAATGCCGCTGTACAGCGATGGAGGCTCTGTGGTAGACATTGGAGGGTTGCCGAAAGCGTGCCGAGTCAATGGAGTGTTGACAGTACCACAAGCCTCCTTCAAGAAGGAGGCAGCAGATGACGAACCGTAGAAGGCCTGGCTCGTATCACGACTTGGTCCAATGTCATCTTCAGATGTGTCTGTACCCATGGCAGTGACACGTCTGGCATTACTAGAGCCTTCGATGCCTTCATTTGCAGCAAACGACGATGGCGTGAGGATTTGACCTTGGCATGTTTCCATGACGAGAGCGTCCAGCTCCACATGGCTCTGTGTATGGACAGGCTGGTCATGGTGATCGCCTGATGGGCCATCGGGGCTTATACCATGTGAGGCACAAAGCTGCTCCAAGTGGCGAATGCGCTCATGGAGGGCTTTGGTGTAGCTAAGGCGGGACGTCAAGTCCGTCAACTGAGGGACCAAACCTGTGATGTGTAGGTATCCAATAGATGGGCAAAGACTTACTCGTCGCTACATGCAGTTCGGGCGTTCCCCACTTTGTAGATGCATTGCTCAATGCCCAACGACCGGCGCCGACAAGTCGAACACAGCGGCTTAACCCCGTCGCAGCGCGCTTTGCGTTCCCGGCAGGGTTCGCAAGCGAGCGTCACCTTGCGGCGGCGTTCCCGCGGTTGCGATTGCGGTTCCGGCATCTTCAACAAGGTGGTTTGAACCAAGCAGGAACTATGCCGCTAGGTTGATTAACTGATTGAATGATAGCAGGAATCGCCAAAGTCCACAAATACTGATGATACCGAGGCGCTCGCGATGACGTGGAAACCAAGCATCACCGTTCCAGTGAGTGACCGGGACGGTCCCGCCAAGTGGGGCCCTGGTCGGAACGCTTCCGAACTTGAAGGAGGAGCGTGACGGACGCTGCACACATACAAAGAGATACAGCTTCTCTACCAAATCTCGCATGTCGTTTTACTTCTATAATAGTACAAGCCTGCTATCCCGTTACCACGGCTCTCTTCCAATAGTAATCGGCAACTCTTTAACATTGCTGAACGCAACACGACCTTCCTTCACCACAGCAAGCAGATTCTCCCTCTCATCCAAGACCCGAATATCGTCCAAAGGATTCTTCTCCAGAACAATCATATCGGCAAGGAAGCCCTTTTTGATCTGGCCAATTTGGTCTTGTCTCCTCAACATCTCTGCGCAGTTGATAGTAGCACTGCGCAAGATCGCCAGTGAAGGCAGAACCTGAGACCGGATCGTGAATTCTTTTCGCTGGAATTGGTGCATTCCTGCGATGAGATCCGAGCCGAAGCAGACTGTAACACCGGCATCGTGTGCTACTTTGAGCGCGTCAAGTCCAGAGCCGAGAACGGCTGCGTTCTTCTTTGCGCAGTCTTCGTTCAAGAACTGGTCATAGGGCGGCCTAGCCATGGCATCGTGGGTCACCAGTGTCGGAGTGAGATAGATGCCTTTTGACGCCATAAGCTCTGCGAGGTCTTTATCCAGGAAATTGCCATGCTCAATTCCGAGAACGCCGTTGTCTATCATGTGTCGCATAGCTCTGGTGGTGTACGCATGTGCTGTCACATATGTGTCGAAGCTGGCCGCGGTTCGGACGATGGCAGAAAGCTCCTCGGGGAGGAATTGGGGATGGGCAAGGTTGTTCAATCTACTGGCCACTCCGCCTCCTCCCATGATCTTGATAAAGTCGGCACCTTTGCGGATCTCGTCTCGGACAGCCACGGAACACTCTGTCGGGCCATCACAAAGACGACCAATTCCCGAGCGATGACCAGCGCAGCACTTCAGAGTAGGATCTTCATCAGAAAATGAGGCTCGCTGATCTCCGTGTCCGCCCGTCTGTGAAAGAGCATGGCCGGCAATAAGAAGTCGTGGTCCGACAATGAGCCACTCATCAATGGCTTCTTTAAGGGATCCATCGGCACCGCCGCAGTCTCGAGCGGTAGTGAAGCCCCTCTGCAACATCTCCCGGGCCAAGAAGGTCGTGCGAAAGTTGTTCATTGAGGCGGGAATGTTCTTGTATGTGCTCTTAAGGTCAGCCTCGCCAGGCGTCGCAGTGACGTGGACATGGCCATCGATGAGCCCAGGGCATAGATATTTGCCCTTGAGGTCCACCGTTGTGAAGCCCTCATCGGTTTCTTTTGAAGGGTCGTGAGTAGCGACTTTTGTGATGCGACCTCCGGAAACTGTCACGGCTGCATTTTCAACTACCTTTCCCTCTACAGGATCGATAAGTCTTGCGTTGCAGAGGTAGAAAGGCTTGTGAGGTGGCAGGACCCAGGGCTTGTCTCCAACGATTCCCGTAGTCCGAGACTTGGCCACGCTTGCTGTCATCTTGGTGTGAAGTCAACGAAAGAGAGAAAGCCAATTTAAGACACTAGAGACGCGTAGCGAAAGGTCCACATAGTGATATCTTGATAATGGACTTGGCCGCAATATATACCATGTTTATTCATCGTGCTCTCGATCCGAGAATCCTGGTGCTGCTTATCACGCGTTCGGGTGCGTGTACCCGAAAGGCGGAGATCGACGCTACCACCATCGGCTCCGGAGCCGGAAAGCAATCATCCCCCGCTATCATGTCTATAGGCTCATGGCTAATCTTTTGTCGTAAGGAAGGAATCCGGGGTAGGGGAGGGCCGAATCTATAAAACCAAGGTCGCGAGCCCACTTTGCAGCATTCCACCCAAAGCCTCGCTTCTCTATCTTACAACTTCGAAGTCTCTTTACTTCCCGACGATAGACCATTGGCCGACCTCTCAGAGAAGATGACTGAAAAGTCCCCCAGCTTGGGCATGGGCGCAACTAGAGACGCGGATGTGCATTACACGCCGGAAGAAGAGAAGCGAGTCTTGCGGAAGATTGACTGCGTTGTTATGCCGCTCATGTGTCTAGTTGAGTTCTTTCAGTGTGAGTTTATCAACAACCTCAGCGCTCCTTGTGTGCGAGCTAACTGGATTACAGACCTTGACAAGCAGTCCATCGGCTACGCCGCAGTGTTCGGTCTCGCTGATGATCTGGGAATGACGGATCATCAATATTCCTGGTCTGTCAGCTCATTCTACTTTGGTCAGCTGCTTGCCAACTACATCTTCATCTATCTCATGAGCCGTCTACCCATCACCAAATTTGTCGGCATCTCGGTGTAAGTAATGTCCTTTTCGCGGCAAAGCCTTACATCTAACATCTCACCCCAGCATGATCTGGGGATTTATCGCCGGCGCATTGGCTGCTCCGGGGAACTTTGGCGGCTTCACAGCTGTTCGATTCCTTCTTGGCTTTGCTGAAGGTGCCGTTCAGCCTGCCTTTATCATCATCACTAGCACGTGGTACAAGAAGTCGGAGCATTCTTTCAGAGTCGCGTAAGTATTACCTATCTATCTAGCAGGGCTTGCAACTGACAGAGCAAACAGTGGCTGGGTCACCTGCAACGGTGTCGCGCAGATTCTCGGAGCTCTCATCATGTACGGTGTTGGGCTGTCAAAGGAAACCGCCATTGCAACATGGAGAGTCATGTTTCTCGTCTGTGGAGGCGGCACGTTATTATCTGGTGTTCTCTTTACGTGGCTGATGCCTCGTGGACCCGACTCAGCTTGGTTCTTGACTGCGTCCGAACGGGCAATTGCATCAAAGCGGTTGTCTGAGGACCGACTTTCCAAGGATGCCACGTCTTTCAACGTGTCCCAAGTATGGGAATTCGTCAAGGACCACCGAGCCCTGCTCCTAGTTCTGGGGGCTTTCACCAATACCCTGGCTTCTCCAGTCATCAAGGCAAGTATTCCATCATTTTCGAACCGAAACACGTCACTGACTGCCAATGTCTAGTTCGCGACGCTTGTCATCAACGGTTTTGGCTGGTCCAAGCTCAACACCATGCTCGTTAGCTTACCCGCCGGTGTCATCCAAATCTGCTTCATCTGGATCGTTGTGGTCGGAATCCGCATCACCTCCATCCCAAGAGGCTTCTGGGGAATCATCGCCAGCGTCCCACCTCTAGTTGGAAACATTGGTGTCGCAGTCCTTCCCCGATCCTCTAAATGGGGTGTCGTGGTTTGCACGTGGCTGGCAACCGTCTTGTCGCCCACGCAGGTTGTCTTCCTCAGTCTGATCGCATCCAACGTTAAGGGAAATACCAAAAAGGCAGCAGCAAGCAACGGCTTCTTTGTTCTCTACGCAGCTGCAGCGATCGCGGGACCACAGCTCTGGACTAACAAGCCTCGATACACGGAAGGAATTATCGCTGACCTTGTCTCATTGGGTGGCAACATGGTCATCTTTGCCGCGTTTATGCTGTCTGCAAAACTAGAGAACCGTCGGCGTGAGCGTAACAATGTCTTCTCCGAGGCAGCAGGCGACGCGGACATGACTGACAGGCAGGACCAGAGCTTTCGATACACCCTTTAGTAGATGAAGGTGGAGGACTCCGAGATTTGATATTACTCTATTACCCTTAACGGCAATATTTAGACTAATATCTAATTCTATTACTTTGTAAATATGTTGAGTGGAAATTACGTGTGTGAATCTTTTCTGTTCTTTTACTTCGAACATGCGCACGTTCTCCACCCGCCAAGTATAGCGAGCTAGAATTTTCGAAGCAGACTGTAGAAAAGGGCTCTTCGAAAGGCTTCATGCTCCCAACTTTAACAAATGTGCGAGTATCGTCTACCATGGAACTTGCACTACCGGATGTCTCTTCATATGCGTATGTTGAGGCGTTTTCAGTTTGTCACCCTCACCGAACCCCTTGTTACCTCACATCAACTCGTTTGACAGGTACATCTACCTTATGGTTCTTCTTATCCAATGTCTCAACGAGGTCGTTCCAAAGTCGTTGTTGAGTCTTCTTCCCATCCTCATTAGTTATCCAGATTGGCACTGTAAGCCTGTGTATCACTGTCAGAATCTCAGAACTTAACATAGCCTGGGGCATTCTTACTCTTTGATCTGGCAGTCCGATAGATAGGCGCCATGACTCTCTTGCCCAGCAAAGGCAGCATGCAGTAATGTCCGACTCCCTTGCTCAGCTGTGCGCCCTAGAAGCCAGCGCATGAACGTGATTTGCAAGTGCATCGACCAGTTTGCATTACGTGCAAGTTCTGTGATGCAGAGCCCGGGGCTCGCTACGTTGATGACGACCCCAGTCTCCGATTCTGGGTATAATAACGATAGTTGCCGGACGGCGTAGACCTGAAGCAATTTGGTGAAGGGGTAACTTCCAAGGTAGGCCCAGTTAGGATACATACAATAGAGCAAAAGGTTTCATTCACATACCGGGAAGCCATGCTGGACGGTCTCTTACTCAGCTCCTCAAAAATGTTGTGTTCAAAACCCTCCAACATTCCTTGGCAGCCAAACGCGGTACCACTCGCAATGACGGAGAGATGTGGTCTGATTCCAAAGATATTAGCCGATTCCTGGAGTTTGGGCATTGCTCGAATGGCGAGTAGCATAGTCGAGAGAACGTTAACCGTGACTGAAGTTTCAATGCCCTCGGACAGCGTGAACTCTGCGAGGGCAACGCTCGCATTACTGATCAACGCGTCAAGCCTATCCAGAGTCTGAAGCTTCATAGCAAAACTCTCAACCGATGCCAGTGAAGCGAGGTCGAGCTGCCACACCTCACAGACATTCGACCGCCCTGTGGCTTTGGCAATAGCTTCCACAGCGGCATTGCCTTTCTCAAGTGATCGAACCCCCAGAATGACACACTTAGCACCGAGAGTAACTAGATGCTTCGCAGCCTCGAAGCCAAGGCCTGTGTTTGCGCCTGTGACGATAAATGTTTTGCCAGTTGTAGTGGCCTTAGTAGGGATCAGTGGAAGGGTGCTCCACTGGGCTCGAGCAAAATTCCAGAAGCCAGGCATGATATTGAAAGTCGGGGTGTTTATGACGTATGAGACGTATTATATGAATTTAAATGGAGTACTTAGGAAATCAACAAGGAGTGTTGAGCTCTGGGAATAGTCTACATCTTATATACAGTGGGCCACCACATCTGAATCTCTTGGCCGGACTAGACTGATCAATAGCTTTTCACGGACTTTATTTAACGCCGAAGCACAGCCCACGGAAGCCCCCTCATCACAATCGAATAGGCATTAGTTTTTGTCTCTCCCACACCCTTAGATATAAGAGAGTAACACATCATCGAATAAGCATCTTGTCCAGAAGATAGAGAGTGAGTAGACCAATCAGAGATCTACTTCCTAATAGGGCAAAGATTGTCGGCACTCATCAATCTCCGTGAACTCCAGCAACGGACATTAGAAAAAGTCCTGAATCCGTAAAAATGTCGTCATTGATCATACCAGTGACTCTATTTACTGTTGGCCTCGCCACTTGGTGAACAAAGCCTATTCGATCGATACCCGCTATTACTGTGCCTCTAACCACGGGTCTTGGAAAAAGAAACCTAAAGAACGATGTTCAAGGCAACACTGAAATTTCGCTGCTCGATCTCATTGCGCTTATTTCCTTACCTAAGACTTCGAAGCCCATCTCATCGATACCTAATGCGACTACTACAGCCAGCTGAATATCCTGAGTATTCTGGAACACGTCGTTCTTATGATACTCTGTCTCAACTCTTTCTAACTGATCAGAGTTCTTCCCATAGCAAAGCTTTGCGACTATCTTGCTATCTAATTGCGTTTTGAAGTAATAGGCATACATGAACCATTCTCTGCTTGAGGCGACTCTACATTGTGGTCCAACCGTAACCGTAGATCACGACATAATTACTAATTGAGCGGGACAATATGAGCTCAAAGAGGACGCTTATCAGGTATACTATAGGCCCGGAGACTTCATCGGAGATATATTAGTATACCCTGATCGCCGCCCTCACTACCTATTACACCACGTCACAGCCACCTCCGCAGCTCTCTCTAGCTAGGTAGTCTACGCTAAATGAGGGCTCAAACCAGACTATAAGCAAGGAAGCCAGCAAACACTACGCGAGCTTGAGTCTAGACCCTCACTCAACGTAAGATGCACTTAAAATGGCCTGCTCAAAGAGGCGTATGCTAATGCCGATAATTATCACTGATATCATCTGCGGAGAGAGGATCATAAAAGATAACTTTGGCTAATGATGCATGTTGGGTACTAGGGACCAAAATATCATCTTCCGATGTGACGTTTTGGCGAACAAATATACATAAAATTCAGCATTCTTGAAGCCGAATAATTTAACGGGTAAATCACAGAAACCCTTGGCCTTTGGCATGCCTCAATTCTGCGCCACCACGCCTACTGCCAAGTGATCTCGGCATTTCTGCAGTCGCCGTATCACCCTCAGCAACATCTCCTGCCTCCATCGTTCTGGCGGCGTGCTTCGATTCCCACCTAGACACCATCCAACAGCTTCTGCGTAGTCAAACCCGGCCTCTTCAAGAATCTGACCCTGCCAGTTCCGCGCTGCCATGAGATCGAAAACAGCTGTCTCCCTCGCGTTTCCACCCTCAGGCCATTCTCTTCTACAAGGCTGGTCCTCCAATGGCTTTCCGAAACACAGCTCCAGGAGCATGATGCCGAGCTGGTCCAGAGAATCAGAAACACCACTGACTGTGGCAGTGGTTTCTGAACTCTTTGCCTCTCTCCGGCCATCAAACTGTCGAAGTATGTGTGGCTGATCAAGCAGGAACCTGGTCGAGTCATTGGGGTCGTGCTTAAAGAAGATATCTGCTTTGCCAAACGAGATGGGAAGCCACGACGAGGTAAGCAACTGAAGAAAGGACGACGCCAGGATGAGTGCAAGTTCGTATCGCTGTCTCCGGGTTGGCTGCGTTACAATATCACCGCGAAGAATTTGGCTCAGCGTGGCGAATGAGGGGGATGAAGTCATGACGTGCCGAGATAAAGAATAGATATAGAACCTGCAGTCTTCTTCCTTGACAAAACCGCAACATGATCCATCAGACGTGCTGAGAGCAGCACAGAGGATTGATATTTCTTGTGTGATGCCAAACTGCGCACTTGGAGGAGCACACGTTAGGGTAATCGATGGGGATTTTCTACGGTACATTAGCCCAATTGTTCAAAGTTCATGAATTCATTGACCGTAACTCACTGAAGTAACTGGACGCAATTTGATGCTGTCGACGACTTCATGGCTGATCTCCTCGGCAGAAGCTTTCTGTGATCGGGCGGCTGGAAGGATATCGCCTCTTGTATTTGGACGGTTTGGTGTAGTTGTGCGGCAGGCACGGCGTCACTGTCTGATATTCTCGTTCTGCAGATACTCCACTCCGATGAGTCACAGTCAAATCTGGTGAAGTTGATATAAAACTCTGCATCTCGAGAGGTTCTGTGCTGCAACATCAACTCTGCGCCGTGCGTTGTCTCACAGCGGCAGTTCCACGCCGAGGCCAATGCTCTGAACAGCTTCGTAGCTTGCTTCCAGAAGCTGCAAATCACAAGGTCGATTGACGTTTTCTGTGCCATGATGTCTCTCTCCTGAACCAAGCGAATGTCTTCATCGTTGAAATCCAGTAGCTTCTCTAGCTTGTCATTGTAGTTTTTGAAGTCAGACAAGAGGCGCTTCCGGGCTGATTCTCCATTGCTGAACTTGATCTTGTACAGTTGGAAAGCTCGACCGTCTTTACTAATTGCGGCCCAAAACCGTTCTTTGCCAGTCAAGTTCTCCTATATTCCAGTTAGCTGCCTTTCATTTTCCACGGCCAGTCATTCTTACCGTACTATTGACATTCTTCTGGACCGCTTCAGAATCTAGGGCTAGCTCTCGGTTTAACTCGTCCATAATACGTTTCAATTCGGCGATGTATTCAAAGTACAACATGTAGCCATCCTTGATGCGCTTCCGGAGAAGGTCGTCGAGTTCCTTTCCCTTCCAGCCAGGCCCGCCCGGTGTTGCAAGAAGTTCTTCGATCTGGTCATCATCTACCACGAGAGGTAGCAACAGCCGTCGCAGGTTGTTTTTGAACAATAGATGGTAGAAAACCAGATCATCACGGCACTTCTTGTGCTCACGCCTGATGGCGTAGAATAGGTTCACTCTCTTCGCAGCCTCGCGGTACTTTTCGAGAGCTGTAATGGCGATGGGGAACGCACCAAGAACAACCCCAGCAACTTCAAAGCCAGACATTGCGTAAGTCGATGTGCGACTGACGCCGGGCCAGTCAAGAAGGGATCGTTCTGGGGATTGAGCGACAAAAGTTGTTCCGCAGAAGATGCGGAGGAGTCGTTGGGAAAAGTCTTAGGGCCTCAGCCTGATATGCAGGCTCGCCCAATCACGCCAACGACACGTAGCGCGTGCGGGGTGTGAGTGAGATCTTCCAGCCCCAATCTCCTCGAAATTCTTTTGCCTTTATATGTCTCATCTATCGTCAGACACACGCCATATCTTCGGTCGCCTTGACTATCATGTTGGAGCGGCAGCAAGCAACCATCGAGCAAAAGACTCGCCAAGCAAAGCAACGGATACTGGAGTTAGTCACTCATCTAGAAAACAGCGACCCCATAGACAAAGATTGTGCTCATGGCCTGTCATCCATAGCCGTTACAGACGTTTTGGAGAAGTTCGTCCTGTGGGCCGGAAATCTGGGAGCGTTGCAGGGGCCAACGACAAGGTTATCACTGGATTACAGGCTTTCAGAAAGCCCGGAAGTCCGGGATGAGATTCTGATGCAACTTGAAGACATCCGCGAAGCCACTGATGACCGTAAGTAACAGCTGGACTGTGGCTCTGTCACCGGCTGATCGTTCCCTGTTAGTGTTAGGCATCGTATGCGGCGATCATGAGAACCGAGACCTAACGTCACATCCGGTAGAAGAAGAGGCGACAGATAGGGCTTTGATGGAACAAGAGCCCTCTGATGAATCCCACATGATTTTTGAGGTAATATCAGATGCGATTGGCTCCCTCTTCAGGATTGGTATACTCGTACGCCGGGCAACAACCCGCGATCGATTCCAACGAGCACTTCAAGCCTCAGACTTGGCCTTTCCCCGGGAGTTCGATATCAATTATGTCAAGGAAAAGCATAGAAAGATCTGCAACAACTGGCTTTCTAGTCGCCTTGGTGGCGCCATTGCCAAACGAAGACAACTAATCAGGTATTGTCGGGACCACAGGTCTCGGCTAGGTACTGAACAGACAATAAAGGATGATACGGCATCATGCATGGAGAAGTCTTCAAGTAAAGCGACGACATATGCGCAAGAAGTGGCTCTGAGGGACCTCGAAGTAGAGGAGCATGATGATGCAGTTTCCTTTACATCTGCATCCACCATGGTAGATTCTGCCTCGCTTCTTCGACTCCCGTCACTAGTGGACCTGTCTCCAGAAGAGAAGCCGTTCGAGTGCCCCATATGTTTCACGTTGCAGACATTCCAACGAGAGAAGGCCTGGAAGTAAGTACAGAGGTGGTTCTATCTGCCCCCCTCAGTTGTTGATGGTTATTAGGAAACATGCATTCCGCGACCTGAAAGCATATGTCTGTACATTGGGAAGCGGGGAGTGTGATGACCTGCTATTCGGAGATCGTGATTCCTGGTTTGACCACGAAGTGAAGAATCACAGGGCAACGTACACGTGCTCGTTATGCGATGGCGCGAGAAGGATATCAAAAAGGGACCTTCGATCTCACCTCGCCATTCATGGCACCTTCACCGACCAGCAATTCCACACTCTTGAAGATGCAGCAAGAGATACTACGATAAGCTTACAAGCACGCGACTGTCCCTTTTGCGACGAATGGGCGGACAAGCTCAGAACCAGGAGCATTTCATCAACTCGTCAATATCAGGATGTTGTCGTCAGTAATGTCAGGTTTAAGAGACACGTCGCTACACACCAGGAGCAGTTGGCCATTTTTGCACTACCAAGGGCCATTGTGGACGATGAAACTCTTGATAGGGAAGTTATTCTTAACCCGAATCTGGACTCAGATTCAGCGCGCGACTCCACTGACAATGAACAAACAAAGGACTCAGTGCACCGTGAGTAGCCTCATCCGAAGTAGCTAAAGGGAAAAGCTATTGACTGACAGATTACAGGCGGATTGAAAGCTCTTTGGGATGAACACGAGGAAGCTACTGGGCCGTCGAATCTCGCGACGGTTGACGAGCGCCCAGAACAGCCAGAACGCAGAGCACCGATCCAAGCATCGAGTTATTGGAGCGTGTCTGAATCTAATGAATTCCCACAATTGTTGCGCTCGTTTGGATCTGATTGGGAAGCAATTGCGGGGCACATGGGGTCCAAGACAGCTGTCATGGCAGGTTGAAATCTCGCGACCAGAGAACTCAGTACTGATATACATGCAGGTCAAAAACTATTTCGTCCGCCAGAGGGACCAAGGCAGGGCTGAGTGGGAGACTATCGTTCAGGATGCCGATAGGAAGAAGGCACACTGCGAGAAGTTGCCCGACACTCAGATAGTCGGTGTTCCTCTTGTGGCTACCGCTCCTGAGGGCACCGATCTCACCCAACCGACGCAGGCAACGATTGAGGCGACGTCGGAACTCAAACGTGTTGTTCATGCACAACATCAGGTGGAGAACGTGGCCAAACATAATTCAAGTCGCGCAGGAGATAGGGATCCTAAGCAAAAGGAGTCCAGGCTGCACGACAAAACGGCAGCTAAGGAAGCGCCATCAACATCCAATGCTACTAGGATGGCGGAAGATCAGATTAAACAACAAGACAAGAATCTAGAGCAGTCTGATAGAGAGAACCAATCGGTTCAGGAAGCTATTAAGCGGATGGGTAAGTGCGAGAATGACTACGACTGGGAAAGGGTTTCTGGTGGCTATAAATGCATGGGTGGCTCTCATTTTGTATCCGACGCTGAAGTGGCAGCTTATATGTAGTAGAAATTTATTTGAATTTACTTTTTATATGTCCTTTATTTCCCTAAGTTATAATTCCAAGATCTTACGATATAAAAGTAGCTTATTTATACTTGTAATTAAGCTTGAGCTTTAGGTTGTAAGTTAGTGTTAAGCGTGCTAACGTTAGTTGCCTTGGGGTTAGTTTGTATGGCGTGCTATCGAGCGGCGTCTCAAACCATACCCTACCGCCGTTCAGGAGGTTCTCGTAGAAGCTAATCAGCTGCCGGTGGGATACTGAGGAGCGTAAACGTAAGGGGAGGGGGTCTCTGTGTTTCTATAGACTGATATATTAGATATCTAATTACATGCTATTAGTGGCATAGGATCTCTTAATTGGTTAGATGCGAGCGGAAAGTTGGCCACATCTGCTTCAAGTACCACGCCTCCCACTCGTCTCAGCCATGTGCTTGTATCGAACCAGCCACGGAATAATTGTAGAACCAATCTCCCACCGCAGTGTCTCAGAATGAGTCGTAAACTTCCACACAGGAGTAATCTTAGGTCCTTTGTATACCCCTCCAGGATTTCCCATGGCCAGCGGCCACAGCCAGTCGACAAAGACGCTCTGCCTCAACAGCATCGCACCGAGATCATCCCACAATAGACTCCCAAGCACTCGCACAGTTCCCTTGTATCCTGGAGATTCCACGCTTTCTTCCTCGAATACTGGATCATAGTCTGCTTCTGCCACTACGACAAACTTTTCGACGTCCTTGACTGGGTCAAGGTAAGACTTGATGACGTGTTCGTCAATGATTAGCAGCACGCTCTTTTGGACCGGAGGAGCACCCTCGGATTTGATGTATGTGTTGAAATGCCTAAAATGTGTCAGTTTGAGTCAAGGTGTTGTACCCATTCTGGATAGCTTACTTCTTGGCAGCTTCGACGTCTCCGTCTGGAATACCCAGCTCTTGGCCATCCATCCAATGAATCTTGCAGGCATCGCGGATGTCGTCAATGTTACTGATGTCCCGTCCCCAGTCCGAAATATCGGCATCAAACTTTGCTCTAAAGTCGTCCCACTCCTCAGAGCTATGTTTATGACACAGCCGGTACGCAACGTAACCAAATGTCAACAGACCTCCTCGGAGCATATGCCGAGCATGTGAAATCCAAGGCAGCAAGCTCGGAGGTTCCGATTCACCACGCAGCTCACGCCGGGCTTGGTCCATCGCATCAATCTGGCACAGTGTCGTGTGGAGTATAGCCGCTGGGTCATTCGGAGGCGTGTCGGGCGAGAAGAAGTCGAGCCCCAGCCGTACAATGCTGTCGTAATGTATCTTGCGGTGGAGATACCTCACCCGTGCACTTATGTCTACTCTCCGCTTGTAACAATTGGCGGACCAGACGATAGGCTGCTCACGGAACCCTCGCCCAGGTACTCCTCCAGTCCGTAAGTCGTCCTGAGAAGGCAGCGGGTCACCCTTGTAGCCGTCTGTAGGCAGATCTATCACAAAGTCGGCATGAGATGTGTTTTGAGAAAGATCGTGGATCTTGTTGGTCAAATCCCATTGAACACTGTCAAATTCATTGGTGCTCTGTGGCTGGTGGTTGCCGAGCTGTGTCGTGATAGGATCCCGGAGACGTTCGATGTGCGTGATAACCCAGTGGTGGGCCGCTTTGCAGATGACGCTGTAGTGTGACTTAATGTACTCGTACCAATGACTAGTAATCGACAGTTGTTCTCGGGGCCCTTCCCACGAAGGTAATCTCCTGCATGCGTTGAGGGCTTGCTCAAACACTCTTAGATGATTCCATATTAGGTTGAAGGTAGTCCGCAGGGCGTCCTTGACACGCCTGTGGTTGAGGTAGTGAAACGCGTTTATAACGGCAACAAGGTAGTGACAAGCCTCTGAGAAGTTCTTGGGATCGTCCAGTTCCAGTTCCTTCCAGAGCCTCTCAGAAAGAGGTGGTAGGCCTTCCCATATCCTCGACTTCATAGAGTGAAGCTCCTTGGCGATGGAAAAAAGCCGTGACCGGTCCTCGAATGAGCCAATGCGCACGCCTATAGACTCAGCAGTAGGCCGCCCATGGTTGTTATAGGGAGCAGGAGCCCACTCGGAGAAGGGCCTGGTGATGTTCTTCAACTCATCAAAGGTGGGCAGCTCACGGGGTGTCTGCGTGCCGTCTGGAAGTCGACCAGAAGAGAGGTAGCTGAGAAACTGCGGCACCGTCTGAGGCTCCAGAATGCGGTCGACAACCCATAGCCGAACATTCTTCTCTGGATTATCAGGACCGTGCAGCTGTGGTTTGATGCCATTCGGGATGTTGCCGCGCCTGTAGCCAGCCTCGGCGAAAGATGCAGTCATGGGGGTGCCATTCTCGGTGAGGAGCATGTCCATCCGCAGCATAGACTCGGCACGTTCCATGATGGCGGTCTTGCTGCAGTGAAGCTGTCGTAATTTTAGTGATCGAAGTGGCGTCTGCCGTCAAAAGAGGCTTCGGAGCTGATTCTTTAAAAGTCGCAGAGTCGTTGAAGCGTGAACTTTGACAGATCCACAATCCAGGCAACGGGTGGGTAAGATCGAACGGGCTAATTTGACGCGTTTCAGGGGTAGCCACCAAAACAGCAAGTTCCGACACGACAACCAGCAGCTGCTACCCTAAAGAGTTACGATAGCGCCGTTGTTGCCTACGAGAACCCCAAAAATGGCACATTTTTATATTCATCATAATTGTCGAAAAGGGAACTGGTTACTCGGTGGATCAAAGTTAATGGGTCGTGGTGGCTGGTCCATGATGAAAAGCGTGTCCTTGGTACAAACACCGTCCCAAACAGTAACATCCTCACTCTTAACAATCCTGCCATAATAAACCGTCGACGATCACCACCACGATAGAGTTATTGACTTACCAAACCTATAAGACTGCCCCATTTCCTCCACAACTCGAGCCAGGGTCTCAAGAGAAGATGGAGCAGACGGGCCGCCATCTCCACGGGATCAACGGGCGCTACCCTAGACCATTACGTGATAGCTTACCAAGAGACCGGACGACTCGAGAGCTTCTCAAAACGGGACATATTTCGCCGTGAATGCAATTGGCTCCCCCGTAATTTCGGCTGGAGATAACGCAGAGATTCCCCGGCCGATAGCCAAATCCAGGGTCCTCGGGGAACCATGACCCTTGTCACTCTCGCTGGGTCGAGATCTCGAGAGGGGAAACACAAGCAGCAGCTCCATGCGCCCACGCTAACGCCTAATCGGGGCGATATAGCCGCCGGCTCTCGAATAATTGCAAGTAGCCTGCCCTATTCGGATCAGCTACCGAGCATGATTGGCATGTGTGCCTGCATGATCAGGCTCGGGGTTCTCGAAGAATAATGTTTAGGTTAGAGTAGACCCCGCCGCGGGAGAGCCGGGACCAACCTGCACGATATATATACTTGGCAGTCGTCACTGGAGACACATTCGTTTCTCTCCAAGGCGCGATATCTTCAACTCGGCATCATGGCTCGTGGTCTTGTATCCTTCTTGTTCGGCGCCCTTCTGGCTGCTGCAAGTCCTGCCGCTGCGGCCTCTTACGGCGCAGGACCCCAGCCCGCAGACCTGGTCCTCACCAATGGACAAATCTACACCATGGGTTCCTCGGACACTCCAGTAGCCGCTCTTGCTGTTAGCGGAGGCAAGATCGCCTACGTCGGATCCAAAAAGACCGTCAAGAGCTACATCGGAAAGAAGACAAAGGTTGTTGACCTTAAGGGCCGCATGGCTATGCCGGGTCTGGTGGACTCGCACATGCACGTTCTCTCCGGCGGTCTCTTCCTCCTCAAGTGCGACCTGAGCTACCAGGCGCTGGCTCTTGAGGATGTCATCAAGCATATCCAGGGCTGCATCGACGATGAGACCGACAAGACTGACGCTGACTGGGTCGAGGTGGTTAATATGGACTATCCTAGTCTCGTCGAAAAGAGCGGCGATGTTGGCAAGGCTCAGCTGGACAAGCTCAACACCAAGCGCCCTGTGATCATTCGATCCAGCGATTATCACACAATCATCGCCAACTCTCGCGCACTGGAGCTCTCTGATATCGACGCCGACACCGAGGACCCCTCTGGCGGCAAGGTTGTCCGCCTTCCCGGCAGCCAAGAGCCCTCAGGTGTTCTCCAAGACAATGCGTCTAGTCTACTGGCCGGACCCCCTGCACCTTCTGATGAGGAGAACATCCAGGCTGGTCGAGCCGCCCTCAAGCTCCTCCGCGAGGCTGGTATCACCACGTTCCAGGAGGCTGCCTCTGGCAAAGAGCACTACACCGTCTTCAACGCCCTCAAGAAGGAGAACGGTCTCACTGCGCGTGCCTATTTCGACTACCGCATTGAGGCTCCTAGCTCGGTCGCAAAGGTTGCTGCTCTTGTCGAAGAGGTTGTCAAAATCACCAAGCAATTCAACGACAAGACACCCCTTGGTCCCAAGCCTACCCTTAAATGGCAAGCTATCAAGGCTTTCATTGACGGTGTCATTACTTATCCCGCCAACACTGCCGCGCTCATCGAGCCGTATTGGCTTCCTGTCAATGGATCTGACGACTTGTGGGAGCCTGACCCAAACACCCTCAACGACCCGTACTGGAAGCCTGAGATTCTTACCAAGACTCTCGAGTTGCTGTTCTTGGCTGGCATTGATGCCCAATTGCATGTCGATGGCGATCTGGCAGTCCGAGTTGGCCTCAACGCAGCCGAGTCGTTCCGAAAGAAGCATCCCAAGAAGGATTTCAGACTCGGCCTTGCTCACGATGAGCTCTCGCATGAGAAGGACTGGGCTCGCTTCGCCAAGCTAGGCGTTGATCCTATCGTCAGCTACCAGTGGGCACAGCTCAGCTCTTTCTACATCCCAAACACGTTCAAGTCTCTTGGAGAAGATCGTCTTGACAATCTGCAGGCCTGGGCCAAGTTTGAAGCCGCTGGCCGTCCTCTTGTCTACGGTAGTGACTGGCCGGTGAGTACCGCATTCCTCACCTCCCGTCAAACAATTCTAACGGTTGCAGATTGACCCACTTGATGAATTCCTCGCTCTCAAGGTCGCCGTTACCCGCTCCGGCGACCCAGAGAACCCTAATTCGCCAGCCTCCCAAGGCGCGCCCTACGACGGCGTCTTCCCCGGAAGCGGCATCTCCCGAAAGTCAGCCCTGCGCTCCATCACCATCAACGGCGCCCGCTTCCTGCGCGCCGACAAGCAGATTGGTTCGCTTGAGGTTGGAAAGCTCGCCGACATTATTGTCCTGGAGCACAATTTCTTCAAGGTGCCCGTGGAAGAGCTCGGGCGGCAGCGTGTGCTCCTCACCATGGTCGGCGGTGAGGTTCTCTACGTAGCCAAGGGACAGGATTTTGGAGTCAAGGCCAAGTTCCCCAATGACGACGAGGCTAGCTCCAAGCTTGCTCGTCGCACCATTGGCGGATTCGGGGCTAAGGAGCTCTCCGAGGAGGCACAGGCTGATGCAGCCAGGCTGAGGAAGCGAGGAGCTTGTGTGCACAAGCACTGAGATTCTCGTGTTATTAGGTAGATACGAGAAACACATATAATACTTCTATTATTCATCATTAGGACCAGGCACCTGAGACACGATCTGACTCGTGAACAATCTCTTGTTGCTCGGCTTCTCTTCCGACCCCATTCAACAGTAGGAAATAATTCATCCGAGAAGCGAGGCCGAGAAATGGCGTTCAGCCTTCTGGATCCAGATGTGAACCGGCGCAGCCCCTGCATGAGACAACCTTGCATCTGCTGCTGCACTATTGGGCGCATCTGGCCATGGGCTTGTCCGGACATTCCTGGTCGAGTCGCTGTCTCCGTTAGTGCCAACCTTATATCGTCAGCAGTCGATAAGCCGGCGCTGTTCCCATTGGCACCGTGTCCTCGGCTACCTCCATGTGGCGTATGGTGTCTAACCGCGCCTGTAACGCCTCCCTGGGCTGAACACACCCAGCTATTCCCTTTAACGAGCCTTTTCCCAGAGCGCGTTGGATTGATCCTTCGTTCTTTTGAATGCGTCCCTCTTGTAGAAATTCGGTGCATTCTCTCCGAAACGTCCAGCTCTCTGTAAATCACCGTCCACCTCCCGGCAGGCCACCATGGCACCAGCGCCGTCTGGCGCAGCCGTTCTCGTAAGTGCCAAGGCCCCACTGTTACTCTGTAGCTTCAAGGATCGTCCGGGGAAAGCTCCCTAAGTTTGGCGGTGATCTGCGTCGCAGCAAGCACTGACGCTGACGTGATTTGACAGGGCACCATCTTTTCGCTCATCGCCTTTGTAGCGATACTCATCATAGCCCGTGTCTATCTCCGGCTGGTGATACAGAAGCAGAGATTACTGGCTAGCGACATGCTCATGGTGGGAGCATGGTGCTCGGCTCTCACAACGGCGTCGTTTGACATTGTGCTCAAGAACAATGGTGTGCTTGAGGCTGACATTAACTATACGCTCGTCAATTGGGTGCCCAAGTCGCCGGCGCAGTTGGAATACATGTTGAAGGCAAGTGGACTTCTTTATTATTGATTACTGAGGTTAACCGTCTCAGATCATGTGGGTTGGCGCCATCCCGTTCTTCACGACGTTTTACCTCTGCAAGGCGTCTCTTCTGGCAGTCTATCTGCAGTTGTTCCCACCCTTCATGTTGAAGCGGAGGATGGCACTCTGGGCTGTCATTGTATATTGCGCGCTAGCCTACGTGGCGACAATATTCGTGCAATTATTCGCCTGCTTTCCGATTCAAAGGAACTGGTAAGTCACCCATTTCGCCCTCAATGCATGTCTCTAACATGACCAGGGACATTGATCACCCCGAGACAATGTGCGACGGAGATGCCGTAGCACTCATATTTCAAGTCGCCTGGGTGTTACATTTCGTGGGTAGTCTTGCTCGTAAGTGATGCTTCTTGACCGAGGTCTCGGGCGTTGATAACTGACACCGCCTTCTTAGTCTTTGGCCTGCCCTTTCTTATTGTCTATAACTTAAATATGCGACTCAAGATGAAGATCGGTGTTTACTGCGTCTTCCTACTTGGACTGGTCGACATTGCCTTTTCCCTGACCCGATTTTTGACGGTCCAGCTGAGCAACGAGGGCGACTTCCGGTCCATCACAACAATAGGTACTGTGCCTCTAAAGAGACCCAAGGGAACTACTTTTAACCAAGCCATAGAATTGTGGAGTGCCTTGGACGTATACGTCGGCCTCATCATCGCCTGTCTCCCCGCCCTGCGGCCATACCTACGTCGCGGCTTCGGAAGTTCTTATCAATACAGCAACAACGAATCAGCGAGACCCGCAAGATCGCTACCATCCCGAAGAGCGGGTCAAAACGGATTTGAAGAGATCGACGAAGAGGGCCCTTTACCTGTGGGCGTCGAGGCCGGGATCCGCACGACGAGGACCCGCGGCACAGCGGACTCGCCGAATCTAAGCGTCGACGACGGATGGACCGACAAGAAGAGTAATAGAAGCGACATTGAGCTTGTTACTATTGATGTCAGTGTGCCCGTGAAGGAGCACATTTAGACGGTTGTCATGGTATAATAGTCTAGCATAATGATGCATATTAATGGCTAAAAGAGATACCCAGAATCCTTGGGAGGTGCGGTAAATGCTAAGACAATACTAACTTGTAAATAACGCGGCCTCTTCCTCACGACCAAGTTGAGTGAAGTGATGTACAAAAGAATTGAGAAATGCCCTCTGTGGTTGAGGGGCCAGGATTCTTACTAAGCCGCGTGATTTGTCAAGGGCGCCACTGTCAAAACCAGACTGTTACGTCAGACTTGTCTATTCCATTATCACCCAATCTCACCTGTTGTCTGTCTACTCACCTGCATACACGATAACAGCAAATTACCTCAAAATGGCTTCGACTTCATCACGGGAAGAAATCGTGTCTTTGTTTAGAGCGCTCCTCGACTATCAGAACGCTGGAGAGTGGAAGGAGCTCGAAAAGTACATCCAGCCCACCGTGGACGTGGACAATGACCAACAGCAGCGCGACACATTCGTTACCAGACTGCGGTCCGAGGTTGATCTTGGGCATCAACAGTTCAGGCTCGAAAGCTACGTTGTCGATGTCGATGCCAAGGCTATCGCTGCGAGAATTATCAAGAGCGAAAATGCGCAGGACGATATCGCAAAGACCTTTGAGTATCAAGAGATCACCCTGGCCTGGTTCGTCGATGGCCGCCTATCAAAGTATAGAGCGCTGCAAGACGACAATACGCGTCGGATGAGACAAGCGACCGCACCAAGCACACCCACTTCCGACCTACAGTCACGAGCACCAACGGCACTCAATCTCCGATCATTCTATCACAACTACATTTCAAGCATCAACTCTAAATCTATGGATCAGGACTTTGACAAATTCTGCCAACCCACCGTCACACACAATGCTCGACCTTTCGCGATTCCCGAGTACATCAAGTTGATCAGCGAGAGCCAGGCAGCCATCAAAGGTTTATACTTTGACGTTCAGGACCTACTGGTGGATGATCAATCTGGCCTTGTTGCGGCTAGATTGGAGTTTACGGGCGAGCCAGTCGAGAAGTGGGCAGGAGCGGAGCCCAATGGAAAGAGTGCGAGGTTTCATGAGCATGTCATGTATTGGCTTGATGGGGGCAAGATTACTTGGGTCTGGTCTATTGTCGACTTGGCTTCCTATCGACGTCAACTACAGTTGTAGGTTGATGAATGATTTCCATCACGCCGCATTGGAATGGCATCCTTTTGGTCATAGGAGTGGCCCAGCCTCATTAACACTGGACTGCACAAGGACTGACAAGTATTGTCATCAAAGGTCGATATTCGATTTACTAGGTTATTCAAATTTGCAATAGCGTAAGAGAGACCAAATTTCGCTCACGCAAAGTACTTGCCCTCGAAACCAGGCAAGATCTGTTGTCCCTCAATGTCCTCATAACTCTTGACTCCCCTCTGCTGCCATGTCTGCTTCAGCCGCGTAAACTCTTCCATATTAGGGACAGGGTGACCGCCAGCCTCAAACTCATTCTGAGTATGGCCTTCACGCTTGAGAACGGGAGAGTCAATCGTGTTTAGCACTACATCGTTCTCAATGCGTGAAAAGTAGAGCAAGCCCAGGCGGTCTACGTCACGCTGGTCCTTGGGAGGAACTGACACCTGGAATCTGTGTTAGCCTCGCATAAGCTGTGACAGGGAGTGACTTACCCTGTGGATAGTGGACTTGACGTATCCGCCCGTCAAAAAGCTTAGTGCATCACCAGCGTTGACAGTAAGACTTCCGTCGAGAGGCTTGGCCCACTTCCAACTTCCATTCTCGTTGTCCTTGATCTGAAGACCCGCAACAGGCTGTCGGAACAACAGAGTGAAAGAGCCCAGATCTGTGTGGCCTCGTGACCAGAGTCCATCTTCGAGTTTCTCAATCTCTTCAGGCGAGAACTTGCCGTACTTCATGTATCGCAGGTGAGATTCGTTGGTTGTTCCCCACTTGTGCTTGTCGACGAGATAGTTTTCTGGGATCTCCAATGCGAGAGCAACAAGATGGAGGAGTGGGTCAAGAACCTTGTCGTGCAAGGCCTGATGATGGGTCAGTTACTGAGATGTGAAACGGATTGTGAGATCCCGACCTTGGCAAAAGCTTCAACCTCGTCGAGATGACTCTTTATCAAAGTTGGAAGAGGTTGTGTGATGTGACCGTCCTTGGCTGTAACCGATGTCAGGATATCCAAAGATATTGAATTACTTAGTTGAGAGGACTCACTGGCCATATTCCACACTTCAGTCTTTTCCTTTACACCTCCGGACAGAATACGCCTTCCGCCAGGCCTGTACCCATTGTACTCTCCGGCATCAAGATTGGGAACGTACTTGAGCTTCTCCTCGATTGGAAGATTGTAGAAGGCATTACCAAGGGCAAATTGCCGGTCGATGTCTGCTTGGGGAATGTCAAAGTGAGTGACGTAGAAGAAGCCCTTGGTCCGGATGGCATCTACAAGCGTACGCGCCAGCTCGGCATTGCCCTCCTTGGTTCCATATTTGGAGAGATCAACGTTGGGCACTACATCGTGTCAGCTTTATGGCATGTCTATACGCCTCTCTTCAGACAGAGGGTGTTGACTACTTACAGTCTGCCCAATCAAGGTTCTCTTTGGTCACGGGGACGTAAGTGTAGGGTGGGATCTCTTGGACTGCGGATGGCATTTTGAACTTTTGGATTGATATCGGTGATTATTCAAGGCCAAGACAAACTACCACAACCCAGAGGTCATCGCGCACATAAGTATGCGCGATATCGGGATGCTGACATATCACCTCCGCGTCAAAAGAAGCAATCCTCGATGTCGTGATCACTTTCCCCGCACAAGACTCCATGCTGATCATCTTATTTGGCCAGCGGGCAACTTGATGCGATTGATAGATCGATTGCCCATTTATCCGGATGATGGCGTAATCGCCTAACCAGTTAGGCAAGCCGGATACCCGTCCAGGCACCAATAGGAGGTTGTATAGCATATCGACAGCCGCATAGATGCGACACGATGGAGACCAGTTTTCACCTTTTGGGTTGTACTGCATCGACTTTGGTAGGGTATAGTTGATCATTTGATAGACTATTTTCAGCAAACCCGGGCACACCAAAACAGGCACTTCCGACAGAACCTCAATCTCCGATTCCTCATAACGTTAGTAAATGAGGGCGCTAATTAGGTAGATAAGGCATCTTTGCCTGTAAAGATAGATAAAGGCCACACTCGGCTTCCATTAATGATTGTCCTAGTCGCCGCCCCCGATAACTCGGGCAGACACGACTCAACGGCGGTTGACATCGATCAGGCTGAGAAATTCATTCCTAGTCTTCTCCCTGCGCTCAAAGCACCCCAGCACACAACTAGTCACAGTAGTGCTCCCCGTCTTCTGCACCCCACGCATAACCATGCACAGGTGGCTTGACTCCATGACAACCGCCACTCCCTGCGGCTGCAGAACCTCAAAGATGGTATTAGCCACTTCCTTCGTCAGACGTTCCTGAATCTGAAGTCGACGGGCAAACATCTCGGCGATGCGCGGGAGCTTGGAGATGTCGATGACGGCGTTGTGGGGGATGTAGCCAATGTGCATTTTGCCCGTGAATGGTACCAGGTGATGCTCGCAGACCGAGTAGATGTCGATGTCTTTGACGATGATCATTTCATTGTCCCCTTCTTGGAAGATGGCGCCGTTGACAATGTCCATGAGGTTCTCCTGGTAGCCCTATGTGAAGTAGAGCAGTGCGTTCGCGTATCGTTCTGGAGTACCCACGAGTCCTTGTCGGTCAGGATCCTCGCCGATGCATTCGAGCAAAGTCATCACAGCACCCTTGATGCGGTTGAGTCGCTTAGCCTTGTTGTCGTCGCTCTCCTCCAATCGCTCACGAGTCCCTGGAACAGGTCGGCTGAGCCCATCAAAGTCGATAAACGGACTTGGCCCGGTTCGGTCTCTTCCTGGCTTCTGATGCCTCGGAGCCTCGATCTCGGGTTTGTCAGGCGAGTCACGGCCCGGGTTGAGCAAGTTTAAGAGACGAGCAATATGGTTGTCGCGAATATACGAATCTGTATATCTCCTCTTTCTGATGGTTTCAGAGTTCCTTCTGCTGTCTGTCCTTCCGTCATTGTCAGGCAAGCTACCCGTATCGATAATCTCTGAACGTTCCATTGTCGTGGTTGATAGTCCGAGGCAAAACACCCTGATGCGACTTGAATTTTAGCGCCTTACGGTGTTGCGTAAACCTAAAGAGCTTCAGGCGGAGTGATGACGATGAAATAAAGATCGCTGTGTCCAACACAAACTTGGATTCTGCAATTTTGCCTCTAGGCAACCTTTTTCTTTCCAAGATAAACTTTTCTTCTAGATCACAACAAGCCTGCCGCCGAGCTCCCCGGCCAACACACTCATTCTCCGCCCCTTCCTTCACAGACATCATTAGAACGCCTTCCGAGTTATATCTAGCCTATATAGCAATGCTTGCACCCAAGGCCTATATTTCACTTGCTTCACACCGACTTATGAAGCAGAAGGCAGTCTATTTATGTTCGATTCAGAGGCCAAAGTGTCATCTTGGATAAGGTTGATGAGGTAAGATGATGACTCTTCTGGTGATGCAACTAGACAGCCAATTTATTAAGGTTTGTGTTATGTAGAATTGGGCCGATTTAAAATGTTATTTTGTATGTTTGAAAGCGTTCTGTTGGTGATATGTTTGTTAGTCGCTTATCTCTAAGGTGTAGAGAGAGATAAAAACTAATGAAAGAAAGATACTATATAACCCAGAGACGAAACTCAAGGATGATAAACCCTATTTCTATTCTTAGAGCTATGGTCTTTCTGCTTTAGGGCGAGCTGCCACTTAGGGAGGGTTGAGGATTCCAGAGCTTGAGCTGAGGCGGGCTGGGCTTGGGGCTAAGTGAGAGATCATCAACGCCTCCTTTGGCGCCAACTCAGTGGGCAACTACGCTGTGGAACTGATATATCAGTTAATGGAGTATGGAACACGTATGCCGGTTTATCTGTTTGGCTGAAGTGGCTTTGGCTAGAGTAAGCTTGGACTTCACCCGGAGAGAATGTCTGCGAAACTATGGCCCGAATGCGACGACATATGCTGGCTTCTTGCGAGACTTGTTTCTTGGGCGATGATCCCGCGGAACTCGTTCATGACCCTTCTTCGGACCCTACATACCCCGCAGACAGGCACAGCCCTTCTCGGGGTTACCGTTCAGGTCAGACCAGGGGCGGATAAAATGCCAGGGTCAACCAACAGACAACAACACCTGTCAAGAGACCGACGACCCCGCTCGTAATCTCTGTCTCAATTGTAACTGTCTCTCTGCACATACGAACACCCGCAGATCAACAGACTAGAAAAGATGACGAAGAGTCCCTCACCGCCTGCGGAAAAATCGTCTCCTCGAGAGGCCGTTGTCCCCGAGGAGCTTTCTCCTCCAGCACAGACTGCTGACCCCGCTAACGATCAGGTGGCTCCTCTGGTGCGTGGCATGACGGAACGGCCCGCTGAGACGGTTGATGATGTAACTGACGTGAAACCTTAGGAAGCTGAAGCCCTGACTAACGACGACTCGGCAATTGGAGTTGTGCGTACTGTAGCCCTACTACCTTATGATAAGCACTGTCAATTGACTCGCTCCCGCTAGACCGATGATGAATTGTCCACAGCGTCGTTGCGCTCAAGCATTCGCGAATACAACATGATCAATGGTCGCGGGTATCACCGTGATGAGAGCAAGTCGGGACCTAATCGCTTGGCTCATCTCCAGCTAATTGATGTTTGCAGAATACTATCTCCCAAGCGATGAAGTACAACCTATCAATCATTTAATTAAATAACCTCACTGACAGGCTTGCAGCATGAATCAGAGAGACTGGGTAACTGCGTGTGAACCTCTGCGCGTGAATTTGAGGCTCATGATGACTTGACAGATCTTCAGAACCACCAACTTCTCCTGACATTCGGCGGCAAGAGGTATTTCGCTCCCAACGCCGAGACAGCCAAGCGAGTCCTTGATGTCGGCACGGGCACAGGAATATGGGCGGTCGAGTTCGGTGTGTCGAGATTGCCCCCGTGTTAAACTAGATAGAGGCTGACTGGAACTTCAAAGCCGACGACCACCCTCAGGCTGAGGTAAGATTGATGACCGTCTAGGCTCGACACAGATGACTCAACGCAATAGGTCATTGGCATGGATATTGCCGCTATCCAGCCAACATTGTGAGTATCGACCTCAGATAGCCGGACGGTTGTCTGATGGTATCCCAGTGTCCCTCCTAATTGCACTTTTGAGATCGACGATGCCGAGAAGGAGTGGACTTGGAGTCAAAAGTTTGACTACATCTTTGTGCGCCTAATGGTTGGCAGCTTAGCCGACTGGGACAAATTTACAGGCAAATGCTTTGAGTAAGCGGAACAAAACTCTCACTATTATGTATCGCTCTGACCCAGGCCCAGGAACTTGGAAGCCGGAGGTTGGCTTGAAGTCATTGATCCTACTTTCCCCGCCAAGTCAGACGACGGAACACTCAAGCCCACCTCTCCCTTGAATAGATGGGATGAGCTAACCTCCAAGGGCGCCGCAAACCTCGGGCGGCCCTTTGATGAAGGCGTGAACCACGAAAAGCGCCTCAAAGAGCAGGGCTTCGTCAACGTCACGCGAAAGGCGTTCAAGTGGCCTATCAACACCTGGCCCAAGGATCCAAAGTACAAGGAGATTGGGCTCTGGACGCTGGCTAATATCGAGAGAAATCTTGAAACTATTAGCACTGTTCTATTGACACATGGGCTTGGTATGAGCCAAGAGGAGATTCTGGTCTTCATTTCTGAAGTGAGGGCCGAGATGCGGAATCCGAGGGTCCATGCTTATTGGGAAGTGTGAGTGCCGCTAGACTCCCAATCAACGGTGGAGCTAACTTGCTACGCAGGTTTGTAGTTACTGGCCAGAAGCCGAAGGAGTAAACCTAGGCAGGACGGCGCCTAGGAATGAAAACATTCGTTCAGATAGACATAACAGAGGTATCTAAAAGAAATAGACGGTGTCCTAACGCTTACTACTTGACTGCGACAATGATATTCGCCTCAAACTTGATCTTGCTGTGCAGATCATCAACTCTCTGATATCCATCAGACTTCTGCAGCTCTTCCATCACAATCTCCACAGCCCTCTCCCAATTCTCTTCATCTGACTGCAGCCATCCAACCGACGAAGTGCCCCCGATGAAACTCCACAGCATCTCGGAGAAGTGCTTCAACTCTCCAACCGTAACATAAACATCCCGCTTGGTCAACGCAACCTTGTCGGATGAAAACCCCCCTTTCAGAACGATCTCTTTCAGGAATTTGGCATCCTCCCACTTCTCAAGGCCTTGTCGGGGAAGTTTCGTACCCTCCGGTCGCGTCTTGAGAGCCGCGCCGTGGATGGCCGGCATGGTGGGGAGATATGCCCAGGTATTGACTACGGCAAGACCTCCTGGTTTCAGCGTGCGATACATCTCCTTCATGGCATCGATGCCGTCGTTTGGCAGCACGAAGAGAAGAGCATTGCCGACCGAGTGGGAGAATGTGTCATCTGGGAAATCCATCGCGGTAGCATCCATGTGCAAGGCCTCGGCTGGCCAACCATTTTTAGCAGTGGCATGGCGATAGAGGTTCAAACAGTCGTCGTTGATGTCAGTCCCCTTGATAGAGATCTTGTTTGAGCCTGCGTTCTCCACAGCCGCTGCCGTAGCAGCTCCCAAGCCACACCCAACATCATGAAGCACAGCTCCCTCGGACAAGGGGTCTATGCAGGACATGGAAGCGGCAGCAAGCTGCTCCATGCCATCCCCAACAATCTCTCCATAGAGCTCTGGTGTCGGAGACAATGCCTGTTTTGGCGTAAATTTGTTTTCAGATGCGGGGTGGTTCATGGTGGCGTGCTGAGTTGCGTAGAGTGAGGCGGATGTAGTTCACCTCCAAAGCTGGTCTGAACTAGATCGCCCTTTAACCTCGCCGGAGTCTTTTCGCTTTTGCAAGTCGAATGTTTCCGGTAAGTCTCCGGGTTGTCTTTTGTTATTGGCTTCCAGCCGCAAATAAGCGTGCGTCTTATTGCTTACGCCCCCAAGTGAGCTCGCCAGATCATGATAAGCACAGCTTGGACTATACACATAGAAACATGCATTTGATTTGCCCACCAAGAACAGCTAAGAGGTCGACTAGGTTTGATCCTCTCGGCTGTTAGGGTCATGTTTGCCCTTCAGTCGTCCGAGTCCATGCTATCCCGCGATTCCTCAATATCATCCTCTGACACAGGATGGAATTGAGGCACTTCCTTGTTACCGTAGGTTATTACAAGAACCCGGCCAGTTCCTGAAAATTTGCATTTCACCAAGCAGGAAAGAGCAGGGCTAAGACTTGCGTTTTTGCGTAATCATGTTAGAAAGTATGCAAGTTGACCTTTAAACGCTATATATGTAAATTCATATATCTTGCTAAAGGTTCCAGGTTTCAGAGCTCGTCGTCCGAGTCCGGGTCCAGGAGTATCTGTATCGGACCAGGCGCCCTCTTCTCCCCATTCAAGTAAGGCTTGACAAAACTCAGCGGCCAAATCTTGTAACCAAAGTCAACGCCAGCAACCGAGAACAAAGACCTTGCAGTTGTCGCCTCTCCGCGGCATCTGACCCACTTCAGCCTTGGAAATGCTCCAGGGTGGAGGTTCATCCAGTTCGCCAACCCCTCCAGCCCACGCTTGAGGCGATTGCGACTTCTGGTTTGCGTGAGCGAGAGCGACACAATGGAAGACGGGATGAGCCGTATCAATTCGTTTAATTCAGGTAAGTCTTCTGGCTCTGGTGGCAATCTCTGGCTGCATATTGTCTTTGAACCGAGAAACAGGTGCTCCAGTGCAGTGAAGCCTTTAAGATCAACGTCCCGGCCGATCTTTCTCAGTGAACTTCTTTGCCTCCTAATATCAAGATGAATGGTCTGTATAGTGTTCTTGTGCATCTGAAGATGCAGAATGGCATCTGAAAGATGGAAGTGGTCGTGAGGCGGGGGCGGTCTATCATCCGCCGCTTCATACTCGAAGCATCTCAAACCACCAGAACACTTAGATAGTAGGTGCTTCATGTGGTAAGCAGAAAATCTGCCCTCTGTGATCCTTAGGGTCTTCAAGTTGGGCATCTGCGGAAATTCGGGCCAAAACTCGTATTGATGCAGGTTCAGTGTCTCCAAGCCCGTTGCCATCTGGATGAGGGCATCCGCACGCACTCCGAGATCGAGCGTCTTGAGGCCAAGTTTCGAAATATTGAGAGCAGGGAGAGCAGAGTCAGGAAATCCCCGCCTTGGCCAATCGGAGCCCCCCGCAAGGCTCAGACGGTCGAGATTAGGTAGCTGAGCGACTAGCATGGCAACCATCTCGCCGTTGAGCCAGCTAGGCCCGAGCTGATGACCCTCGGTGAATTCTTTGACTAAATTCCGCTGTTCTTTATCATCCAAGTCTCCCTTTCCATCAGGTTTAGAGAGCAAGAATAACTGGTAGGCCGATGGCCAACCCCACTTCGTAACATGGGGGACTTTCTCCACGCGCCGTCTCCAGGCGCTCGGCAGGTCGATGCCTAAGCTGCTCGCGGTTTCCTGGATGACTGCTCGATTTTCCTCGTTGTTCTGCGACCTTAGCAAGAGTGTGTCGATATGGACGACCTTTACCAGACTTGCCAGGTCGGGATTCCGGGCGATGGACCGCATGAAGGAAGCGAGGCGACCATTCCATGAATAAAAGTCGGTGCGCCATGAGTCGTCATAGCCCAGGACAAACTCATGGTATAGAATCGGCTGAGCGATATCCTGCAATCGCTTCGAGGCCAACGATAGCGAGAAGAGCGCATGGCGATCTAGGGAATACCACGACTTAGCATCTCGCCCCTGTCCCTCCCGACGGCGTTGGTAGTAGAGCGGTCGTGTGTCCCAGGCCTCGCTGTACTCGTCTTGGCAGTGGAGACAAAAGTAGCCGCAGATTGGCAAGAGGATCTCGGTGGAGAGGTCGGCTAGTGAAATGCGGTCCATGGATCTGATCGGCAGAAGTAAGTATTCTAGGTAGGTATGCAGTGTTTGAACCGGGGAACATGCGAACCAACGTGCTGAGTGTCGGGCGTATGTACCTGGGCGAGCAGTGTCACGTGGTTTCCAAGTTGGTTCCTGCCCGAATCCCCACAACACGCACCTCATCCTGATGCTATGGAGAATGGCGAGCTTGGGTCTTTGTTTCGTTATCCATGGGATCATTCTTTAGCGACTTGCTGTGGCTCACGGCTGCATGGGGAAGCCGTTCACGAGATGCTGCTGGGTTGTTCAGAGACACAAATTGACTGTGAATAAAATAAAGGCAAATCCATCCCGTGGCTAATAGCGGATTAATTGAGACGAATTACAAGAGAAGATACTACCCAAATCATTCGATGAGATAGTAGACGAGTCGACGAATCCTTGATCATATTTTGTGGCTTGTTTAGCCGTCTACTAATAATGTACTGTACATAAGGGTAGCACTGGGCTGGAGATCTATTGGGTTTTGGACCTTATCTGCGTCAAGCTGGTTGGCTGGAAAAAGAACTGGGTGTACGGAACCAACTTTCGACTGGCTGTGGCTTGCCCGGCCAGGTACCTAGTACCTACCTTATTTCACTGCAAAATTAACCCACTCCGGGGCCATACTTTCCTGATGGCAGACCGAACACCACACAGAGTCTCGTAATGCAATAATTCACACTACTTGGAGGAGCTAAAGTCGGCCACCTCTAACCTTCGTACCTTAGGTAGGGGCGTTGTCGCAACGGATTTGGCCACTAAACCAAAGGTCATAAGGCTTCGCCACAAGTGCAGAGGGGTTTGACCTGTAAAAGTATTTTGATGTGCAGAAGAAAATACCCATTGTCACAACTAATTTAGTATGTCGCGGATGTACCGATGTTGCCCAGGATATAATTCCATGTTACGCACATAATTGGCCAAACCCAGCCTTGACTATCTCTGTACCTCAACATCACACGTGTATTAACTCTGGTATGTTCCGATCATTTGAGCCTGGTCATTCTTTAGCGACTTGTTATGGCTTATAGCTGCTTGGGAGAGCCGTTGATATCACAAGACCCTCCCCCGAGTAGTTCAGGGGCACTAACTGGCTCTGAACAAAAAGACCCTGATGTTGACGGCTGCGCCGTCCCCCCAGGCATAGGTAAGTAGAGCTCGCTCGCAAGCTCCCCCATTGAGCCATTCACAATCGCAATCGGCTTTGCGACATCCCCTTTTTTCTAAAGCAACCATTGGCCATCTTCATTCGTTCATCAGGCTACCTACTTTGCCAAGACCATGAAGTTCCTGGGTCTCCGCATAATTGGGGCTGGCAAGCACTTGTCTTTTTCATCTGATTGGATAGTAAGTGTAGTGGTGTGCGGGTGATTAGGGTAAGGGGTGAATTTTTTTTTTTACTGCAAAATTAACCCCTTGCGGGCCATGTCTTGTCACGTGTGCGCAGACTGAACACCACACAGAGTCTGGTGATGCGATTATGTGCACTGCTAGTGGCTTAGATTGAGATGATTTACTTTGGCTAAATCTAGCCTTGACTACCTCTGTGCCTCAACGTCACAAGTTCGTTGACTCTGATTTGTTCCGATCAGTCGAAACCGGCAGGTGTAGGGTATTTTACCAGTAAAAGCGGGCTTATGTAATGGTCGCAAAGATGGGAATAGCATCGGCGACTTCTGTTTTGGGAATAGAACAGGGAAAAGCGTCTGATCTCAAGCTTGGCATTAAATGCTTTCGCTTCTGGCGCCGTTGACGGGGAGTTCATTTTCTTACAGGCTTAGGCTCCTACAAGCCAGGCTAAAATTGAGCCCGATAGTAAAAAAGATGCAACCAACATGAATAACCGCTCCAGATCGAACGATATCTTGAGCCATGCGTTGCGTTGCGATCTCTGAAACCGTCGGCTGCAGCAGAGTGCCATCGTCCCTAATTAAAGGCAGATTGAGATTGTGATGGGGCAGTGCAGGGCTTAATTAGAGCACCCATGACCCTCGGCGATTAATCTGTTGGTTGTAGGGCTGGAAGTGTTTCATCGGCGCATCCTTCGTCAAGGGCTAAGGATTCGTTTAACCACTCGACTCCCGTGACTCAGAGCTCAGCCTCGTTGTGCCTCATCCTGCAGCCAACATCGGTTTCAACTGTAGTGTTGGGCGAGCCAACAGCTCCCCTGTAATAGTAACATCCAACCATACAGACAAGCATTAGACTTGAGCCAAGATTTATAACTTCCCCCGCCTCTCGCCTATTTCACCCAGCAACCTCCCTCATCGATTGTTCAACCTGTTCCTCTTCTTCAACTTGACCTCATCAAAACGAACAGATAACCATGCCCGTCGTCACAATGTCAGACTACAACACCAACAAGACCGGCGGAGCCGCCAGCGGGAGCTGGAAGGACCGCAACTGTCCCAACATGCGCACATGCTGGAGCTTTAGCTGGCGAGCCTACGACCCTCGGACCGGCGGCGACAAAAAGGCCCTGATGCGTCGGATTGCCATGTGCTTGACACTCGTCATCCGCACGTTTCTCTCCATCCTAGGCATCTTCCGTAACTCATACGGCAGCGTGCTCGTCAGTGCCATCGTAGGCACGATCCTAACGATCCTCAACTTTTTCTTCATCGGGTGGTGTTTGGCCAAGATTGGAGAGGCCGAAGGACAGCGAAGAGTGTTTGGAAAGCTTGTGGTGAGTTTACTTGGGAGGTGTTTCGGACATTACCTAACGAATGCAACAGGGGCGACTGCACTTTGACATCTTCCTCGGTTTCTGTGCCGCCATTCACATCGTTCTCCTCGTATCCGCCTTCGCCGCCTGGAGCGGTTTCGGAGGCGCTGGACTGAACGGCACGTGGCTTGCAATGTGGCTGTTGATCTTTGCCGTTGCATGGATTACGACCTGGGCTCCGGAGGGGGAGAGCAACGTCTGAGTGAGCCAAGGGACGAGTGTTGCCAAGATGAAAGCAATCGCTATGTGGGAAGGAGTTATTCTAGTTGCCGAAACGTGCAGAAGTTGGAATTTTTCGTGAATCGTAGCAGATCTCGCGAGGGAGGGCAGGCTTGATGTCTGCAAAGGTGGTTGATGAGAGATGATAGTTTTCGTTCAAAAGTTACAGCGGGGTGAAGCCCATTATTTTCGGAATGCTGCCGCGAATGGATTGATGGCCCTGACAACAGACCCATATCGGACTTTGCTAGGTTGGTTGCCATTATGGAAGTGAAGATAGTGAAATCTCCGTGTGAATAGTCGAGTCATCGAGCGTCGGATGTCTTCCGAGATTTCGGAGCTTATCGCCGGGACCCGATCCGCCGCCAACGTAGAGTTTGCTTCTCGGCGCTGCGGCCGACGCCACCTGGAACCCCGACATTTATTAGTTTGAACTTATTATTCTATTCCAATGGGCCTCAAGTCGGGAAGGCTTCCGGCTGTCTATTCTTTTCCAAGATGATCTATCTGGTCACGATGGCTTCGGGGCTTACTGCCGGCACCTTTTCTGGAAGCCAAGTTGAGATTTTCGGATTCTTGCCGTAGAACAGAGCTTCATTGCCACCTAGCATGGTGAAGTATAAGATCTTTGGAAGTCTCGTAAACAAGCGAAGAAATGACAGAACAACTTTGACAAACACGCAACTTGACATCCTCCTCTATCTTCTTCACAATGGTTCTCGTACCTCACAAAAAGCAGCAATACGCTGTTCTCGGCGCCACCAGCGAATCGACACAGAAGATTCTCACACCTGAAGCATGCGAGTTCTTGTCAGTCTTACACCACTCATTCGAGGCAACTCGTAAAACTCTTCTCCATCGCCGTGAACTGCGACAGAAGAAGTTCGACGCCGGAGAGCTTCCTGATTTCCTTCCCGAGACAAAGCATGTTCGCGAGGATAGCCACTGGCAAGGAGCTTCTCCTGCACCTGGTCTTGCCGACCGAAGAGTCGAGATCACAGGTCCGACGGATCGCAAGATGGTCGTGAATGCCCTCAACTCTAATGTCTATTGCTACATGGCTGATTTTGAGGGTATGTCTTAACTCTCAAGGCTCTATGAGTGCAAGCTGATCCAACTAGATTCTCTCACTCCTACATGGACGAACGTCACTGACGGTCAACTCAACCTCTACGACGCGATCCGACGACAGATTGACTTCAAGATTGGTGAAAAGGACTACAAGCTGAGAACTGACCGGACCCTCCCCACTCTGATCTGCCGAACCCGTGGCTGGCACCTGGACGAGGCTCATTTCACCGTCAACGGCGCGCCTATTTCCGGTGCACTCTTTGACTTTGGCTTGTACTTCTTCCACAATGCCAAGGAGCTCATCCAGCGAGGGTTCGGGCCGTATTTCTATCTTCCCAAGTTGGAGTCTCACCTCGAGGCCCGCCTCTGGAATGATGTCTTCAATGTGGCTCAGGACTACATCGGTATTCCTCGGGGTACCGTTCGCGCGACTGTTTTGATTGAGACTATCACAGCCGTATTTGAGATGGACGAGGTGAGTCTCATACTCTCGCGCCTATTTTCCTGGTATTGACTTTGATAGATCATCTACGAGCTGAGAAATCACATCGGCGGTCTGAACTGCGGACGATGGGATTATTAAGTCCGAAGGACTTCTATTACGACGATAACTTGAACTCAAAAGCTCTATTCCCATTCGTCAGATCCGTTATCATGTCTCCACTCATCGCGGACTGGTCAGGCTTTCAGATTTGTCTCCACCTGTGTGGGCCTGTCGGCCTGCCAACGACAGGCAACATATTCATCCTTCTCACCCCATGGTACCTCATCAAACCGTCCCCCTAACCCACCATGCTCATGGCTCCTTCTATCCCCTCAATGAAAGTTTGCAGGAACTGCAAGCAGGTGAAACCAGCAGATCAGTTTATTTCCAAGAAAATTTCTTCTATATCATCATGTAGAAGACTTACGGCTGACTGTTTCGACTGTAGGAATCGACGTGCCTTAGGCGCCTCCAAGCGTACTGCAGAGCAAGCTGGGTTGTCCCCACTACGCCGAGAAGGATTACCATTGACAGACTTACAGCTAAGTGCACCAACTAACTCACAAGAAACTATCCTGCTGGGGACACCGATGGCCACGCCAACACGAGAAGACGCACTGATTTCTTCCCGCTCAGGTCCCTCGGTTGCTTCTCCGGGAAGCATACAACTTGGAACGCCGATAGAGTCTCCGGTATCGAGTCACTCTATCTGGCCAAGGCGAGCCCGGGGAAGATATCCCCGCCCACCTGTGCAGCAGCAGCAGCAGCCGGCCATCGAACACCCGGAAAATCGAGATTTTGAGCTTCCTGACCCGGACTGGGCGCGTGATCTGTCGCATTGCCCGTTGTCTGACAGAGATAAGGAGCTTTTGGAGAAGTTCTGGACGGAGCTGGAAAACGACCGGATGGAACACTGCGCCCGTTGTCAGGAGACATGGTTTGACATGTGCTTGAAAGACGGCGTTTGCAAGCGTTGCATGGCTAAGGACAAGAACAAAAAGGAGGATGAACCTCTGTTTTTTTCAGCCGAAAATCAATTGGATTTTGGCTCAGTCCCCGCATTCCTCCCCCAGTTGACAAGAATAGAAGAGATGCTAATCGCTCGAGTTCATGTGTTTGTGAACGTCATGCAGGTCCGGGGCCAGCAATACAGGTATCGTGGCCATATTGTGCACTTTCTCCGCGATGTTGGCAAAGTATATCGCCAACTTCCTCTTCTACCTTCTGAATTAGATGTTATCCTGCTACGCCCTCCGAATGCAAGCGAGCATGCCCACCTTGACCGCCAATTCAGACGCCAGTTCCGCGTACGCCGTCGCTGTCTACAGGCGTGGCTGGATTTCCTGCGTCATAGCCACCCGGGTTACCGAGATATTACTGTCTGCCAGAAGCGGATATCAGTGCTACCCGAAGACGGTGATGTACTTGATGAGGTTGCTGCTGTAGATGTTACTGATCCTCTTTCAACTGATTTGGGTGTCACGGAGAATGACGATGTTGAGCCGGATGAGGTTGACCAGTCTGCAGTGCCAGATCTGCTACCAGAGGATACCGAGATGGAAGCACTACATTCGCACATTCTTGGCGAAGAGCGCGATGAACCGATCCCTGTACGACCGTCAACACAACATCAGCTTGAAATGCCAGATATTCGGAGGACACCAATCAATGAGTTTAACCGATCACAAGCGCTCCTGTCCTTGGCCTTTCCCACACTATTCCCTCGTGGTCAAGCCGATTTCGTCGAGCCGAGGTTGCGGCCCATCAAGTATGCAGACTACATACAGCATGCCCTACGATGGCATGATGGCAGATTTGCCCGCCATCCCACTTTCCGGTTTGTGGTTTTCAACACGCTGATGCGAGCACAGGCGCGGGCCAAAGGCAGCTATTTCGTCAAGCAACACCAGCAAAGGCAGGGTCCAATAACGCGGGATGATTTACTGAGAGCTTTCCAGGACGCTGAATCGGCAGAAGCGCAGCAGTTGCTCAATTCGATCAACCGTCAGACAGCGCAGCTTCGCGGGACACGGCCTTATTGGTACCGAAAGCGTCGAGAGCTTGAATCTTATGCCTACAACCTTGACTGTCCTGGTGCTTTTATTACATTCAGCCCGGCAGACTTGCACTGGAGGAGCCTCTACCAACATTTGCCCCAGTTTCAAGACTGGCAGGAGTTGCCCGAGCAACAACGGATGGGCATGTCTAGCAAGCTTCTCCGAGATAATCCACACGTTGCAGCCTGGCACTTCTACAGGCGGTTTGGCCTATTCAGGGATATTGTTCTGAAGCGGAAATTCAACGTGACTGATTATTGGAACAGGTATGAATGGCAGGGCCGCGGAAGTAGCCATTGCCACGGCCTATACTGGATGGATGGTGCGCCTAGTGTTGACTTCGAACATGATGAGCATGTACGTAAGGAGTTCGCCCGTATCTGGGGATTCCACGTCACAGCTGTCAATCCCGAGCCAGCTCGAGTCCAACAACAAGGAGAAGGCAACCCCTTGGCTGTAAATCCCTTGCAGCATCCCTTAACGTTCCAGTGGCTCTCACAGGTTCTAAACCGCTGCCAACGCCACCATTGCAGTGAGGCATATTGCTTACGAAAGAAGAAGGGTTCGGAAGAGATTTCTTGCCGCTTCTTCTTCCCACGAGACACGAGAGATACGGCTGAGGTTGTTCGACGACAAGGACGATCCTACTTCTCCTTCGAGGCGGCTAGGAATGACAGCCTTATGAACCACTATAACCGGTGTCTCAGTCTTGGCTGGTTGGCCAACATTGATATCTCCCCCTGTACCAGCCTTCAAGCTGTGATTAATTATGCAGCCAAGTATTGCAGTAAGATGGAGAAGCGGACTGACAGTTATGCCAGCCTGGGGCGGCAAATCTTGCCCTATGTCTCTCACCAGAACCCGCTTCTATCTTTTGCCTCGCGTCTAATGAACAAGTTGCTTGCTGAGAGAGACTTCTCGGGGCAAGAGATCTGCCACGTCTTGCTCAACTGTGAACTGCAGGAGGGCACTCGTGTTGTCAGAGCTGTTGATTGCCGTCCGTACGAGCAGCAGGGACGGTCTCTTCGCCTCCAGGGTGATCACGATGACGCCGAGGTTGTTGGGATATATGATAAGTATCTTTCTCGCCCACCCCTCCACGAAGAACTGACCTATCTTGACTTTCTAGCCAACTGGAATACAAGCAAGAGGGACGGGACAAAGTGGACACGTTGGGGTCGGCAGGCCAAGCCTCGCGTTCTATACTATTTCCCGCGGTACAACTCTGACCGCCAGCATGACCAGTACGACGATTTCTGCCGGGTGAAGCTGATGCTGGCCCATCCACATCGCGATCCCAATCAACTACGCGAGGTTGACGGTGTCGAGCATGGCTCTTATGCATCTGCCGCCGAATTCTGCTACGGGAACCACCAGCACCCTGATGATTACTACGGCACACCCAACACCGAGGAACGTCGACCAGATCCGGATCAGTTCGAGCAGGAATTTCACGAACCTGACCTTGTGGAGGAGGACTGGCTTGAGCTTGCCCGTCAGCTTCCCGACTGCCCACCAAGCCAAGAGGCAATCGATCTTCTTGGCAGACGGGATATCGACATCCAATACGATTGGACACCCCACGTCGGCCGCTACGCTGACCCAGACATTGTTCAAGGTGATTATTGGCGCAGGCAGATTGAGCAGAATCATCTCGATATGGATGTTGAAGACCTGCCTTTAGAAGCCCGCGATACTCTCAACCGAGAGCAGCGGATCGTATACGATACGTTTGTTGGGCACTATCAATGTGGCAGCGAGGAGCAGATTCTACTTCATGTTGACGGTGGTGGCGGGACAGGCAAGTCGTACATGATCAAAGTTCTGTCTTCGCATCTTCAGAGGCTCGCTGGTGACCGGCCCAGCCCAATCTGGAGAACTGCACCCACAGGTGTCGCAAGCAACCAGATCATGGGGACGACCCTACACTCCCTCCTCCGGCTGCCTGTTGACAGGGCTTTTGCAGAGCTATCGCCGGCAGATGCCAGTGCTATCCAGAAGAAGTTGCGGGACGTTCGATATCTCGTGATCGATGAGAAGAGCATGCTGGGTCTGCGCCAGCTTTCGTGGGTCGACAAACGACTCCGCCAAGTCTTTCCCGGCAGAGCAGCCGACTTCTTTGGCGGCATGAGCGTCATGCTCGTTGGTGACTTCTTCCAGCTTCCACCTGTCGCGAACAAGCCCCTCTACTATGATGGGCCACTCAAGGACCTGCACGAGGTCTCTGGGCAGGCCGCATACAGGGCCTTTGACCACACTGTCTTCTTGAAGAAGGTCGAGCGGCAGCAGGGCGACGACCAGGCAGGCTTTCGTCTCGCGCTTGAAGAACTGCGTGGTGGGAGGTTATCCATCGAATCATGGAAACTTTTGAGCCAGCGTGTGCAGGCCAAGCTAGGCCAGTGCGAGGTGGATAAGTTCGACACTGCTCTTCGGATCTATAGCAAGAAAGCTCGTGTCAATGAGTACAACTACGACCACCTCGTCCATCTGAAACAGCCAGCAATCCAAGTCATGGCCAAGAACACTGGCAAAGGTGCTGACAAGGCCACATCTGAACAGGCTGGCAATCTGGTTGGCCAGTTTCCGATATGTATCGGTGCTCGTCTTATGCTAACCCAGAACGTCTGGCAGCCAGCAGGCCTGGTCAACGGGGCACAAGGGACAGTATACGATATCGGCTGGGCCCCCAGCGCTGATACACCTCGTGACGCGCCATGTGTCATTATGATGGTGATGGACAAGTATACTGGGCCGCCTTACTTAACCACCGATGATGGGCGTGAGGTAGTGCCCATACTCCCTGTAAGGCGAGACTTCTTTCTTGGGGCATCCGCGTGTACACGGAAACAGTTCCCACTTACAGTATCATATGCCATTACTGTTCACAAGTCACAGAGCATCACGGTCGACAAGATGGTGACGGATCTGTCTGAGCGGGACTTTCAGACAGGGCTTAGCTATGTTGCAGTGTCGAGGGTCAAGATGCTAGAGGGGTTAATGATTAATGCCCCATTCGACCGGGCATCTCTCTACTGTGAGAAGCTACCCGATGGCAAGAATAGTTCTATGTAAATGCTATATAAGTCCTAACCGATGACTAGGTGTTTTGATGAAGATCCGCGACCAGGACCGGCGGAAACAACAGCAGCTTGATCAGCCCCCTTTCCAACCTCTTTTTCCTTAGTGATAGTTAGTTATCCAGAGTTAGCAGTATGAAATTTTATCCAACACAATCTTTCGTAGCATAGAGACACATCCTTCGGACTTTATTACACCCTCCCCACCTCCGGTGAGGGTGTCACCATATTTTATCTTTACCTTTATCAAGATCTTCCGCAACCACCCCAACTTCATTCTTCCCGACCGCGCAGACGTTACTATGACGGTCCCGTTCATGGATGCATACGTCAAGCTGCTCATCAAAACCTGCCACCGCCGCGGCGTGCACGCCATGGGAGGAATGGCTGCACTGATTCCTATCAAGAACGACGAGGCAGCAAATGCAAAGGCGTTGGGTAACGTGGAAGCTGACAAACTTCGAGAAGTCCTGGCCGGCCATGATGGCACCTGGGTTGCTCATCCGGCACTTGCACCTATCGCCGAGGGAATCTTCAACACATATATGCCAACCGCTAACCAGATCTTCCGCCGATCTGAGTCTGTGCCTGTGACTCGGGATGACCTGCTCAATCCCAATGTCCCCGGCAAGATTACGCTCGAGGGTGTCAAGAAGAATATCCATGTGTGTCTGGTATACACGGAGGCCTGGGTGCGTGGCGTCGGATGCAGCCCCATCAACAATCTCATGGCAAGTCACTTCTATCAGCATGTTGAGAATTTTGTTAACTGTCTGTGCAGGAAGATGCAGCGACCGCCGAAGTCTCCCGCTCCCAACTCTGGCAGTGGGTTCGCCACAACGTCAGCACCGCCGAGGGCGTTCGCCTGGACAAGAACACTATCCTGAAACTTCTCGACGAACAGCTGGCGCCTTTGCAGCAGTCTGCAGCTGAGGGCCACAAGTTTGAGATTGCGCAGCAATTTTTGCGTGAGCAGATCACGGGAGAGAAATACGCAGGTTTCTTGACCGAGTAAGTGATGCACTGCCCAGTGACTGACCCAGACTAACATTGCTTAGGGTTCTATACCATGATGTTACATCCGCAGGATCGCAATAGGTTGTGTGATTTAGCTGTTGGTTAAAATAGGCTAAAGAAAGGATTACTCGGGAGTTTAGGGCTTGGTTCGTCGTTTTGCCTAGATAAACTGTATGAAAACATTTGTCCTTATTCGTTACTATTATCATTCTACCGCTGCACTCTTTCAGCCAGGCTGGGTTCGCGCTGCAGTTTCCGGGACGAGATGTCGTTCCCACATGCGTAGCTGAGGGCTTCGTCAACCGAGATGTCCTTGGCATCTTTGCCGAGGACCGAGCACAACTGTTATTCGTTGTTGGCCTGGCCGTCCTGGCAGATGTTGGGGATAATGACGTTGGCCCTCTAGTCGAGGACATAACTAAGTAGCGGGTTTGAAAAAGATGAAGGGAACGGATGGTGAGTGCGGCCAGCCTCTTGCCCGGAGGCAGAGAAGGAAACCAGCAGTGAGACATGGGCGCATAGCAAGGTGTAGACGTGGTCTGTCGTCGGGAGCCCGGGACGCCTCTTAACCGTCACAACCGCACCAGTGAGTGTGGCAGCGCCCGTCGCATCACTCAAGTCAGTGCCTTCGAGAACCCTTGCCCGCAACCTTGTCGATTCGGTGGGAGTGCCGATGTCAAAGGCGGGAAAGGGCAGAATGGGATCGCCGCGAAGAACACGCCCCTCGGCCGCAACAAAGTAAATCAATCTTTCCTCCCAACAGCGACAGCAGCCTATAAAGAAGTTTGTTGTGCCGTGGCAGCTTTGGCGCAGAAGAGGCGTTGTGAGTTGGTCTCGACCGCGGCTGAAACCGCCACTCCTGGAGGTAGTTTTACCCGCCTTTAAGCAAGCCTCCTAATGTTGAAACTATGTTTTCGGAATCTAGATCTGCCACCAATACCTCTATTGGGGTAAGTATGTCACTAACCTGATAAAGACAGACTTGTAACCCCCATTTGCCTGGCGAGACTTGGCAAGAAAGGCGACGGGGCGTTAAGCCATTTATGTCTGGTACCCTTCGCGCTTGTAATAACTCCTTAGCAGCAAAAAGGCTACTAATCAGGATCAGACCACGTGTGAACTATACCGCCTCAGACTTACATAGAACATCTCCGATTGGTAGGCCCTTGCACTCAAGTCACGTACAGACTACCATTGAGACAAGAGTAGAGACACAGCCCAGTGACGGATATCCCGTGCCGCGCCACCTCTTCCATCATTGATTTAGAATGGCCAAGATTCGCTGGTTCAATATATGAAACCATCTCCCCCTTTCAGCTCCTAGCAGTAGCATTGCAGCCTCTCCTTCCGCCATCGCCCCCACTCTCTCAAACTAGGTACTTGCGATCTGTTTAGCAGATATGGCCGACTCAGCAACCAGATCGTTCACGATCGAGGCGCTGTCGCTGCTTGCAGTGAGTATCTGCGTCATATTGTTTCGCACATACGTCCGAATAGCGCAGTGTGGGATTCGCCGCCTGGCTCCCGACGATTACCTGATGCTTCTGGTTATCATCCCTTACTCGATCGAAACGAGCATGGCATATTTCGTGGGAAATGTATTCCATGGACTCAGCAATAGCAACATGACGCCAGCCCAACGTGCCGCCCTCGACTCTGAAAGCACCGAGTTTAAATGGAGGGTGGGGGGATCCAAGTCCCAGGTCACTGGCTGGGTCATGTACTCGACCGTCCTCTGGGTTATCAAGTCAGCGTTGTGTGCCTTTTATTTACGACTCACGGTGAGTATCTCTTCACATAGTGTCATACAGTCTTTGTGTCGTTTTGCGGTGACTAAAACGTACTCCAAGGGCGGCCTCCCACCCTACAAGAATCGGATTTATGCAGGATTTGGCATCATCCTCGTCACCTACGTTACTGTCATCTGCTCTCTCTTATTCAGTTGTCAGCCTTTTTATAAACTATGGCAAATTAACCCTGATCCTGGTAGTAAGTATGCACTCCTAGTCGTAGTAACATGTCACATTGGTTTTCGGATCATGTGGACAACATGCTAATCAACCCTGGATAGATCATTGCCAGTCTGCTGCCTCAAGAGTTTACATTTTCGTTGTTGTTACGCTAAATATCTCAACCGACATCTACCTACTTTTCATTCCAATTCCTATGCTTTGGTCAGCTCAAATACGAAAGGCGAAAAAAGTTGGCTTGATCGTTCTGTTCTCAGGTGGAATTTTTGTCATGGTTGCTGGTATTTTAAGAGCGGTTCTCATTATCAAGGTTGGTTGCCTTATTCCATGATTCTCTGAAGATGCAATTCTAATCTCAGGCCCATAGAACCCAACTACTGGAGCCTTGCAATCGGCATCTTGGGCCGTTCGAGAGTCATTTGTTGCAATAGTAACTTCCAACTTGCCAATGACTTGGGGATGGTTTCAGCAGAAATTAAAACCCGGGCTTGGGTCATGGCTAACCTCCAGCGATACCAACCACAAGAGTGGCCCTCAGCCTGGGAGCATGGTACTTGACAGTGTAGGACACCACTCCGGCTGGCGCAGTGAACATGGCGAGTCAAGACCGTCAACGACTGGAGAACGGAGCATAGACGAGGGGGGTGATGGTGTTTATATGCATTCGGATCTAGCGAGTTCAGATGGAATAATGTACACAGTAGATAAGACAGATAGATAGGTATGCTATATTATTAGACTTTTTCTGCCCGAGGCAGAGACGTCAGCTTCTACACTAAAGAACATAGTTTTTGTATAATAAGAGTACCTCCGCTTGATCATCACAACCGCTTACTACCGTTACGTGGCCAGGTAATATGGATGTCTCACCTCATAGGTGATCGACTTTTCTGGCTTGGATATCTTTACAAATTTCGGCACTGAACGTCCGGGTACTCGGATGACACGCCGAAGCCGCAAAGGGCGTGGCCAGAGATGACTCAACGACGCCAAACTTTCAGCTTTGAGTCATTGCTTAGCTTGATATAATAACCATCGATATTCAACCAGAAAAAACTAAAGTCCAAATATACAGGAATAAATTGGTGCCTATCTGCGTCCAACCGCCACTTACCCAAAGCAATGGAATCAACTGCATCACGACTCCGCCAAAAGTCCTGGAGACGGGACTCATACCTCATCTCCACCGATTCATCTCTCCCCCCGATACCCAAGCTCATCGAAGTCTTTTCCTCTGACGAATTTTACTGGGCAAAGGCCATGCCCGAGGCCGCCATGAGAGAAATGCTCGACAACTCGTTGTGTTTTGGATTGTATCATTCCCCAGATAAGACCAACCCAGACGACGGACCAGGAATCTTTGTCGGCATTGCGCGCGGCGTCACCGATTTTACAACGTTCTTCTACTTGACCGACGTGTGGGTTGATCCGACATATCAGGGCAAAGGCCTTGGCAGTTGGTTGGTGAGATGTGTGCAGGAGGTGATTGAGTCGATGCCTCATCTGCGAAGGAGCATTTTGATGACATCTAGCTGGGAAAAGAGTGTGCCGTTCTACGAGAGGCTCATGGACATGAAGGTGTTTGAGTGTCGACAGGGCGAAGGGCTGGCTATGATGGAGAGGAAGGGCACTGGACATCCGACCTTTGGAAGAGAGGGTACGGGCTATAATTGATCAGCGGCTATCCCATCATCCTGGCGTTTGACTACTCATATACACTAGTAACAGATGCTAGGAAATTTCCTTGTTTATATAGTCACTCTGCAATGAACAAGATGGCCGAGTCTATCAAGACCATGCTCTCGGTTCGACTTGGCCCATTTCAAACCCATTCCAACCGAACCATTGATACTTGTTGACGACCGAGATACAACTCTCACGAGATTTAGTACACAATGTTGTAGAATACTGCCATCATCACCTCATTCGCCAATGGCTGCTGCCAAACCGAGGCGATGCCGACGGGTGGCGGATAGCCGAGAGTGCGGGGTTGGCATCAAACGACGGCGGCCACTGATGATCTTCTCAACCAAGCTTTGACCGTACCCAAGTCTATCTTTTCATGATCAATTGATTCACGATAACTCGACTCACGAAAAGGATGCATCTTCCAAAACTACCGGCAAACGCCGCATACATCCGTCTTAGCAACCCCGCAAGACGCAATGCCCTGAGTCTCGGCATCTTGCAGGACCTGAAGCGGCAGCTTGCAGAGGCCCTCACATCCCCAGTATCCGGTCGACTTCGAGTATTGCCGCCCTTTCAGAGCAAAATATTATCAGATCTAGAGAAGGCTGTACGCCGGGAAGATACAGCGAGCGAGCAATGGAAGAAATACGGATGGCTCGTCGATTCATCCGAGTGGAAGAAAGAGCGAGCCGGTCTTCCCAACGTCCTGGTCCTGCGCAGTGAAGGGCCAGTCTTTTCATCTGGGCATGATCTCAAGGAGCTCGCGACACTTAGTCATGACGAGGTCAAGCTTCTCTTCAGTCTTTGCGCCGAAGTCATGTCGTTGATCAGGCAGAGTCCTGCGCTTGTTGTCTGCCCGATTCAAGGCCTTGCTACAGCAGCTGGGTTTCAACTGGCCATGGCAACAGACTATCCTATCGCGTTGCCAGACACCAAGTTCTGTTTGCCTGGAGCCAAGATCGGATTGCCGTGCACAAGTCCATCAACAGCTGTGTCGCGTCGTTTACCGCCCGGAGCAACATACCGGCTGCTAGCGACGGCAGAACCTGTCAACGCAGCAGGCTTTTCAGGTGCCGTCGACGTAGTTAGAGTTGCAGCAGATGAGGAACCCGGCGACATTTTCGAGAAGCGTGTTTCGACCGTTATTGAACAATTGGCGGCAATGGCACCTCAGCAACAAGCCGTAGGAAAATGGGCATATCTGACACAGCTGGGAATCAAAGAATCCGACACTGATGAAGGCGGCGACGGATTTGAAGCAGCAGCTCGCTGGGCAGGCAGAGTAATGGCGCTCCACGCAAAAAGCGCAGACGCAAAAGAGGGCATCGCCGCATTCCTCGAAAAGAGGAGCCCAGCGTGGGTTAGCCGATCTACGTGAGTGTCGCGTCGCAGATAGAAGCAATGCTCAACCGTGATTGGGTGTCACTCTCAACCCTTTAATTAGCAAGGATCCCAATGATGCTGCCAAGCGTGATTGCACCATGATACGCAATTGTCGAGCGGGCATATCGCTGCTTTAGAATGGACTTTTGTCCCGTCACGGGGCGTCATTTCTTGGCTGCATTTGGCCGACGCAACGCGGCACGGGGGACTTTTTGAAATGCGTCCAAAACGGCAGGTAGCTACCCCGGTCGATCTAAACCGCTGCGGGAAGGCGACAGACCAGACACGGAGATCCTCTTATCGTGTAAGAAATTAAGCTTAACTTGATGGGACGATGCGATGGTATAAAGGCTCTCTTGCCTGTGCAACGTCCCCGTCTTTGTCCCACGGTTCATTGTCCGACGGCAGAACCTCCACGTCTCCTCAATTGTCGCTCATTCAATTGAAAGCGATAACCATGGCGGGCAAAAGTGTACTGGCAGCCCTGCTGGCCATCATCCCCCTGGGCCTGGCCGCCGTCGATCCTCCCCGGCAACCCTACCAGCCCGTGGGCGGCGGTGATCGCCTCCTCACCTTCAACGAGACCAGCCCCAGCGCCAAGCTCAGACCGTCCACCCTCAGCGTCGACTGGTCCTCGGCCGGCGGCGATGGCAACTACATCGTTCTCAGCGACGCCGGCGATCTTGTGCTCGAAGATATCGTCACTGGCGAGAGCAAAAAGTTTGTCGCCGCGAGTGAATTGCCCGAGGATCTGCACGAGTACTGGATCAGCAGCGACGCCACTCGCGTACTGATCGCGTCCAACTACACAAAGCAGTACCGCTACTCGTATTTTGCCGATTACTTCATTCTCGATGTAGAGTCGGGCGAGACGACACCTCTGGTAGAGGATCAGGTTGGCGACATTCAGTACGCAGAGTTTGCGCCCACAGGAGATGCTATCGCCTTTGTGCGCGGCAATGATCTCTTTATCCGCGCCAAGGATGGAAAAATCACCCAGATTACCAATGATGGCGGACCCGACACGTTCCACGCTGTCCCTGACTGGGTCTACGAGGAGGAGATTTTCGGCAGCCGCTCCACGCTGTGGTTCTCGCCTGATGCCAAATTCCTGGCTTTTCTGAGCTTCAACGAGACTGGCGTTGGTACTTTCACCATCCCTTACTACATGGATAACCAGAAGCTGGCGCCCACATACCCTCGAGAGCTCGACCTGCGATATCCCAAGGTCGGATCTACCAACCCTACTGTTGAGCTCAACATCCTTGATCTCTCATCGGGCGAGTACAAGTCTGTCCCCGTCGATGCTTTTGAGCCTGAGGAGCTCATCATCGGCGAGGTGGCTTGGGTGACTTCTTCACACAGCGCTCTGATCTACCGAGCCTTCAACCGCGTCCAGGACCAGGATAAGCACGTCGTTGTTAACCCTACGACGCTGAAATCCAACGTTGTTCGTGAGCGAGATGGAAGCGATGGTTGGCTTGAGCATACCCTCTCCATCGCCTACGTCGGTGCTATCGGCTCAGACAACAGCACACACTATGTCGATGTTTCCGACGAGGATGGCTGGAATCACATCTACCTGTACCCCGTCAACGGCGGAAAGGCCATTCAGCTCACCTCTGGAGAGTGGGAAGTCTCTGCCATTCTCAATATCGACACAGAAAAGAGCCTGGTCTACTTCCAGGCCTCCAAGCGCCACTCGACCGAGCGCCACGTCTACAAGGTCTCGTGGGAGACCAAGAAGATAACTCCCCTCGTGGATGACACTGTCCCCGCTTACTGGACGGCTTCTTTCTCTTCCAGCGGCGGCTACTATATCTTGACCTACCAGGGCCCAGACGTCCCTTACCAAGAGCTCTACTCCTCCAACTCCACTGCCAAGCCAGTGCGTGTTATTGAAGACAATGCCGCCTTTTACAAGAACATTACCCAGTACAAACTGCCCAACATCACTTACTTTGAGCTCGAGCACCCAGACGGCTACACTTTGAACGTGATGCAGCAGCTCCCTGCAGAATTCGACCCTTCGCAGCAGTACCCCGTGCTCTTTACTCCCTACGGCGGCCCCAACTCGCAACGAGTAGCCAAGACCTTCCAGCCGCTCAACTGGAGGCAATACATCTCTTCTGACCCCGAGCTTCAGTACATCTCCTACACAGTCGACAACCGCGGCACAGCCAACCGAGGCCGAAAGTACCGCTCGCTCGTGACAGGTCAGCTCGGAAAGCTAGAGCCCCTCGATCAAATCTGGGCCGCCGAGCAACTCATCGAGAAATTCGACTTTATCAACCCCGACAAGATTGGAATGTGGGGATGGTCCTACGGCGGATACCTCACGGCCAAGACGGTCGAGGCAGACTCTGGCGTCTTCACCTTCGGTCTGATCACAGCCCCTGTTTCGGACTGGCGCTTCTACGATTCCATGTACACGGAGCGATACATGAAGACCCTCAAGGACAACCGCGACGGCTACCTCGAGACAGCCGTGCACAAGATTGACGGCTTCAAGAACATTGACGGTGGCTTCAGTGTTCTTCACGGCACGGGCGATGACAATGTGCACTACCAGCATGCAGCGGCGCTGATTGATTTCTTGGTTGGTGGAGGAGTTTCGCCTGAGAAGATGAAGATGTTTGCCTTCACGGACAGTGACCACAGCATCGTTTACAACGGGGCTAGTGTGTACATCTACAAGTATCTCACTGCGAGGTTGTATGATGAGGTCAAGAGGCAGCCCAAGCCGTTGAGTCACCAGTGGAGCAAGAGACGGCTCGAGGTTGTAGTGTGAGGTAGATTAAGACAGTCTAGTGACTAGACATAATAAAGCGTGAAGTCATAAATCCACTCAAACATCTTGTGAGAAGACCACGTTCACTGAGCCATTGATCCTACCGATCGCCTAGGTGCTATTGCATAACTCTCATTCTGCGGACCTTACTAACTAAATGTAGTCGCAGGCAGTAGTCCAATTCTCCGTTCTAATCCATCATACGAGAATAGTACCTTCTTCTGCATAGTACGGATCAAAAGGCATCAGAGGCCGGATAAACTGGCCAAATCTTTCCGGGAGGCCATCATGCCAGGCATCTAAACGCTGACCCGTGATATCATTTCCATAACCCACTTGCGGGTAATAAATCATGACACGCTTGGCCCTCCCCGCCACTGTTCGCTGATCAATCTCGGCCCTGGACGTAGAGTCAGTCTCGGATGGTTAATGTGTTACATGTCAGGGGATTAATGCTCACTGGTAGACTGTTTCTGCGCAGAGAAGTCTCATGAGATCACTACGGCGAAGCGGCCTGTGCCTCGATCTATAAACAGCCTCGGCTCGCCATCTCGTACCCAAAATATGGGGTTTGTAGGTTGAGAACTGAACCCAGGGCCATGCTCTATCGGAAACAGTGTCGTTGTGGTGGCGAAAGCCACTCTGTTCGACATGTGCGCTGCTCCATTTAAGACCTCCAGTGCTTAGTAGGAGAGGTAAGTCTTGAAAGAAGATGTCAACATTGAGACACCAGTGTGAACAAGGGACGTCCTGGGGGTGAGTATACGCTCGTAGTCTAAGCACCCATCCCCACTTAGCTGTCCAATCTTGTTCAGGTATCAATGACATCTCATGCTCCCCAATCTGTAGAGGCCTGCCGCCCATCGCGAGTTGGGGACCTGGGGAGGCATCAACGTGCTCTCGAGATCTCTCACCATTATGTGAACGGCGACCCTGGCGCAATCGAGCTAGCCACCTGCGATAACGCGGCTGTGTGGTTGACTTCGAGACTCTGCTGATCAAAACAGCCCCGGAAAGCTCGCTACAACTCAACGAGCATGGTGCTGCCGCAACAGTACCGCCTTCATTTCGTATCCAGTCCCTCCAGGCCAAATTGCCGCAGCGTTGTTCAGGGCTCAAGTAGAACTCATTCGGTGGCTGTACGTAGCCTAAATAGCTGGACGGGGGTGCGGTGGGCCTGCTATCCAACTCCTCGTATTTGGGCGGCGCTTCGTCACTGGTTGAATGAGAATAGCTCATACTCTCGAAGATACTGTGCAGTTTAGAAAGCCACGTCCTCGTCTAGAAGCAGGATGGTCGTTACACAGTTTCCTCTGTGAATAGCCCAGAAGTGATCACACCACTCTCACTTACACCGGATGAATTGATGATGCATATACGTGTGTCTATCCGAATAGTAGAAAGTGATACCAGACGTAAGAAGACCAGGCAAGAAAAGGAAGTAAGTGGGGTAAGAAGAGAACAACGAGGCGGAATCGGAAGAAGGGAGACTCGTTACTTTAGGTTCTTACTCGCATATGGTATAAACTCAGAAAGTTGGGTAGAGCTTGTGGGTCTGGTCATCCCTGTCTTGTGACATTCTACAGGTCCAGCCGCAGCTAAGGATCTTAATAGTCCGGCTAACCAATCAGAAGCATTGGGACGGGGGTATGATGACCCGTAGGCTCTACCTAGCTTGATAAGTTGATATGATATGTGTAGATACTTATCGCAACGCTTGCGATAACTCTCGCGACGCATGCATTAAGTTTTTTTTTTTTGCTATTATACAGCTGTAAATGTAAGAATTGGAACAATATGGGCACAAAAGTATGATGACGCAAGGAGGGCTCTAAATGACGGTGGCAATGAAGCATCTGGGCTATGTATTGGGTTGGTCCACCTAGGGTCTAGGATTGACTACAAATACGAATGGATTAGTGAAAATTGTATCGGTATCTGGCCTTGGCTTAATACAGAAAGACAGTCTCTAAGCAAATGTCAGGTAATCCCCACCTTTACTGGGAATTCCCCCTATACTTTAGCCGAAAATTATCGGAACTCTGAGCTCCGTTGGACCGAAGCCCAATCAGATGGTATCTACCTACTTGAAAGGGAAGCTCAAGGTGTTTAGTAGCTTGATCGTCAAACGCCCGACGAACGCCCGACGCTCAACGGCGCATGGGGAGTTAATCGGCACCTACCGGGAAGGTTCACAAGAGATGATTAAGAATGCTAACGTGGTATTCGTTGCGAACAATCAAGTCTACGGGATGAAAGAAAGTGATCGACCTTGTCTTAAACAGCAGGGTATTTGAAGTTAAGAGCTATCTTCGGGCTACTTTTGTAAGGGTTGAGGAGGTACATGAGCATGCACGGGCAAGCTTACGGAAACAATTGTGGATCGTAACTGCAGAGACTCACAACGTCAACTAGGGCATTATCTCAAAATCTAGTCACGATCTAAGTGCTCTCCTTGGACATGGGGCCCATCTCTGGTTGCGATCAATAATCTAGCTTCAATCTGGCTAGGCTGGAAGTCCTCAGCCATGAGGTAATCAGAACAGCTCTGAGCTGGCTGGACAAATGGCTATGCATCCATGATAACTTGCGAGAAGCGGCGGAGTGTAGTGTTAGTGTACCTATGTAATAGAAGAGAGCTGGCGGTAAAAGCACGATGTTGAAGAAAGAGTGGAATAGTGAGAACGGTCGAACATAGAGAAGACACATGTACAGAGAGGGCTACGTAAGGAGTATTAGAAAAAGATGACGTTGTGGTGGTTCAAGATCTAGAGGAGCAGTAGTTTTTGACCCATCAGGAGGAAGAATATGCTAACTAAGCGGCCAAGAACAGATGTGGCACAAGGACAAGGTCAGCATAAAGGATTTAGTGCTTACATTGCTTACAGCTATATGACTCCCCGCGTGAGCCGAGGATTCGCTTATCCATCGACAACCTCATCTCGTCGCCCGTCATATACAGCCTTCCTGAGACTCAGCATCACTCGATCAGCTCGTTTCATTATCTCCTCCAAGCGACCGCAAACATGTCCAACTCTGTATCTGATAATCCGCTCACTCACAGCGACGTATGTACCCCGTCGTACTTCTCCTCCCTCTCAAGCAAGTACGCCCTATCAACGGGCAATTCTACTACCGCGCTCTTCAAATCTATTCTGCCGCATATCAAGTCTTTGCACCCCATCAACGCCGCTTCCATCGTTCATGACAATGCCGCCGGTCCGGGGTCTGCTTTGGCCGCTATCCTAGGCTTTTTGCCCAAGGAGGACTGGCCACGGGAAACCCTCATCACCGACATTAACGAAGATATGATCAACAACGCCAAGTCGATTTTCAAAGACGTACATGGAGTTGATTTCCAAGTTCTCGACTCCCAACACCTCCCTGGCCTGCAAGAAGCTCACTTCACGCACTCAATCATGAACATCTCCCTCTTCATCCTGTCTGATCCCGTGGAGGCCATCTCTCGCGTGCGCGCAACACTTGCACCATCTGGAATCGCTGTCTTCACGAACTGGTCTCGCTTTGGTGCGAGTCATGTTATGCATGCTGCGCAGAGGGCCATTCGACCTGACCTGCCTCTCATACCAGTGCCCAGCCCTGAATCTTCAGACCTGGAGTATCTGGCTGGATGCGCCGAGAAGGCGGGCTTTGTGAAGGGGCAGATCGAGACATTCAACAAGGATGTGGTAGTCGAAGAAGGGAAGTGGCTAGATGGATTGAGGGGCCTCTTTGGACACAGTCCGTTGGTTGCACAGGCGCAGATTGAATGGAGTGATGAGGAAAAGAGTCGCTGGATGGGTGAGATTGAGAAGGCGATTCAGAAGGAGATCCAAGAGCACGGCGGTGTGTATTTTGAGGGTGCAGTTTTGATTGTGAGGAAGTAAAGCTGTCAGCAATGACAGGGCCTGGCCGTGCTTGGGGTTAGTGACGGAAGAGGATTCTATCCAGATCAATTCGGACATGACTCTACATCTGTAATTGGCTCACTCGGATTAAGCACCTCTGCCCCTCAATCAGTAAGATCTTAGATCTACCCTACCGCTTAAGCTTATCTGCAGTTGAGTCTGACAACAAAAGACATGATCGAGAGTGAGACTCCAGCCTTGGATACCCTCCGGTATCTCCCGTGACCTTGGCTGGATTCATCTGGCTTGATGGCTCGTTAATAGATCTTATAGAGCTTCCCTTTGTACCGACGCTTCAGTGCTTAGGGTATATAGTAAATAACTCATACGTAAATTAACTGTCTATTACTTTCGAACAAACATATATCATACTTCTATAGAATCGTAATTATAAATACCACGTTGCTAACTGCCTATTAGACAGAGTTTGGAATGTTTGACCCCGCAAGGACAGGAGTGAGCGGGCCAATCCCGGTCAGACCATCCGCAGAACCAGTGGAAACACCACCCTGAGCAAGCGCAATTTGCTTCTTGTCATCGTGGAATACGGCGTAAACAGCTGTGAAGAAGGGAGCACCAAAAGTGCAGCCTCCGTATTCATCTACCGAAAGGCTCAGGGCACAGTGCTTGGAAGAGTCGTAACCTGGGGTACCATCGAACTCGCCACGAGCATAGCTGCGAATGGGAACAGCCACAGTGACCTTCTTGCCGGCTGTAGCTCCTGCAAAAGTAAAGTTGAAGGTTGCACTGTGCGGGATGGATTCGCAGGTCCCGTTCCAAGCCAGTACATAAGGGCTCTCCAGCTGAATGAGTCCAGTTGCCTTGATGATATCCTTTGAGCTGAAGGGAAGTCTGTCTTCACCGGTTCCAGAATCAAGTAGACATCGCTTAACGGAAGAATCAGCCAGACCAATTTTGACAGGCTTGCCTGGCTTACGGATGGACGTAGCAGTTAACTCTGGGAGCGCTGAATAGTATCCGACGTAGGCGTCTTTGGGATAATTCTGCTTGATGCGTACAAGCTCGCCAGTGTATTTCGCCTTGGTAGGTACGGCGCCAAAGACAGCGGCACCCGAGTACGCAGACTTTATGGATTTGGGCTGTTGATCAAACCACATACTGAAAGAGGAGGACTGTGTTTTACCGGCGTGACGCAAGTTATCTCGAAAAGATGGACCAGCAAAGCCCTCGGTAAGTGGTGCAAGCCCGAGGATGCTGTGGTCAAAGTCGGACTCTGGGATCTTGCAATCCTGGTCGAGCTGGGCAACTTGCATATAGTCTACCAAGCCTACTTGGTTATTACTCAGTTTGGAGAATTTCGGGTTGGAGAAGGCGAATGTGTCGTTGATGATAGCTGGAGCTGATAGAAGCTTGCCGTTGCCGCCGTAGGCATAGCCAAGAGGTCCGCCTTTGGGCTTGGTGGCGCCCCCTTTGGAGTGAGAAGTTGACTTGGGCCAATTATAGAATGTCTTGACCGTCTTGTTGCAAGGACCCTGCACATAGTGTGCGTTCGTGCCATCATTGATGATGGCGTTGGGGCCGAAAACCCAGAAACTAGGGGAGCCCGTGTCGAAGATGGTAGGGATGGGAGATTGCCCTGGTGTGCCCCATTTGATGTCGGCTTGTACACTGCGTTCTGCGTATTAGCTTCTTGGCGATATGTTGCGCGAACTATTCAACTCACCGAGGATAGCCACCATAGCTGTAGGAAATGGGAATAGTTGGAGGTTGCGACTGTGGCGGTGCAGCAGCAGCCTCACCCTGCCACAAGGCGATTGAGAGGAGAATGCTCGGAAGCAACATTATTGTGGGGGACAAAAAGCGAAATCCGTGAGCTGTAGATGAAGTCGCATATAGAATACAAAGGCGTACAATATCGTAAGGGCTGGCGAGAGATTGCCAAGAACTAAGCACCGATCGGTATCGAGCAAACCCACGATTAAATGCAGAACCGGCAGGATTCAAGGTCTAGGTTCTTACACGGGAGCTAAATAGACGATATCCTAATCGGGACAGACGCTGTCTCGTATTGGAAGGGTGTCAAAAGGGTCCTGGCATTTTATGGATCTCTCTCGCCATCTACCGAGCTCAATTGCATGAACCGTCTAGGATTATCTCGATGTCGTCATGGATCAGGCTGGAATCTAGAGGGTCTTTTGTCAATCGCTCGTATTTGACATTGCTCGGAGGCTCCAGGGGTTGGCTAGCGCGCCAATAGCCTTTTCCAATAGGCTCGTACGGCAAGTTCGGCAAGATTCGAAGTTCCCCTTGCGTCTAGAACGTTTTAAATTTGGCAGATTGACCATGCGCCCTGAAGGAAACAATCACACGGCGATCATGTTCTGGGCAGAATACGAGATGGGACAAGCACCAATGCGCGAATCAGAGACTGGCGTCCCTCATTCTTATCTCATGGTCGAGTTTAATTCCAATAACATTCGTTTGAGGCTATTATAACCACTCCACGCTCTTTCTTGACGGCAATCCTCGTCACTTTTTGTCGCTTCATCCGCGCATCCCTACATCACTTTCAGAATGCGCTGCAGTCACTTATTCTACGTGTGGCTTGTCTCCCCGTTCTGTCGCGCGTCGACTTATGAATCCCTTAACCAAATCCCTAGCGACTATGTGAAGCTGGGAGCTGCCCAACACAATGAACTCCTGTCTCTCAGAATCTATCTCGCGGAGCCAGATAAGCCATATCTCAAGGTGGCCCAAGACGTCTCCGACCCAAGCTCTGAGCGGTATGGCCAGTACTTGGGCGCACATGAGCTACGAGACCTCTTGCCTGATATGAGCGTCGCTTCCAACAAAGTGACAGCCTGGCTTGAAGACGAGGCTTTATCCAACCATACCACAAGCCCGGGAAGGGTTGACGTTACAGCGGCTGTTGCTGACTGGAATCGCGTCTTAAAGACCAATTTCTTCCGCTTTCGACATCGGGCTACTGGCCGGACTGTGATCCGTACTACCGAGTACAGCATCCCACTGGCGCAACAAGAGGCAATCGATTACATCTATCCGACTGTGCACTTCTTTCGATACCCTTCCACGCCAAATACACTGCACAAGAGGCAGCACGTACCGACTGGGCCCAGTAACTGCTCAAACAGCGTGTGTCCTCCTCAGCTGCGAAAGAAATACAACATAAATTACAGCCCACCCGATGCCAAGTCAGGCAGCACGATTGCCATTGCGGGATTTCTCAACAACTTTCCCAACGTGACAGATGTCACAGCCTTTTTGACAAAATATGATAAGAGGAAACCGAAATCCATTCCTGCCATCAACGTCATCTCTGTCAACAAGGGCACTCTGAAACCTCCAGCTGACGGAGGCTCGCTCACTGTCGAGGCCGAACTTGATCTCGATTACTCAATGGCCTTCACGGGCCCGCTCCCTGTCACATTTTACTCAGTCGGTGGCCACGCACCAAAGGTCGGTCAAGCCCCCGGCGGGCCCATCTCACCGGACGACAACGAGCCATATGCCGAATTCTTCGAGTACGTGCTTGGTTTGAAAAACCCACCCAAAGTTATTTCCATCTCTTACAACGATGACGAGAAGAACGTTCCAGTCGCCTATGCCAAACGCGTTTGCGATCTATTTGCCAAGGCCGCCGCACGAGGTATTTCCATCGTTGGATCTTCTGGAGATGGAGGAGCATCTGGTGCAGGTGGTGATACTAGTTGCCTTGGAGTTTCCGGCAAGAAACGACTCTTTGTACCGACATTCCCATCGAGTTGCCCGTGGATGACCTCGGTGGGCGCCACGGCAGACTATGGCGGCGTGGCGTCTTTCAGCTCCGGCGGCATGTCAAATGTCTTCAAACGCGCCTCCTGGCAGGACAAGGCTGTTTCCGGTTATATTGCCGCCTTGAAAGGCAAGCACAAGGGCTTTTATAACACCACTGGCCGTGCACAGCCGGACGTTAGTCTCCTGGGCGACGACTATCTGACACTCACAGGAGGCCAACCCAGCACTCACGATGGCACCAGCGCCTCTGCGCCAGTATTTGCGGCCATGGTTGCTCTGATTAATGATATGCGTCTTCGGGAAAAGAAACCTGTCTTGGGCTTCCTGAATCCTTTGCTGTATTCCGCCAAGACTAGTTCGGCCTTTCGAGATGTCAAAGACGGTAGCGATACGAGAGGATGCGCGGATGGTAACTTTTTTGAAACTGGTTGGGAGGCACTCGCTGGCTGGGATGCGGCTACTGGACTAGGCGAGCCTGATTTCGCGAAACTGGCTACCATCTTGAAAGCGTAGCTTCGACCACCGTCCTTGACGGTGTGGAAGGAATTGATTAGTAATTACAGTAGTGCCTATTTATCGATAAAGTAACACTAACGGTGCATGGATCCCACCAGCACTAACAGTGCATGGATAATGCCTAAGGTCTCGGGTAGCACATCGACAACACGTCTTGACGACCAATCCCTGGTCGCTTGACCCCCTTACGGGAGGACTGATGTGATTATTCGTTTTGATGTCCTTTTCCGACCGAAAGTTGTGCTTACCACACAATCGCTCATACAAACCCCGTTCACGGACATGTAGGATGTTCTTTGGTCGCTATGGTGACTAGGTAGTTTGGTGTAAACTACGGCAGATATAGGTTCTACCCAAGAAACAGAGGTTAACCAAGACGCCAGCACCCGTGAGATCCCCACTTTTCAAAGCGCGTCGCCTTTACAACCAAATATCCCATAAAGATTGGTATCGCGGTTGTCCTTCTTCTTCTTCTTCTTCTTCTAATGACGATCCGCGAACTTGCTCGCCCGTCAAATACTGGACTGGCTCTGCGAAAGACAGGAGCTGTTGCAACGACTCTTGTATGGAAGCCAGGTACGCCATGCTCTGGTTTGTGTCCGGGTGCTTTTCTCCAAGCACATGCTGGCGAAGCTCCAGAGCGGTTTGATGGAGTTGAAGGGCTTCGTCATATCGACCTTGCTTATGGTACGTCGTAGCGAGGTCCGCCATGCTCCGCATCGTATCTGGGTGCCTCTCTCCGAGCATCTGTCGTCGGAGTGCCAGTACTTCTTGGTGAATACCTTGAGCCTTGTCATATCGGCCCTGCGCATGGTACGTCGTCGCAAGTTCCGCCATGCTCTTGATCGTATCCGGATGCTTCTCCCCAAGCACTTCTCGTCGGAGTTTTAGTGCTTCATTCTTCAGCGTCTCGGCCTCGTCATATCGACCCTGCGCATGGTACGTTAACGCAACATCCGCCATGCTCCTAATCGTATCTGGATGCTTGTCCCCAAGCACCTCTCGTCGGAGTTCTAGCACTTCTTGGTAAATAACTTCGGCCTCGTCATATCGACCCTGCGCATAGTACGTTGTTGTAAGTGACGCCATGCTCCAGATCGTGTTTGGATGCTTCTTCCCTAGCACTACTCGCCGGAGTTTTAGTGCTTTATCCTTTAATATCTTAGCCTCGTCGTAACGACCTTGGGCATGGTACGTCGACGCGAGGTCAGCCATACTCCAAATTGTATCTGGATGCTCCTCCCCAAGCACCTTTCGCCGCAGGGCCCACGTCCGACCATCCACGGTCTCCCTTTCTCTCCATCGCCCTCGTTCGTAAAGAAAGTACGATACTCTCGCAAGTAGATTACAAGCGTCGATCTCGATCCCACTAGCCTCCGCCCAGTCCCCTAGTCGTATAGCGTGCATCACGTACTGCTCGCATCGCGCCCACGAAGCTGGTTCTGATGTCGGGAAAAGGCTCTCTACTACCTTCAAAGCTTTGTCAGCATAGCAGGCTTCACCCTTCTCCGGTTCGCCCAGTTTCCTCTCCAGCAGTGCTGCCTCGCTTGTGGTCGTCTCTGACGTTCCACTCACCCTCAGCCCATATCGTATGGCTTCTTGCACGAGCTTGTGTATCTCATACATTTTCTCGCCATCCTCCCTCTGGCGCAGACTTAGAAAAGAGAACTCTTTCAGCCGTGCGACAGCTTCTAAAACCCTAAGCTCGGTAGTCTGCCTAGTCAAGTCTTCAGGTTTATTGTCGTTCTGACTAGCAGCTTTTACAATGAGCTTATACGGTATATCTTGGCTGTCCACGTATGCAATCACGTGCAGTATCCGGTATGACATCTCGCTCTCCACCCGAATCCGCTCCATTGAGATCCTCCACGTCTCAAGCACACTGTTCGATACCTCTGGCCGTCGATGCCGGTCAGTGTCGCTCACCTTCAGCACTTCCCACCGAGTCTTGCCTTGCCTCAGCAAGCCTAGGTATTGCTCAGCCGTCATTGACATGCGTCGCATGTACGCGGCGGCTTGTGAGATCGCCAGGGGCAGACATTGCAGTTCTTCCAGGAGAGCATCTACTGCTGCCCCATCCGGTGCCTCCTCCGCAGCTGAAGGCTCGTCTCTGACTTTTGCTAGAAGTGCCTTCGCCTCGTCTATGGTCATCGACCGCACCTCGATACCGCGACGCGCACCGACAAGCGTGCCGAGGATATGCATGTCCCGACTCGTCCATAGCACTGTCCCTTGCGACGTGCAAGGTATGTATCTGTGTAGGTTCTGGTTCACCCCTTCTTGTACTTGTTGACCCACTCCAAATAACCTCAGATTATCAGCGTTATCGAGGATCATCACCCATTTTGATCGAGCTTCGACGCCGCTGCGCACTGCATCGAGTAGCTCCGACCCGTTAAGCCGCTCGTCGACCCCGAGCTTCTTCCCGATCGTCTTATAATCGGCCAAAAAAGTCGCTTCGTTATCTGCATGCACCCAGAAGACACAGCATTCATCCTCCGCGTCGCATCGTCGATATGCGTAGTCTAGCGCAATCTGTGTCTTACTTGGTTCGTCTGTCAGCACTTTCGCGACACCACGCCGTTCCGAAAGTGGAGACTTACCCTGACCCTCCTAGGCCCCAGAGCGCGGCGCTACGGGATCCCGGCGTTTGCGGTAAAAGCTTGTCTAATCTGTCGATGAGATCCCCGCGATGGACTAGATCCTCATTGCGGGGATATGGGATGACGCGGACGACTCCGGCAGGGCCCGATGGGTGGGGTTGGCCGTAGTAAATATTCCCTTGAACGTTTCCCTGGTTGATGAAGTTGCGGTCGCGGAAATGGCTGTGACTGATGTCACGCTGTTCGTGTCCTGAATGCGCTGACATCCTGATTTTGGGTCAGTTGAGATCAATTAAACGAACCTTTTCAGTCCGGGTCTAACATTGGTTGCAGATACAGAAAGCTGAAAAGACCAACGCTTCTCGCTTCAGCCCGATCACGTGATTCTACATCAACCCATCATCCTTGATATTCTTTGCCCTGTGTTCATAGCGCAATGCCTCATACGGACTCTCCAGCCCAACGGATCTTCAGCTTGTATCCATATCAACGACAAATGGTGCTCGAGACCTCTACGCTTCTATTCTTTTTCCCCCGAGATGCCGTATCGCTGTTGTCTTTAACCGAGATTTAAACACGAGTAAACCTATGGTCACGTGTTTTTAGGCAGCCATGAAGAAAACGCGTCCTTTGTCCTTTGTTGGCAATGGCCTGTGAAAAATTCGCCTCCTGCACGTCGCCTCTCGCCTGACATGTACACGCCCGATCACGATCCTCGCTACGCCAACGATACCATAAAAACTCGATAAATTCGTACAGCGCTAAAAGCGCCGCTAAAGCACCTTTCTATTGACTATGACGTCTTTAACGGTTAAAGGTGGAAAAGCGGAGACAATCTGGCTCTTAGCGCTGTACGAAGCTATCGAGCTTACGGTATGAGGAAGTGATCTACAGGGGTGGGTCGCCAAGGCCTCTAGTTCTCTCTAGCGTTGTACGAATTTATCGAGTTTTGACTGTAACCCCCTCTGCCTTGATGACGAGTTTGAACTCGACCATAGAACCCCACAACTCCCGGCTTGTAATACTCCTTGTGCTAGGGGGAGTCCGGTTCAATAGCTGCCTACCGTTACTTCAACTAAATAACTGGGATCCGGCCTTCCGAGACGATGAACTTGATCCAGCGTGTATTCACGATGATATCGAGTGGAAGCTTCAACTCAAGAAGGGAAGACTATCCAAGCTGGTCGAGATTACAGAGAACCTCTTGCCCCCGGTGCCTACTGGGACAGGTTTCTGAGCGCCGAGTTAGCGGCGACCGTGAAGGACAAGCTTCCCGAGCCGATATACGAACCCGACGAGACCACCGTTGTTGTGAGCGTAGAGAAACGTAGCGAACGTAACATGAGAAAGCGATTTGATGGCCTCACCGTCGACTGGCAGACGATAGAAGATAAATTGAGACGCTGGGCCCTTCTTTTCCGTGAAGGTAACAAGCTAAGGATTTACATTTCCTTCGTTTACAAAGAGATCATCCAGTCAGCAGTCGTGACCACCTGGAGTCGCGGTCGTGGGGCTACGAGCCGGCAGCTCATCGCCAGAGACCAGCTGCTTGCTGATAAGGAAGAGGCGGCTGGCTCTCGTCCAGTACGGAAAAAGGAATACAAGCTTCTGCACTGCACAGGGGTTCCATGTGTAAACCCACAATTTTATTGCTGGCGTGATCCAGAGAGCAAGAAGCATTACAAACTTGACACCAACATTCTAGGGATACTCGTTGACTTTGCTGAGGAAGGAAATCTCCTAGGACACACACACGATGACCTAACTGAGAATATCCGACAGGTGATCTACAAGCACGAAGAGGAGAGTTCGGAGCGAAGGAAACTGAAGCGAAAGAGATCCGATAGTTCGCCTCCAATCATCATCCACGCCACCTGTCCTGGCCATCGTGGCCATCATTTAGGGAAAATTTTCACTGAGCCCAATGTGGAAGCGCGAGGAGAGGCGCAGAGGTCGGTGCTGCTCTCTCGGAATCAACCAATTGACTTTGTCATTCCCATGCGGAGAAATAAGGCTCTGGAAAAGTACCACGAATGGCAATAGGATCAAGTAGAGTGCTGTCATCTCCACTTTCACGCCAGCCTTGTCACACATCTGCTTGATCTTGTCTGAACAGTGAATGCTAGCGTTGTCCATGACGAGCACAGATTCCGGTTCTGGCCACCTGCCACAGTGATGTAGCAGCTGCTCAATAAAGTCTACAAAGGTCGCAGTATCAGTCGATCCGCGATAGACGCACGAAAGCTTGATACCCCTCTGTGTGTAAGCATCCAGAACCTGGTACCTCTCCTCTCGTTGAAAGCGACAAATCTGCACGGGCGGTACGCCCTTGGGAGCCCACCCCTTCCGCCGAACGCCGATGCTTTTACCCAAGCCAGATTCATCGAGAAAGATCAGATGATACGATCGATACCCGCCTAACTTTAGTCTGTAATGATAGTAATGGCGCAGCTGCGGGTTTCGCTGTCTCGCTACGCGGCGTGTATTCTTACGAGTCCACTGCATAGCCTGTAGGGTTCGGGTGATGCGCGTGGGCGATATGTCTACGTCGAAGCGCTCTCGGAGGAAAGCAACCATCTCACGTCTCAGCATTTCCGGTTTTCTCACCAGTTCTCGACAAAGTGCATCTCGCATAAGAGGGGTTATTTTGGGATCGGGGCCGACACGGTTAGTAGGGGCCACTGCCGTACCGAATCGTCGTATGGCCGATCGTGTTCGATAAACGGTGCGTTCGGTGCAAGGGATTATTTTGGCGATTTTACTTATCGAGCGCCCTTCAAGTAACATTGTGCGGATTCTATCCTTTTTTTCTGCAGTGAGTCGAGGGGCCATTTTATACTGTACCGGATGATGTGGCAGGTCGTGGCTCTTGAAGGTTCTAGAAAGAAGTGGGCGACCACGAATGACTTGCATTGGTATTGAAGCCTGAAATGTAGGGCCACAGTCGCTGCTTTTACAATGACACTAAGACGCCACGGTGTCAGGATGACAGGTCCAAGCCCCCACTAGCCACACCCAGTACTTCAGCCACGCTTAGTCCGTTTTGGGTAGAATCAACACATTCCTGGCGCCGAAACCCATACCTTGGCCGGATCGCGTGATCAACCTCGGATCTCAAGGAGCTGTCGAGTCAGACCCATTACATAGGTCCAAATGTCAGGTTGCCTCCCACATCACCCTGGTTGATCCAGGCTCCGTCCCTAAATGAATTTCCAGCAATGCTACGTCCGCTGGAATTGTGTTGATCTGCACAAGCGTTAGTCTGAAAACGCATAGAAAGAAAGTGGGTTATTCAGCCGAAGGCTGACTCTACATTAATCCATAAGTTTTCCGAATAATGAGGGTTTGGTGCAGACAAGGGTAATAAGTTTCTCAGGCTCTGATTGGTTCAATTTTGTATTGCCAGCCGTAAATCGTTCGACAATTGGCTGCCGGCTTCAGGAAAGTGGGTCTCAACCCCTCCGCACCATCACGCCGTTTGTTTGTTTGTTTGTTTAACTACTTAGTTACTCGGATTATTTACATTACACAGGGCTGAAGACAGCCATTTCGTCTGCTTCAACGCTTCTGTGTCTTCCTTTCGTTAGGCAATTGGTCCTGAATCTACTTCGCGGTAGCGGTGTAATGGACATAATTCCCATTATCTGTGCACGCTGTGGCGAGGAGAGACCGGCAGGCGACTTCGTCAGCAAAAGGAAATCTGCTGGGAACACGAAGAACTGTCTTGATTGTCGCAATAAGAACAATTCGCATGTCAGCTCTGTCTCCCCACTCTGTGGTATCAATGCTAACTAAATGAAGTATTCCAGATCCAGAGACGCGACTTTGACGCTAAGAAACCTGGCCTCAGCCGAGAGATGTGCCCCGAAGAGAACCGACGGAGATGCTGGCCTATCGCCCCCCAACGATCGATCCGGAACCCAGCCTAGATCGCCAGAGAATCTACGACAACTTCATACAGGTAGGAGTTTATTTAGAGAGTCAATTAGCCAGCCGCACGTAGTGCTAGGGACGCCAATTCCACCAACCCAACAAAGCTCGCGGCTCTTCCGGGCTCTAGCTCCGTCACCACCCGTGCAGCCAACGACCCATCCACTCGTCTCACATTCTGATCCATCTACTCTACAAAGCAGCACACCTGGTGTGGGCTACTCCTACCTGGCCGCCAGGTTCCACAAGGGGGGAAGAGACTCGCAAGATGATTCCTCGAAGGCTGGGGCGAGGGCCAAGCAGGCCGTTATCCAGCGCGACCATCGTTCACGACGCCGTGCAGGGGAAATTGTGTCACCGACCCCCACAATATCTCAACTTGGCATCTTGGGGGGTTTTGAGGGTCCTGGAGAAGGCACCGGTAACCTTGTTCTGTGGTCCTAGTAGTTTGTTCAGGCTAACCACAGAACGTAGATGGGAACCAAGATCAACTACGACCGAGTAGGTTTCCAGATGGGGGTGGGATAACCGGGGAAGGGGATGACAGGGAACAGTTCTCTGAATCTGATATTGACGCCGATGACTATTTCAACCTGCTGCTTTCACCTGCTCGACCACGGAGGTACCTCAAACAATTAGGGGTGGAGTCTGATTCCGATCTAGGGGAAGAAGACGAGAACGACGATAATGATTACATGGATAGAAGCCCTCTTCGCCACCGCTTGCGGCAGCCTTCCAAACAGCCGAGGCGTGGTCGCCGTGGTCCTGCGCCTGGTGCAGGAGGGCGGCCAAGAAAACATCGAGGGCAAACTCGATCGTCGATGCCGCCACGACGTATTAGGAGTCCAGTGGCAATCCCACCTGAAGAGTCGGCGGTCTTTTATGCGCAAGATCCGGTGTGGAATGGCGACCTTGAGGCTTGCGCCTTGACTGGTCGTGATAAGGCAATCCTCCGCGAGTTCTGGACAAAGCTGGACAATGACCAAATGCAGTTTTGCAGTCGATGCCAAGAGTGTTGGTTCCAGATGAAGATCGATTGCGATGGCATTTGTGCGCGTTGTTATCGAATGGATGAGAAACGCCGCCCCGATGAGCCGTATTTCTTCTCTGCGGATAATCAGCTCGACTTCGGCCCTGTACCGGCCCGGTTGCCCCAGCTTACGCCTACCGAAGAGTCTCTGATTGCCCGCGTTCACGTCCACGTGAACATTATGCTTGTGCGAGGGCAGCAGTACAAGTATCGGGGGCACGTAGTTCACTTTCTCCGCGAGGTTGGCTTAGTGTACAACCAGCTCCCGCTTTTGCCGCAGGAGTTGAACACTATACTACTACGTCCTACAAATACGTCGTCCCACGCAAATCTTAGCCGGCAATTCACCCGCCAGTTCCGCGTGCGCCGCCAGCCAGTTGTCATATGGTTAGACTACCTCCGCCGCCATCATCCTGGCTATCGATGCGTCGTCATCGATGAAGAGCGGCTGAGCCAGTTGCCCCAAGATGGCAATGTCCTGGATGCTATCCCCCAGAGTCAGGTGGAGGCTGCCGATGTTGGACCCGACTCGCCCGAGGAATATCAAGAGGCAGAACCTGACCTGGAGGACGAGGCTGCGGTGCCGGACCTCTTGGCCAAGGACACGGAGCTCGATGCTCTGCGGTCTATTCTCTCCGGGGAACCGGCAGCTGATTCAGGGGCCGAATCAGGGCTTTCCACAAGCTTCCAGGCACAGGCACAACACGAGCTGCAGCTCCCAAATATACGGCACACACCCATTAATGAGTTCAATCGCTCTCATGCCCTACTCTCCTTGGCGTTTCCCTGCCTCTTTCCTGACGGTAGAGCCGACTTTGTTGAACCTCGATTGCGCTCTATTGATTACAAGGATTACGTCGAGCACGCGATGCGCTGGCACGACGGGCGTTTTGCACGCCACCCGACCTTCCGTTTCGTCGCATTCAACACTCTAATGCGGTCACAAGCACGTTCACGGTCCAGGTTCTTCGTAAAGCAATATGATGGGAGACAGCAGCCGCTGACGCGAGAGCAACTTATCCAGGCGCTGGAACACAGCGAGGACCCCGAGGCGCAGGCGCTGATCAACTCGATCACGAGGCATGCGGTGTCTATTCGCGGTACGCGTCCCTTCTGGAACAAAAGGAGGCAGGATCTCGAGGCCTATGCCTATAACCTTGGTTGTCCCGGTGCATTCATCACGTTTAGCCCGGCAGATTTGCACTGGCGGAGTCTCTACCAGCATATGCCGCAGTATGATGAATGGCTTGCCGCCACCGAACCGGAGAGGATGGCTCTATCGCGCCGCCTATTGCGTCAAAACCCTCACATTGCTGCTTTCCACTTCTACCGGCGGTACAGCCTCTTTCGAGATATCGTGTTAAGCAAGAAGTTCAACATCACGGATTACTGGGATCGGTACGAATGGCAAGGTCGTGGCAGTCCACACAACCACGGCCTGTACTGGATGGACAATTGCCCCGGAGCCGACATGGAGGGCGAAGCCGCTCGCGATGTATTTGCACGCACGTGGGGGTTCCACATCACTGCCATTAACCCCGAGCCGAGTAGGACTATGCCTCAGGGCGAGGGTAACCCGCTGAGCACAGATCCCCTAAGCATAGATATGACATTCCTGCGGCTCTCGCAAATTGTCAACCGTTGCCAGCGCCACAAGTGCAACACCACGTACTGCTTGCGTGTGAGGAAGAGAACCGGTGACATCGCGAGGGATATGGAGGGCGCTGCTACAGACATAGAGGCAGCCAACGCGGCAAATCCAGAGAGGGAGTGTCGGTTTGACTTCCCTCGTGCCTTGCGGGAGCTTGCTGCAGTCATCAGGAAGGAAGGAAGGTCGTACTACATCTTCGAGGCGGCGCGGAACGACAGCCTCATGAACCACTTCAATCCTGCTATCATCCTAGGCTGGCTAGCCAACATCGACATATCTCCTTGCACCAGCTTACAGGCGGTAATCACGTACGCTGCGAAGTACTGCAGCAAATCCGAGAAGAAGACGGAGCCTTACTGCAAGCTTGCAGATCAAGTTTTGCCGCATACGGCACATCTTCAGCCCCTATTGTCCTTCTCCTCGCGCCTCATGAATAAGTTGATTGCCGAGAGAGATTATTCGGCGCAGGAGATTTCCCACCTGCTACTTAACATCCCTCTGCAAGAAGGTACACGGATGGTCGTCGTCGTGGACTGCCGTCCATTGGAACTGCAAGGCCGTTCGTATCGTGTCGATGAAGATGTCAACGAGAATGTCGGCAGCTACAGGAAATACCTGGAGAGAAATGAGCAACATGAGGATGTAACCTACCTCGAATACCTGCAATCGCACAATCTCAATACGTGGAGGAGACTCGCTGCTAACGCAAAGAGGAGGGTGCTCTCTTACTTCCCTCGATACAAGTCCATGGAGGCTTCTCCCCAGTTTAACGACTTCTGCCGTGTTAAGTTGATGATGGTTCATCCACACCGCTCTCCACGAGAGTTGCTCGTAATAGACGGGCAGCGGTTCGACTCCTTCGCGGCGGCGTACAAGCTCTGCAGGCAGCTCCACCATACCCATGCGGACGATCATTATGGGAATCCAGATGCAGACGAACTGAGGGCAGAGGATGATGAATTTGAGGCTGAGGCCCACGAGGAGCCCGTCACAGAGGAGGACTGGCATGAGCTCGCCCGCATGCTACCTGACCGACCGCTAGAGGAAGAAGATATCGATATCCTCGGCCGCCGAGATATCGACATCAATTATGATTGGACGCCTCACGTTGGACGATACACCGACGATGGTATTCTCAACGGTGACTACTGGAAACAACGCAAAGCTGAAAACCTCCTGGGTCTTGATGTCGATGACCAACCCTTGGAAGCTCGCGATTCCCTAAACCTAGAGCAGCGCCTGGTGTATGACACGGTGATGGACCACTTCTTGACGCAGAATCCATCCCAGTTGTTACTCCATGTGGATGGTGGGGGCGGCACTGGCAAGTCATACCTCATCAACCTACTCTCTGCACACCTCCAAGCCGCGACGGGCGGGAGAGGGACACCGGTTTGGCGTGCCGCGCCCACGGGCGTCGCGGGAAACCAGATATCGGGCACTACTTTGCACTCCCTGTTGCACCTCCCAATCAACAAGGACTTCCGGCCCCTATCGCCGATCGATAAGGTCCAACTCCAGAAGAAGCTGAAGGGTATCAAATACTTGATCATCGATGAGAAGAGCATGCTAGGGCTGCGTCAGCTATCGTGGATCGATGATCGTCTCCGCGAGGCATTCCCGAGTAGGAATGAAGAGTTCTTTGGCGGCTTGAACATCCTGCTAGTCGGCGATTTCTTTCAACTACCCCCTGTGCTACAGAAGCCACTTTACTATGATAAAGAGGTGCAGGGGGTGGAGATCAAGGGCAGGAACGCGTATAGGCGCTTCGATAAAACGGTATTCTTAAAGGTTGTTCAGCGGCAGCGCGGTGACGATCAGGAGGCCTTCCGCACAGCTCTTGGCGAATTGCGGCTGCTCCAACTGTCTAAAGAGTCCTGGAAATTCCTTTCCGGCCGTGTACAGGCAAAGCTAGACGATCGGGAGGTCGCGAGATTCGTCAACGCTTTGCGAATATACGCCACTAAAGATAAGGTGAATGAATATAACCACCATCACCTCGACCGCCTCAGCCGGCCTGTCATCCAGATTGTGGCTAAGAACGTCGGCTCTGGCGCGGCTCCCGCACCTGATGACAAGGCGGGGAACCTTGTGAAGCAGTTCCCCATATGCATTGGCGCCCGCCTCATGCTGACGTCTAACCTTTGGCAACCAGTTGGCCTATGCAACGGCGCCCGCGGTACAGTCTACGACATCGGCTGGGCACCTGGGGCCGACCCCGTCCAAGACCCTCCCTGTGTTATCATGATGGAGTTTGACAGTTATAGCGGACCGGTGTTCCTGACCACCCCTGACGGCAGGAGGATTGTCCCGATTCTCCCTGTAGAGAGGGACTTCCTCATCGGAGCCACTCTCTGCACTCGCACCCAGTTCCCCCTGATCGTATGCTACGCTATTACCGTTCACAAATCACAGAGCATCACAGAAGATATGATCGTTACCGATCTCTCCTGCCGAGATTTCCAGACTGGGTTAAGCTACGTGGCTGTCTCTCGTGTGAAAACCATCGAGGGCTTGATGTTAGATGCTCCATTTGATCGCAATCACCTGATTTACGCGTCTCCCCCGGAGGGTATGAGGATGAAGATGAGGGATCAGCAGCTTAGGAAACGCCAGGTTCTTACACGGAATCCTTACAAGACACACAATACCAAGAACGGCTAGACGATTGCACCAGTGGCAATAGCCTGCACAGCCGCGGAGAGCCTTCGGCTGATGCTACCCCTTGCAACACAATCCAACGTGCATGGGGTGACGCAGTATTTTACTGCTCTTCAGGGTCGAACCTCGATCTCCATCGTGGACTGCGTATCGTCCCAGAATGGCTTTCGCCACAGATGCAGCAGTAGCTGCGGCAAAGGTTTGCCAGTCTTTGTTCTTGTGGCTATCTGCATAGTCGCAGATACCCTTGACAACGATACACGGTACTTCATCCCAGGCTCCCGCGCCCTCCATCTCGAACGCAATGAGCTTGTGATTGGCGGCGATCCGGTCTCGACCCTCTCCGCTCTTCATGACGGCGTTGCCGGATCCGATACGACCGATGAAGATCTCTGGACAGAAATCTCCACCTTGGGGTTGGTCCTCAGAACGCTCTCTCGCAGCTAGATTGGCGGAATCACATCCAGTTTCGACACACGAAGCCTTGGAAGCTGACTCGCAGAAGACGTCAGGGTGATCAGCACATACGCTACACCAAGTTCGATGTTTGTGAGTGTACGTCGGAGAATATAGTTTGTCTTCCTCGGTCCCAGGATATTCGTAATTGGCTCGGCGTCGTTCCTTCTTACCGGCTTCCTGCAAATGCGTCAGGTGCTTTGAAGCCTCGGTCCGCAGCCGCCCTCTCATGAGCTCTGTTTCAAAAACTGCGAGCAGGCCCCTGATATCCTTGTTGGCTCGTCCGAGACTGTCTTCGACGGTGCTCTTGACGGCAAAATGGCTAGGATATTGCCTGCCGTAGTCGTATTGAATGATGGTCTTGCTCACGACAACATCGCCTAGGAATGCATCGAAATTAGCGATGCGGGGGACACCACCACAAATGCCGACAAGGATAGCGAGTTTAAGGCCAGTGTAGCTCGATCGCAAGCTAGCAGTTGCAGCCGCTGCGCTGTTGGTGCCCATGTTTGGAAGAACAGCCAGAACAACATGGTGGTCTCCGATGCGACCAGTGATATAGGTATTCGTGTCGCCATCCGCTCGGCCGTAAGGGTCACGTTCCTCGTCCCAAAACTGATCGAATAGCAAGGTGACAGCATCAGCCTCGTGAGGCAGAGCGCACACTATGGCAACCCGGAAGCTTTTGCGGTCGGCAGGTGGCTGTGGGGAAGCCATCGTGCGGGTTCTGATTGTACTGCGGGAAAGGGACGAAGCCTGAGACGGACACAGCTGGCTGAGTGGTTTATGTTGCTGCCTTATGTTATCACGTGGGGAGCTGAGGTTGGGTCAGCATTTTCTTCCGCTGCCGCATTTTGGGCTACGTCCAGATTTGGTGATTGATCTCAACTGACCCGATATCAAGATATTGTCAACGACTTTTTGAAACAAGCCGAACATCTCCGAAAGACCGTGGAGAAAGCCACATTCGATATTGTTCAAGATATCAAAACCATGCTTTACGACGAGAAAAGTATGTCTTTTCGTTTCCAGTCATGATCCAAAGACCTTTAGCACGCCCTTGCTAATTCATCCAAGTCTCCCAATGGTTGGGCCGTGATAAGCTCCCTCAGCAGAGTCGCTATCATGTCGATCTACAGTCCCTTCGAGCTGATTCAGCTTGCGAGTTCCTTCTAGAAAAGCCTGAGTTCAAAGGTTGGTATCGAGCATTCGATTCTCAGTTGTTGGCTATTCTTGGAGACATGGGAAGCGGCAAAAGCGTCGTAATGAGCTTCCTTATCGATGAAATGTGTCGGCGAAAGAGCCATCAGCTGCCACAACCCATAATTCTATACCACTACTGCCAGAACGACGAAACGGGACACGCGCTATACATATTCTCTTCCTTGATTCTATCACTTTTAGAGCTATGTGTTAGGTTAAAAAAACATTTTTTAACTAGTACAAACAAGACCTACTCAGCGGAAATTTCGAGCCTTCGACAAATATCTATAAGCAAGTTAGGTTCTTTCAGAGGACTATTGAAGAGCTTGATCGACCGCTTTACCTGGTGCTCGATGGCTTGAACGAGTGCGACACGGGATCCCGGAATATACTTCTTAAATCGCCGCGAGGTTTGTCACAAAAGACCTTAGGGTTGAAACTTGTGCTATCGTCCCGTCCGTGGGGGGAGATACTAAATCAACTCGACGGGGCTCCAAAGATTAACGTCGGTTCCGATCCGGAAAGAGATAGGATTATCGCCGAGAAGACTATCGAAACGAAACTAGCTCCTCTAGCTACAGCTACCAAACAGCTAGTAGTGGAGAGACTCTCTAGTTTTGCGCAAGGAAGTGCCATATGGACGAAGATGACAGTTGAAGTCATTGCTGCCCACAAGATTATGTCGCCTGGCCGCATGAAAAAGTTCTTAGACAGCCTCGTCGCGGCTGGCATTGTTACAACCGACACGACTGTCGTTAGATATGTCGACAAAAAAGGACAAAGTCCACTCGATCGAGCTCCCAAACACCCTAAACAGCACGGCTAAGGATAGCTTCGCCACACCGGGACCGACGTGTATCCGATTACAGCCTGTTCCTGGCCGGTGCCGCAGACAAATTCAATGCAAATGGCTACTTTTACGGTCTCCGACCGAGTCCGGACGGTGTCGAGGTTGCCATAGCGCTGCCGTACGAGGCCATGTCCGGCATCTAGCCGGGCGGTGTATCCCGTGGTTCCGGCTCCACACCGTCCCTCCTCGGACACAAATACTTACGTACACGGACAATACAGATGGCTAGGTTGACCTACGCATCGCCACGCAAATGCCGGCCGGCAAGGATGGCACTAAGCTGGTCTGCTCAGTGCCTATGTTCGAGCCAGGGGCCAGTGCCCGCAAGAACACCATATTGAGCCATTTCGACAGCGATTCTATCCTCTGCCTGGTCCTGGGCGACTTCTACAACAGCGTCCCCGTGAACGTGATGCGAGGCTCACCATTTGGGGACGGGACTAACCTGGATCCTCTCACAATTAACTAACCACTCAATAACATCAGCTAGATGGCCCCGGGTCTAGGGTTTTGGACGACAAAATGGGGGAGTGCACGACTCGCTGGCATAACAAGGAAATCCGGGCCACAGTCACGCCCATCTTGTCCACCAAGAAGGGCTTCCTCAACATGCCGGTGCAGGACACGAGCTTGGCCTAGAGGGGAGCTTCGTCTATTATATCGCCGCCATCGTGTTTAAGACGCGCGATGAGGCGGGTAAGGCCTTCCAGTAATAACTCTCAGGGGCCTGTGCTGACGCCAGATGGGGCGTCGGTCAGCACGTAATTGGGGTTTCGTCAAGATGAAGGATGGTGATTCGCTTGCGTGATGGTCTGGATATAAATGCCCCTTTAATCAACTCCACTGTCAGACACGTCCAGCTGACAACGCGTACCTTGCATGAACCCAACTTGCTTCTTTCAGCCAGAAAACTTAAAGCTAAGACCGGACCGCGTGGGATGGGCCCAGGTCCTTGGTCCGATGGCGGCACAAGCGAACCGTTTGACCAGCAAGCCACGCTCTAGCCCATGATCGCAGGTCCGCCGAGCTCGCAGCGATCATTGGATCATGCAAAATTGCCTCAGCCGAACCGCCCGGATCTCCACTGGTGGCGCTCGATAAGGGCAGTCTTAGCCTGACAAATTGTGTAATAGCGCGGCGCACCGAGGGCTCGGACCCCTTTGGCTTCGAGAACGATCTGGCAGCGCGGAAAATCGCATCTGACTCGCTAGTGACCCTCTATTGGGGGGCGCTAATCTGTGCGCAAGCCACTCCGATAATGACCGAAGCCACGAGAGAATGGGACGATTCATGAACCTGATGCCATCTGGTCTCATTATGGGTCTTGACCTGTCATGCTTTGCTGTTCTTATTGCTAACCGGTTCCCGGCTGGGAAAGGTTAAACTAAAGAGCCTGCAGATCTCTGCCTGAAAACCCCAAGCTCCCCTCCCCATGCCTAGGTGACATTGCCCAGCCTTCTGAGTTGGGTAAATCCTCCTGAGCTGCGAGATTCTCGTCAATCGGTAGCCATGGCGTCCCTTGATACCGAGATGTGGGCGTGGTATGCCTTGACCCTGATAGTGGTCATTGCACGAATGTAGGTGACCAATTCCTCACTCCTAGCACGGTCGCTTACCATCTACATGTAGGACATCGCGAAGGATGCTGCTGGGGTCATTCAAAGGCTTGCTGGCCGATGACTACCTCATGGCCTTCACAATGGTAAAGCCCCATAGAGTCCATCGTCAATGCATAGCACCTACTGATAGGTCCACCAGATCACATACACAATATTGCTGGTCATCGTCAAGGTCTTGACATACACGCCGACCAACCTCATCAACCCCAAAGAGAAGATTGTGCTCGACTCTGATGATATTAAAGAAAGAGAACACGGGTCCAAGCTGGTCATTGTCACAGAACAAATGCAGATGTTGACCATATGGGGCGTCAAAGGTTGTCTTTTGTTCATGTACAGCCGACTAACGTGAGTCCCCTGCCTCAAAGTCTTATTACGAACCAAAGACTGACCCAATTGCAGACTGAGTTTGCGGCAAAATGTGCTCGTAAAGATCGTTGCCGGATACGTTGTTGTCGGATTTGTTGTCATGCAGATCCTGTGGTTCGCCGCGTGGTGCCGGCCTTTCAACCACTACTGGCAGGTTCCTCCAGATGACTGTAAGCAACAAGCTGTACACTATTTCCAACGAACTTGACTGACATGTAGCTAGTGAACTGTTCAGCAGAGACCAACCATATGATCACCAACGCAGTTCTCAACATCTCATCAGACGTCATGATCATCGCCTTGCCTATGCCAGTATTCCTACAATCGCAGCTGCCCGTCAAGAGAAAGGTCGTTCTCTGTGCTGTCTTTGCACTAGGTATCTTCACGGTAAGCTTTCAATCTTGAGACTCCTATTTGGCATCTTCTAACTTGTCACTTCTCAGATCCTGGCAGCAGCTCTTAGCAAATACTACAGCCTGGGCGACCCCTACGGCACCGACTGGATCTACTGGTACATCCGGGAAGTATCGACTGCCATCATCACCGCCAACCTCCCTCTCACCTGGACACTGCTGCAGCGTGTCTTCCGGATCGGCTCATTCCACGCCAAATACGGAAAATCCTCCGGTCAGCGCACTGGCGAAGCAACATCGCGGTTCAGATCCACATATGGAAACCTCAGCAGCGTCACCCGAGAAGAAAGAAAAGACAGAAAGGGGACGACCCATGAGCCAGGGCTCAGCATCTCGGAGAGTCAAGAGCAGATTAACAGCTCCGACAGCATCCCACTGAAGATTTACCAGAAGAACGAGGTCAACATTACAACTAGTGAGGTGGATCCCGAGCACCGGCGTACATCTTCACCAGAGTCAGGCCAAGCTGGGCTGGAGAGACCGACGTTTGGGGGAACTAATGGGCAAGCAGCCAGCGCGAATGGAGACAAGACCGAGTCTGATATCGAGCTTGGTGTCGTGACCAAGGTCTATCACGGCGTCTGAAATATTGCACAATTTTACTAGATTTAAATACTTTGTTAGATCATACGAGCAATCAATACCTGTCCAAAGCCACTCAGAAGTTGAGCTCAGTTGATTCCAAGCCGAATCAGACGACGCCAATGCGCAAATGGCCGTAGCCTTAGACTCTAAATTTGACTATAATGAACCCCCCTTTGATACCTGCTATAACATGAGTATTTCCAGAAACCTCTTTACTTTGGACTTGAAAACCCATAAGTAACCCAAGCCTCCTTTCTGAATCCCTCATAATCCATTTATCATTCTAGGCGAGTGCCCTGTATGATCCTGCGGCGTACAATTCGCTTCCAAGCCTCCCCCAAGCATCTGAGCAATTTGAACAATTGGACGCGAGAACCGCCGTTGTCGCAAGGAATCGGATCACCTGCACAAGCATATATTTATTCCATGATGTTCTCTTAATTTAGGCTGATCGACTAAGGAAAATCACACATGCTCTCTAGCAACGTTACGCTCACGGATATAAGTTCTTAGCAAATAGAAAAGTGAGGAGGAGAAACGACCTATCGAGGATAAAAGTATTGGGGGCATTAGAAACGACTCTTAAATAACGTCTGGGACCATATCAAACCAAATCAACTCCCCAATCTTCCGCCCATAACCTCGCAATCAGACCCCATAGCTCCTCATAGACCGTCGAAGATAAATAAGCAGAAATGGCACTTTTGTCCAGGGTAGCACCGACACCCGGGACAGAGGAGAGTAGAATCGCTAAAATAGCGGGCATCCTACCAGACAGGGGCATACTTCCCACCATCCAGTCTCCTAGATTTATCATCGATCTAACCCACCTGGAGGTATTTGCAAAGCTCACCCCGCGGAAGGGGGGATTTCTAGCCCGCTGATCATCTGGCCAGCATCTCTCGCTCTCGAGTGTTAAGTACCCTACCGTCAAGGCAGAACACAATACTCGAGGGTCATCAATCCAACGCTCCTCCTCTCCCTGGAAACAATCTGCGTACTGGTCCCGGGAAGCGTTGATTAATGAAGTGATACAATCCCTGATTTGGGAGAGGGCTGAAATCCTTCTCTGTTCGATTGCATCTGAAAGGTCATTAGATAGGTCATAGAGATGTGAGCATATATTTCCCACATACCGGCGATGTGTCCCGGCATCTCAACTCTATACTCATCGAGCTCTTGATCAATGCGATGCGTCGCCTGCTGCTGTATTATGCCAGATAACTTCTTAAACTCAGGGCCCATCTGTAATTTCCAGAGAACCCAAAGCCAGGCTACTGCGTTCTGGTCTAGCGACTTTGGGATGCTCGGTAGCAGAGCTCTAGTCCATCCTTTGCCTCGAGTTAAGTACGGCTCCCTGAGACTGTACTTCTCCGTCAGTTTCAAGAAGCCAACCAAGACATCGAACTGGACCCGATCAGGTATATCAGAGCTTTCGGCACAGCTCGCATGCTTGATAGCTTCCAATAAGACGAAAGCACGCTCGTCATCCCCTTGCCCAGGTTCAGAAGGGAAAGCGTCGTCTTCTGCATCCGAGACGGCTCTTTCTGTCGGCATGCCTGATTCCCATGCATCACCACCCAACCAGGCCCGGATGTTGACCGAGAGTACACAACCTGTATGTGGTTGAGGCAAGGAAACAGCCTCTACCACGGTATGAACACAGCGTTTCCTTCCCTGACACCTCTCAAAGGATTTTAGGATGAAGCTTGACTCTGAATCGGTCTCGGCTGCTGCAGTCGGAAGCGCATCGCAACTCATGGACTCGAGTGGAATGATGCAGGGGCGCGTTTTCGAGATGGAAAACGTGTCCTTTATTTCCAGAGTTACGTGCTGGCACGAACGCTGGCATGGCTCTTGGATGGCGAGCGTCTGGCATGTCTCTGTGAGAGAAATATGCCAAACACAAAAGAAAAGGGATTTCGATGTGTCAGAAGGGCATGCCCGCAAGTGAACTGTCTCTCCAATAAACGCAAAGGTCGGGTCTTGAAGGTCCATATAGATAGGAGATTCCTCGTCCGTGGATTCCACGTCGGAACAAGCGGCCGTGCATGGAGCTGAAGTAAGAAAGGCGTAAAGCTCTTCGGGACCAGATTCGATGCATCTTGCCCACTCTTCGTCAGTCATGGCCGCCACGACATCATCAAGTCGAGTGGTCGTCGCATTCCATGTCTCATCATCACTGAAAGCAGATCGGTACTCTTCAGTGTCAATGCCGATGCTTAAGATTTTGCCATCGCGGCAGATAAGATCGTATTCCCGTTCCTGGGTCCCGTCTAGGTCGGCCATCTCAGATTCGCTCGATGACGAATCACCACCGTCACTGGGTTCATCATCTGTCTCCTCGTCCACTTCCTCATCTTCCGCATCGTAGACATCAACAGGTACTTCCAGTCCGCCTAAATATTGCGTTTCTTCTCTTGTCTTCTCCAGCCCAGCTCCAGTCCGTCCGGTGGAGAGCCCTGGCTGGGTACGCGTTGACGATGGGGCCTTTGACCCCGATCTCTGGTGTCGGGCCAACGTCTCTATGCTCAGAAATGACTTTGAGCCAAGCCTAAGCTTCTTTTTTGTGAGTGAGCGAACGCCTGTGACGGGTCTCTTGGGGCTTTGGCAGTTGGACGAAGGAGAAATTGGTAGAGGTATCTGGCTGAGCTTTTTGTCATTCTCAAGTGTGTGTAATGCCTCTGCCTGCTTTCTCATATTATCATGAATAACTTGAAAGTCTTTTCGTGTTTCCTGTTGCCTTGAAGTCGTTGTGTTAGCCGGGATGAGCATTCGGTATTTGAGAAGGCCACCATACCAAGAACCCAGGGTCTCCAAGTGCACTAAACATAGTGCTGATTGTAGCGACGACTTGGCATGCTCAGCCGCCTGTATTAAGTCCCGAATATCATCTTCGGCTAAGGCGAATTTGTACTTCTGAAATATTAACTTGAGCTTTTCAGACGTGGAAGACTTCTTCTTCAGCTCGCTATGCTGATCTAGGATATTCGCTGCCTCCTTTCTGACGATTTCAAGCCTTTCATTGACGAACGCCACCAGACTCTTGTTCTTGCCCTCAATCTGAATCGTCTGTCTGCTGATGCAAGGTGAGGTTTGGATCATGCTCGCAAGAACTGTCTGGACCTGTGCTGCATCAGAATCACCTCTTGTTGGACGCGGCGAGATTGTGTCTCACATGGGCTAGGCTTTCCAGCTCTTCCGAGTATCGCTTCCACGCAGCTGGCGCATTTTTAGCTTTGCTGCACAATTTCTTAGCTCTCCTCACTACATCCCAAATGGTGATTATGCTAGAAGTTGCACCAAGGATTTCCGCCATAGCGGCTGCCCGATGGGACTCAAAGGTTCTGAAACAGGGATTGGATTTATGATAGAAAAATGTCGATCTGTCACGCATCGATTATTCGGTGAGCAAATGGCATACCATTTTATCATCGAGCTGCCAAGATCGGCTGGTCAACCTAAAGTGCCTCGCCAAGGCGGTTATCCACTGAGGAAGCACGCCAGAATTGGGGAAAGTAGAGGAAAATGCCTAGCGGGGTTTGATCGAGCTGATTTGCTGCTGCAGATATGGCGTGCGCTGCCCGCGAAACAACCCAAGCAGTGCATATTGAAACGGGGCAATCATCGGTCTTGAAGTGCCAACCCGTGTGGTGAGGCAGTGCTGGGCGCAGTCGGCACATTGTAGCTTGTAGGTTCAAAATTCCAATCGATTGGGAGCTCAGTTGTCTACCAGCCTTGACGTAGGCAGACTGCTCGAATTGAAATGACAGTGCAGGTAGATGGTTGACGGCTAGGCTGAATGCTAGGCGTTTTCTTTCGGAGCATCTTCAGTCATGGAGAGCCCTAGCCCAACAGACCCTGCTAGGGGGAACCACTCTATGCAACCATATTCTAGGTACCCAACGGCAGTCGTAAGCCGCCCTTTACATTCTGAGCCATTGCTATTCTTGGGCAGTTCAATTTCGAGCAGCAACAAGTCGGTTCCAGGAACTAAAATTGCTTGAGCTTAACATCCGACTACTCTGGGAACCACGAAGTCGTTTTCTGCAAAATTAACTGACCCTCTTGACTGGGTTGATGCTACGCCGTCTGCGGATGCAGAGGACTTATGTTATAATTACCTATATCATAGCTCCCTTACAATATTTTATGAACCTTATTATAGCTTAATAACCTTATCTAAGGGGTTGAGATAAGACCCAGCTTCTTGCAAGTCCGGACCGTCCACGGGTGAATTTTACCCCGCGTGCTAAATCAGCCCGCAAACCTGGGTGTTGCCCCAAACCTGGCCGCCAAACAGACAGCTGCCACGGTTTTGATGTACCAGCCTCCAGGACATGCAGGGCTCTCCTGTCCGTGAATTAGCATAAGGCGACCTGGTTTGGGGATGCCTTGGGCATACTTCTTCCAGGCCACTCATATCGCGAAGACTTAGTAGATACCTATCCAAGTATATATATACCAAAAAGTCACCATAGAATTAAAACAAAATTCTTGCTCTATATAATAATATTCCCTAACGTAGTAATAGGAAAGCTTGGCTTCATCAGTCAAGTTGATCCCCGTTATGTCATGAGTCAAGGCTTGTCAGCCATGCACCTCAGGGCAATACTTCTCGCGCCGCTCTTCTCCTCCTCTTCCAGATCACCAGTTTCTGATTCGTGAAGTCGGTGCTGCAAAAACTGCGTGAAACTACCGTGAATACTGCTTTCTCCTTCATCTGGCTCCATAACAACCCAGTCGAGCTTCTCGAAATCTTCCCAGCTTCCATATTTAGAAACCAGAAGCTTCATGGTCTGCTGCTTTACAGAATTAGGCGTCTCCGGGCTGTTCATGATCTCTTTATACGCTTGGACCGCTTTCTTGACATCGTCTGGCGAGATGAGCCAGACGTCAAAAATATCCATAGTTCCCAGTCTGATTGCTTTTTCTGGAACGCCTGGCCACTCCTGTCCGCCGGGCAACTCGAGATCCATGATGCCATTTGGAGTTTCGTGTAATCCCAGGGGGAGACCAACCCTATACGTCTCGACCCAGTCAATCTCGTCAACTTTGAAAAGAGCTGGCTCGAGAAAGCCACCATTCCACGTCCCGCCAAACCCATTGCTCAGTTTGAGAAATTCTTTGTAGTCCTTTGGAAAGGTCGTGCCGAAATTCTTCTCGGCGGCTGAGATTTGCTCATCAGTCGCAGGCGGATCGACGTAAAGCGATTCTGGGACTTTCCAGCCCATCTTGTTATAGAAACTCACACCGTTCGCTTTTGTATTCCGGCTTAGGTTATCGAGAAGCTCTTTGAGAGACTTGCTTTCGCTTTCGTGTGCTTGACGACCATTCTCGAATCGGTCGGTAAAAATTGCTACCACTTCTTGAGCGAGGATGTCAAGTTTCTCGGTATCAACTCCGATTTTGCGAGCCAAGGCTCCAGTCGAGAGAAGACGCCAATTCACTCGACGCTCAGTCAGATATTGGATGACATGTCTATCATCTGATCTCTGGGAGGCGTAACCAAGAGCCTCCTGGACCTTTTCGTCTGCCTCAATTTCTTGAATCGAGGAAGTGCGTCCCGAGGCTAACCGGATAGCAAGGGCCAAGGCATCAGCAAGTGCACTACTCTGCCCCATGACAAAACGTCCATCATGGGGATCGGTCTTGGCGGCGTGCTCGAGCAGCTTTTGGAGTCGCGATTCATCGTCTTGGCCACTGCTGTCGTCTCCAAGATGCGGGGACTCCTGGACCGAGATTTCACCTAAGGCCTCCTCTGTTCTGTCCTCGGGAGGAATCTCGTCTGGCCATTGATTCGTTTCCGCGAAAGCAAATTTGAGATGTCGGATCTGGCTGAGCTGCCAATCTGAGGAATATTCCGAGAGCAGAAGCGATATCAAGGTTTTGGCCGTATCGATACGGCCCAAGGCAGCGAATTGATACGCCAAGTCGGATATTGTGTGGTAGAGGTTTGGCAGACGTGGATCTGCCAAAACAGCATCACGGTCGAATTTCAGGAATTTGGTCATGGTGCTCTTATTTGATGTGCAAGATGATGAGAACCCCTCACTGGAGTGACGTATGCTGATGGTTCAAAGATGCCCAGGTGAGATTGGAGCCTTCTAGTCGAAGCTATCGAACAGGCAGCCAACTGGTGCCTGAGGCATGATTCTTACAACCACTTCTCACTTACTAACCTACATACTTAGCCATCAACAGGTCACTATTGCTTTAAAGTAGGTAGAATTGTCGGTTGATATTTAAGATGTGTTATATGCCAGGTTAAATATCAGCTCTGAACTTGGCTGCAGGCACAACTATCGGTTCAGAAGTCGTGGGACGCTACTGGCCGATGTGATTGGCCAGCTGTTCTCTACACGGGCCGATAAACCGGACCGCATAGGTGATGCGACCTTGGACTCTAAAAAGCTCAAGAGACGAACTGTCTTTTACACTTTTCGGTCATTTCGTCGCCGATCTTTGTTGTCTCCGCTGTCATGTGCCTGACTGTCAAGTCTAACTCGGATGGTAACCAACGCCCGACACTATTGGAGTCCCCTCCTCGGCCCTACCTCTGCCAGTTCAGAATACGATAGTTTATATCTAACCACATTCTGCTCAATAGGAAAGCTAATTCACGGAAGAACTATGCGTTCCAATTATGATTGAAGGGCCGGCGGGTCCTGCTCCGAGAATGCCGATGAAACACGACCTTGTGGGAACCCGTCCCACATTGATTGGAGGGAAAACAAATCCCTAGTCGGAATTGTCACACAAGCCGGAAGCTTGGACTTTGAGTTGACGAAACAAGAACTACTTAAAAGGAGAAACCGCCTGACCTCCGAAGACCAGATCGGTAACGGACGTTTTGACAGTTCGTGGAAATCTCCCTGTCTTGCACGTCAAGATGGTTCTCGCACGCTGTTTGACTCTTCTCACTTACGCTACGGCTTCGTTCGCAGCTCTAACCTACCGTGGTGTCGACTGGTCATCTGTTCTTCTTGAAGAAGCCAAAGGCATCAAGTACACCGATGTCAGTGGCTCAGCCCAGCCTCTGGAAAAGATCTTGGCCAACAATGGCGTAAACTCGATCCGTCAGCGCGTCTGGGTCAACCCCTCCAACGGCGACTACAACCTCGACTACAACCTGAAGCTTGCAAAGCGTGCCAAGGCTGCTGGATTGAGTGTCTACCTGACCCTTCACTTCAGCGACACCTGGGCTGATCCCGCTCACCAATCCATCCCGTCCGGTTGGCCATCTGGTATCGATGACCTTGCATGGAGACTTTACAACTACACCCTTCAGGTCTCTAATGCCTTCCAGTCGGCTGGCGTTCAACCGTCCATCATCTCGATCGGTAACGAGATCACTGCCGGTCTCCTCTTCCCTACCGGCTCAACCAGCTCGTACTACAACATCGGCCGCCTCCTCAATTCTGCTTCATACGGTATCAAGGATTCTTCCCTCAACCCCAAGCCCAAGATCATGATCCACCTCGACAAGGGCTGGGACTGGGGCACCCAAGAGTACTTCTACACTAAGGTTCTCGAGGGTGGAAAGTTGACTCTTTCCGACTTTGACATGATGGGCGTTTCTTACTATCCTTTCTACGGGGCCGGAGCTACCTTCTCAGCGCTGGAGACTTCCTTGACCAATATGGCCAACAAATGGGGTAAGCAAATCGTTGTCGCCGAGCTCAACTGGCCAACTTCATGCCCCAAACCCGCGCAGGCCTTCCCAAGCGACATGAAGAGCATCCCATTCTCTGCCGATGGCCAGACCACTTTTATCCAAAGAGTGGCTAGCATTGTTTCAAAGGTGAAGGGTGGCGCAGGGCTGTACTACTGGGAACCTGCTTGGATGAACAACCAGGCTTTGGGATCGTCGTGTGATTCCAACACGCTGTTCTCCTGGCCCGGCAAGGCTCTTTCGAGTCTTTCTGTCTTCAAGAAGATTTAAACCTGGAATAGTTTGAGACTTCTAGGTGTTCGGTGCTTTGTTGAGTCAATCCCGAGAGTATGAGTTATGAGTAAATATGATTCGGGTTGTTGTATATACTTGCTTTCCAGTCACTATTTTTCTCTTCAACTTTGAAATGAACTTTCATGCCTGCCGCCAACCATGATTCACGCCCATAAAATCGCTGACAAGTTAAGAATTCCGAAAAGAACAAGAGAGAAAATATCGACATGGTCCAGCTGGAACCCCGCTAAGCCGTTCTATGTTTCTTAACACTCCGACAAGAAGCGAAGGATGAGAACTGCTTTTTTGGGTGGATATGCCTAATCCATATTAGCGTTTCTTCCCCAGTCACCTTTACCACGTGCTCTAGTGCGGGGGTCAGTCATATCGTTCTAATACTCGTTTATCGGCGTCATTTTCATACAATAAATCCTCAGGGCAGTCTATCAACCGATCAAAGTCAGGCATGGCCGAGGACGAAATCCCTCACCATACCATTGATAATGACTATAGTCTCTATCATGCCCTAGACTCACAAAACAAGGAGATTCGCCTCCTACGGCTGGTTCCGGATGCCTGCTTTCAGGAACCCAACGATGGCCTCGTGGTCGCTTTAGTCCGGACTAAACTCTTGGACCATGCCAAATATCGCGCTCTTTCGTACTGTTGGGGAAGCCTCGAGGAAACGAGACCCATTACCGTATTATTCGCGGACCGTTCCGAAGTCTCTTCTACCCACGACAGTGAACAACTCAACCGGGCCTATAGCAAAGCCCCTGCAGCCAAATTCCAAATCACCACCAATCTCCACGACGCCCTACTGTCATTCTACCGGACAAGTGAAACAGGCTTCTTTTGGGTGGATGCGCTCTGCATAAACCAAGGAGACGTGGATGAACGCTCCAGTCAAGTCAGCTTCATGAAGTCCGTATACTCCTGCGCCGACTCAGTTCTTGTCTGGTTGGGAGATTCTCCGGAAATGCAAAGGGCCGTTTGCGCGCCAGAAAACTGCGATATCGCACTCTTCAACATGTTGCTGGAGGACAAGGGATGGTCTGGCGACCGCGACGATTTCTTCACCTTCTTTGCGCGGTCATTGGAAGGCCAGAAAAGGAGCCAAGATGAGCGATCCGCCAAGTCCGATTTGCCTCCATCATTCACGAGATTGCTACCAGAGACTCAAACCATACTCAATGGGGCTCAGGTCACCGGGTCCTCGCGGGATGTTAGTGAGACATCCGAAGCTTTCCAGTTTACCAAGGCCTTTCTCTGGGTTACCCACAAGAGTTACATCAACAGACGGACCCCGCAATCCATTGAATTGGAGAATTTTGAGGCTTCTATTCAGAACTGGTCCTCGGTGATTGAGGTCAATTCCAACATGGAGAGGGCGTTTCAGTTGTACTGCTCCCGCATACTGGATCCCCAGTCAGAGCTATGGCAACTAGTAGAGTCACTGCTATCTACGGAAAAACAAAGCCTGAGCTCGTACTCACACTACGAAACTATGGGGCACCGAATGTCCATCATTGCCAAGTCGCCCTGGTTCCGCCGGGTCTGGGTCATCCAGGAAGTCACCTCGAACTCTCGAGTCCGAATTCGAGCAGCAGAGAAGGAGTGCAGTTGGGAGATACTACGTTCTGTTTTGAAGCTATTCAAACTAGTCGCTTTGAACGCGTTTCGCGTCATCGGTCCTTTGTATTCCGAAAACGTTCCTCAGCTTTGGCAGAACTCGTCCGTATGGCAGCGCTCTCAAGGCTTGACCATTATGCGTCTCGTCTCCTTCACGCGCGAGTTTCTGGCCACAGATCCCCGCGATAGAGTCATTGCATTACACGAATTAGCAGTTGATCTCCGTCCCGGAGATTTCAAGCCCGATTATCGCTCCTCCGTGGCTGAAACATATGCTAAGTTCACGTCGTGTATCATAAAGTCAACTCGCTCCTTGGATGTCCTCCACACAGCGCGAGTAGGTACCAGAGAGAGCGATGATATAGATCTTCCGAGCTGGGTTCCAGACTATACCGACTCGGAAGGGTCATCGTTCATGGGGTACTGGGGGAGCCATGCCACCAGGGGGACTCGGGTTGAGAAAAAGCCTTCTGGGGATTGGCGAGCCCTGCATGTCAAAGGGTTCAAAAGTGCAAGAGTTGGTATGGTTATCGGCAGACAGTTTTTGCAAGACTCCAGGCAGTACTGCAACAACCATGAGCAATCTGGGCGGGAAGTGTCTCACATGACTCTTCCACAGCTCTGGGTTTGTCTAAATCGCGCTTACTCCAAGATGTTTCTGGCCCAGGCCCAATGCCTCGAGTTTGCCAAGTTCTCTAAACTCAGCCTCAAGATCTTCTTCGAGACCTTGCTTCCACGATTCCGCGGCACTGAAGTCCTCTTTAGATACCTAATCAACCTTTGGTTCAGTCAGGATCCGCTTCTGAGTACTAACGGAGTGTCCTTGGTGACCAAGAAGGAGTTGCTCCGACTGAGACGAAAAGATTTGGAACTCGAGGAGCCAGCATCACGATACCCCCCAAGAGTCGCCAAGAGCCTGGTAGCAGCGACACTTAGTGGTGTATCGTTCTTTTTCACCCAAGATGGGGACCTAGGCCTTTGCCCCGGAGGAACGCTACGTGGAGATTTGGTCGCAGGGCTCTTTGGCTTCAGGTTTCCTGTGATTCCTAGACTTCAACAACCTTCTCCGGGTATATCTCGAGCGGAAAAGGTACGCCAAGGGGACCGCTATCGACTTGTCGGAGTGTGTACGTTAAAGGGTACGGCGGACGGCGAATTGATGGATGGTAGTCGGTGGCAGGACAACATGGAAACTAGCGCGGAGAGAGACTCTTTCTTAAAGGGGCATTTCAGGCCAGAGTTTTTCTATATTCAGTGAGATTTCTTGCGGCTATCAATCAATCAGACTCTTTGCATGCCCAAAATAACGTTGCGTTATCGGCGTGGTAACTCATCGCAATCTAGTACTAAAACAGCTTGTATACGCAACGCGAATGTCGACTAGAAGGATTATGTGGCTTCCTTATGATAGTCCGTGCTGATGTCGATTTAACTTGGGCTCTTGTATACAAGTCTACCAGAAAGCTGCCAGTAGTTCGGTATCCCATTGCTTGAGACAAAGTCCAGAGCAACATACCCGTGGTACACATTGCGTTGCAGCCTTCCACATAGCGCACTGGACATAAGCGCACTGGGAGGTCGTTGACCCTGGACGAGCAACTAGGCCATTCTTTCGGCGCTTTCTGTGTGACTGGTATAAAATTAACGCATAAGAGGCCCCTGGCAAATTATTCAATTTTAATTATAAAGGTTTCCCCATGTACTTTGTAGCTGAAATTCCCAAACCATGCTGACAGCCGTTGCGTATGTGGCTGGCATATCACCTAGTGACCTTCCTAAATGAGCCAAAGCATGGGTTTTACAGCTGCGTGGTCAAACGCAGTTCTGACAGCACGAGTCAGTCAAAACAACTCGCGATGGGAATTATTGAACTCAGAAAAGAAGAGACAAATTTTCCAAAGTCCCCTTTTCATCAATTGCGTAGATGTTTACGTACTGTATCCTCCCCGGCCATGAGTGCGAAGAAGCTCAGTGCCTCGGCTCAGCTTCCCTAGCCCTCCGATATCAGCACTACCCAGTAGCTCTCCCCTAAGACAAGCCTTCACCTGCCATAAACGGCCGATCATCGGCCCTGGACAGAATGCTCCTAGCGTCAAGTGTGGGTTATAAAGCCAGCACAAGCCTTACGGATCTACGACCTGGCGTTTCTATTACGCACTAGAGGCTGGACCTGCCGCGTCAACCGTTAAGAGAATGATTTAGACTCCTAACAAGGAAAGGTTAGTTGTCGATCTTGCAAACTGCAGCCTTACAGCCAAGGTACATCTACCGGCTCCAAGTCCCGGACATCTCTCCGTACCTTAGCGGTAGAACTCATACCAATCAGCTCCTGTACCAATTGTGGCATGTGAGCGCTGGGCCCGTCCATATTAGGACCATGATTATCATTACTGAAGAATCGCCACCTTCCCCTTGACGATCAAGGTCCATGTCTGCGGTGCGCCCCTGTTGTAGATCAAACGCTTCGGCCATTCACATGAAAGGAGGTCTTACATAAAACATTGACACGAGGTTCTTCGGTCCCCCCAGATTCAATCTCGTCAATCCTTTTAGGGACACGTGCAGACGCCTCTCGTCTTTTTCTGATTCCCCCAACTTCCCAATCGAATCTTGGCAACATGGCGTCTGGTCTCACTGCAGGCGATGTGAAGCTGATTACCGTCATCCAACAGGTATGCTCGGTGCTGTCGCTGGTAGGGTGCCTGTTCATCATCAGCACGTTCTGCCTGTGCGATGCTTTCCATAAGCCCATCAACCGCCTGGTGTTTTACGCCTCCTTTGGCAACATTATGGCAAGCATCTGCTTCATCATGGCGGATTCATTTATTGATGCACCGGATGGAGCTGGTTGTCAGATCCAAGGATTCCTCCTTCACACGTACGTATTAACTGTCTTGGATATCATGCCTTTTATTCTTACAGTTGACCTTTTGCTGCAGTTTTGTTGGAGCCGACGCCTTGTGGACCCTGGCAATGGCCATCAATGTTTACCTCGCATTTTATCACCGATTCGACGCTCAGCGATTACGAAAGATGGAGTTACCTTATCTCTTTCTCTGTTACGGCATTCCATTTGTTCCTGCTTTCATCTTTATCTTTGTCAAGAATAGCGAAGGGGTGCGTGTCTATGGCAGCGCCGTTCAGTGGTGTTGGATCACCCCCGCATGGGACACCTTGCGCATTGCGACCTTCTACGGGCCCATCTGGTAAGGCTGACGACTGGATGTAGACATAGAGCTTGGGTTTACTGACAGATGAGCAGGGGAGTTATCGCAGTTACTCTTGCCATCTACGTCCGATCCGGTGGCACAATTTACAGAAAACGGCAGCAGCTGCTGAAGGCCCAAGGATCCGGCTCTGGTGGTTTATCGTACGCCAACCACAGCACTGTCAACAATACCAAGACGACTGGGATCAACGTCACCTCAGAGATCACGGTCCAGCCTGATGCAGTTCAGCTCCAACCCATGGGCCATCGCGTATCCATTCACGCGCCTCGAGACGATGCTGGACCTCAAGACGGGCAGGCCACCCAAGCAGCTGCCTCTACAAGTAACTCGATGCCGCAAACGAGCGTACCCCGTCCAACCCTACGCGTCAACAACGATATTTACAGAGCGGCCTGGGCGTACACAAAGGTCGCGATGCTATTCTTCGCCGTAATCCTGATAACCTGGATCCCGTCGAGTGCGAATCGCATGTACTCACACATTCATCCCAAGGAAGTCAGCAAACCGCTGCAGTTTATGAGCGCGACAGTACTGCCTCTACAAGGATTCTGGAACGCCGTCATATATGCCGTGACGTCGTGGGCAGCGTGCAAGGCGTTGCTTGAGGAAAGGGGGTTATTGAGGATGCGGACACGACTGAACGAGCCAGCTACCTGGGAGGCAGAAGAGACGCGGTCACGTCGGCGCAGTAAGCTCAAGACAATGTTGAACTCGAGGACGGAGGACTCGGAGAGCTTGAGGGAGTTGGCTTACCCGACTAAATCTGACGACGGGCGTAGCGTGTGAAGGACATAGTGCGACCGCTGAGAAACCGTGCGTGAGCCTCGTAATAGCCGATGGATTTTGTTAGTTGATACATTCTGGTCTCATCCGAAATCAACTCATCATGTACTTGATGTTATATCTCATTTGACTTATCCTGTCGAAGCCAGGCTTATTTCTTTAAGCCATTTTAAGCTTGCCTAATCTCAAAATAAGGTTTAATGTGTCTTCGTCACCGCTTGTCTCCATGTGGGTGGGGTTTTGATCAACATCCCAGGAAACAGCCTTCTATAATGGTCATTTTCCTCGCTAGGTAGTCTACAGCGCAGCAGCACCTACATTATAGGGCTTAACGCGCCGGTTTATAACGGCTACTTGACTGTAAATGGTCACGTGAGCCATGTTTCAACCAACTCTGATCTTGAACACTAGGCAGCACGTATCTCTACGGCTGAAATTAATTGTGCTTCCTCTTCTCAAGTTCTTTGCTACATCATCTCAACAGCCACGAGGCCACCATCAACATGGCATTGCTAAGCGATCAAGTAATGATAAACATGGGGGTCCCGCGTGCAAATCTGTTGGTCTTGCCACGAGATACCGCGACTTCTGCTGACATGATAAACGGACGTGACTCCGATTAGCAGTCACGCACAAGTACTCGATGTTCCTTCAACGTTCGGAGAATTCAGCTAAGACCACCTAGAGACCGAGCTGCAGCGATGTTGGGATTAGCTCGAGGACAAACTCAAGTTCGGTAGGATTCATTACGATCAAGTCCACCATCAGACCGCCCTCGACCGATACGTTGAAGGAACAGGCAACTGGGTTTTCGCTCGGCGCCTTGGCAAGAATGGGTCAGTGGGCAGAAGCACTCTCTCTGGATGCATTGCCCCCCTGGATCCGGCAAGACTACCTTGACAGCCCACGTCATCCAGCACCTCCTACTCAATCAGGGCTCTACAGAGAATACGCCGCGCGTCTATTTCTACTGTGACCGCGCAAGCGTCGAGACGAGACAATCCCATTAAATAAGTTTATTAATATATTCACTATAACTTATAGCTAGGATACAATAAGATAAAATAAAGAGTAGCTAAGAGAGTTAATTTAAAAGAAAGAGAGAGTAGTAAGGAACTAAGCTACAGTTTTGAACCTACGTTAAAAAATAAATAAGTAATATAAGGAATTAAATAATTGGAATAACCTGCTCCCAAAGGCCAGATAGCAGTAAATCACTGCAGTCTGGGGATGTCCATAGCAGCAGAGCCATCAGCAGACACCGATAGTTAATAATGTCGTCCAGAGTCCTTATATTCTTTTTCTCTTGAGTATCAGAGCTCCATTCGGGTTGCGGATCCAAATTTCGCTTTGCAATACAAGCCAGCCTGTTCAGGATCCTCTTCTTGTTTGCCAATACATCTTCTTCCTTGGTGTCGGGGAAATATTTGCCAGTCAAACCATCGCATAGGCTTTGGTATAACCCCTCGTTGCTATCGGCTGCCGCAGTAGCTTCCTGTGACCCCGTAGATCCAGCCTCGGTGGCCGGCTGGTATAGGCTAGGAAGGGAGCAAAGGGCTTGGAGTAGTGGTACGTGATAGCTTCCAGCAGTGTTGGTTTCAGGTTCCAATTTGTGACTTGGACTTGACTTGTTTGAAGCTAGCAGATCTTTAAAGAGGCCACCATCATACATTTCCTGGGCCCGAAAAAGGCTCAGTGTTGTGTTGAACAGATTTGCTGCTCGTCGCTCGGTGTCGGATTTGGACTTGAGCCAGTGGTCGATCTGTTTCAACTGCTCCAGAACCAACGATCGCATCCCCTTTCGATCCTGAGGCGGAAAGGAAGAGAAATATCCTTCAATCTCCTGCGGCTTCTGAATCAATAGGAGACATAGATGGATAGTTCTCTGATGCAATCGTAGCCTAACAGACCTGGAATCTTCTGGCTCTTCACTCCCTCGCGTCGGTGTTGCCGGTGTGGGAGAAGATTTTTCGTCCGTTTCGGTATCAGAAAAGTAGTCGTATAACTCTGGCTTGTCATGCTCTCGCTCCATTGGGCCCATCGTTATTACGTACGGGAGCCACTCCGTTGGGGGTTCAGGCTGACTTTGCTGACAAAATCGTTCCCATTGGTTGAATGCTGTTAGGTGCACCCTTGACCAATAAAATCCATTTAGGGCTAGGAGAGTTAATGGATGGCTCATTCTCAGTCTCGAAACTGGCAGCAAAGCAGGTGCATAATCAGGTGTGCTGGCCTGGAAGAGTCGAAGCAAAGGCAGGAAATCGTTCTCCATAAGGTTGGGTGATACGGCAATATCCTCTGGGTCATCGTCATCGCATTGCGTCCAAAAGTAATCAAACCAAGCAAAGACCATGAACATAGAATGGAAGCCTCCGTCTAGCCCGATGTAGCCTCTGAGCGTCTTTCTCACGTCATAGCCAGCAAATAATCCGTGGCTAATATCGAGTTCTCCGCGGCTATTTTTGAGCGCCATCAGTAGACGTTCTCTGGTCGGGATGTCCGTTTTGCGTTCTTTCCCATAGCGCGAATAGGCTCCGACAGTCCCAAGGACTGGATGTGTGCGAAGGTCGAACTGGAACCCAGGGCCAATGATAGTAGGATACTTGGATTCTTCATCAGAAATCCAAATGGCTCCCGCACAGGCTGCGGTCGTAAAGATGATTCCAACCTCTGCAAAGGCGGGTGCAGCAACGAGATCATCCGGTAGGTAGTCAGTAGCAATTTCTCTTCGGCTCTCTATGGACAACTGTATCTTTTCAAGACCAACTTCTCGTAGGAAGCCGATCCAAGTCGCTGAAGCATTGGAGGCATCCTTAGAGTCCGTCAAGAGCTCAAGAACTTGATCATACACGTGCCTGAGGATTGCACGCAAGCTGCCATTTCTGGGCGAGTTAGGTAAGTGATCCTGCAAAAGATTCGTTGTAGATCATACCTGCTTTTCGATGTTTGTTTCTCGGTGTCTACTTCAGGATCTCTTTGACCCGACAGAGCTGTCCATACCCCTTTGAACTTTAGAATGGGGGTTAAGGCAGTTGTCTGAGACTCCATGGTAGAGAATCTCCATTTCGTGACAGATTCTGCAGACCAATCCCCAATTGCATTCTTATTTGCTTTGCGTCGTCCTTTGCTTGCAGCAAAGATTGCCTGCAAAATTGTTATACAAGCGAATGCACAGGCAATTAAGCCAATCAGTAGAGTAAACGCAAAGCTCAGCGGGTCCCAGTTGATTTCCCTATCATCGTCCTCCTTATTGTCGCTAAAAAATTGAAGTAGGGCTCGGAGCAAGCAATCAGTCGAGTTGCTGTTTTCGGGGCACTGGGAGGCGATGTTCTCCATGACTGAGGAGAAGCTAGTTGTATGTCTGTTGTTGACAAGATGATGAAGAATGAATTGCGGTGGCAGGGTTCTGATTAGCTCAGTAGCAAGTTGACTCGATTTCAAACAAATGTGAGGGGCATCGATTGATACTTAAGGTTAAGTATCGATCCCTGCCTGTATCTTCAAATTGGGCGTGTTTAGGGCCTCAAATTCATTACCGACTTCAAAAAGACAGACCTCAGCCTGATTTCTGCGGTTTGGTGATCATTGCCTTCTTAACCGACGTGGCTTCTGCAAAGTAACTGTTCAGGACATCCATGATTTAATACATTGATTTTGAGTAATGCAGCATGCAATAGGCCAATACTTCAGTGAAAGCACATTCCACTAGCCAATCTTCGATGTTAATGTGCACCTCAATTCCTTTTTTCTCTCACACCTAGCATCTACAGCTGTCTGCATAGGATTCCTTCCCCCCTTAGGGCCCAATATCATGATTTCTATAGATAAAAGTAGAATGTTAGTTAATATCTTAACTCCTAAACAGTAGGACCGAATGGTCTCAACCTAGCTATATCTAAAGCTAGTAGCTTCGTTATCTACATCAGGGAGGGCTAATCGAGACTCAGAATTAAATGCCCAGAAGTGGCTACTTGTCTTGACTTTTCAGCTCCCCACATGCAACTCTTGGCGCAGTTAAGTCATTATTAACAGGGTATATGCACAAGCCCTATAATCGAGTTTTTTACATCCCGTTATATAACCCTTATGCTCTTCAATAAAGACCCAGAAGTGCATAAACTATGAACACTTAGGTTTAATATTCCTTATTATCTTCTTTAAGCTCTGGCTGGGTGAAATCGGCCATACGACTCTCAGCCGACAGTTGCCAAGACAAATCAGGCTGTGATGGTTCAGAAAAAAACCCCATCTCCCAGGCTCACACCCAACACAATCACAAAGCGTGGCTGCTCCTGGTTGGCTGCATGTTGGCAGTTTCAGGTCTGCATAAGCCACAGTGCTCTACTTTTGCTAGGCAACAGCCTTCACCGGTGTGAGATTTTGCTGCGAGCGCGCAAGTCGCACATTGACTGTTGGCAAAACCACCCCAAACATCTACAATTATACTTGAGACCGGCCTCGACATTAGACCGCTGTCAGTCTAATCAGCTCACGCTATAGACATCGCTTAGCAGTGAGGTAGCAGACACGATCGTCTCGGACCCAACATCGGCAGCCGAACTGCCACCTAGAGCTGAGATCAGGTCGACCTCTCTCCTTGACTCAACCTTGCTGCGCCCTGCGATAATCGTGTCTCATTCCCCCTCCTGGCTGGTGGTCTCATTAGCTGCGGTGGCGGGTGCGTTGACCCTGAGACCCGCCAATATGCGCCGCCCAACACGACCAATAGCCCCAATTCCGTAACGCCACAGCGGGTTCTTTGGACAGAGAAAGCAAATAGAGAAGCAGGAGTATAAAAAGCGGCGTCTCGTACTCCACAACTCCTCATGCGGCTGAATGGTTTTACAACGAAGGCCTTTCACATTTGCTGACCATGTCTCAGCTTTATACCACACAAGGCTTACGAAGATCCTTCACAGTTCGCCTCAGCTCGAGCATAACGTGTATGGAGACACGGTTGTTGGTCACCTCCACTATTAGAGATCTAAATAGCCCGACGTATTGAACCTGCGAAGAAGGGGAGGGCCATCATGATCTCCTTAATCCATGCACCGATGATGGGTTGAATGTGCAAGTGGCGATCATCTAAACAGGTTTTTGAGCCAGGGGGGAAGAAGCCTGCCGGCTACCGGAAATGATAGGTCAAATGGCCTGCAGGGGCCTTCATTTGTGACTTAATTTGTATGCCCATGTATGATGATTTCCTGGTCGACTGCGGGGTTCGCATGGGGCGATATTTGGCAATATGCATGAGCCTTGATTACTATGAACTCCCACCAGAGAACGACCCATTTCCTGCAACTTATTTTTCGTCCTCTTTATGAATCAGAAAGATGTCTTCATTTCTCAGCTATCCCTTATTTTCCCTGACGTGGTGGTGGTATGATGTCATTCGGCCGGCTGTCCTCGATATGACGGGCTTCTCGCCTGAGGCTGTCTTGGCTAAGCTTGTTTCCAGTAAAGAAGACGATATTTGGCACGCAGCTCTCTTTGGCGGCAACGGCGAAGTTAAAAGTATTCTGGAAAGCCTCACAGGAAAGCCTGAAAGTTCCAGCACCGTAACCTCACCCAGCAAAACAGAGGCGGGCTCCTCGTTCTGCCAACCTAAAACCAAATTGCAAGAAGCCGTCGAAGCCACTGTCTACCAGCGCTGGTTCTTTCTCCATCACCATGATTTTAAAATAGCAGTACAAGCCCGCATTGAAGATATCGTGGATCAATTGGGAAATACGCGCCGAGTGCCATCAAAGAAAGAAATGAAGCAACTGGATATTTATCCGGACTCGGCACCCACATTTTCGATTCTAGGGATCGCCATCGAACGACAGCACGAGTTAGATGTAGGCTACCTTCTTGAGAATCACCACACAGGCCTTCATACCCCGAATGGTGAGGATCGAGAAACAGTTCTCCATACAGCTGTACGCACAGAAAACTGGAGTCTTGTGTCTGACATCCTCAAAAAAAGCTCATCTACGCCACCGTCTACATATATCAATGCTGGAGACTTATGGTCTAAAACCCCCCTGCATCGTTTGATGTTGAGGTCTCTTTCACGACCGACCAAGACCCTTGAAACATTCGACTTGTTGACTGAGCACGATGCGAACATTGACGCATTGGATTGCAATTTGAGGACTCCTCTTCATCTACTACTCTCAGAAGCCCTCTCCAGAAAGAAGTGGGAAATTCATTATGAAAACGTCATTCCCCTCTTGAATCGTCTTCTCTCCGCCGGAGCAGAGGTGAATACCAAAGACGACGAAGGTATGTAAGCTAACGTGTAACATACTCTACTCTTTATTCCAACCACATTGCCAATTCAGTTTCTTCTCACTTCCGCACATCCTGATGTTGTCTCCAGGGAACTCACCTCTGCATACTGCTTGTAAATTGCAGAACAAGGAAGCGATCGAGAGTTTAGTCAGTAATGGAGCTGATCTGGAAGCTCTGGATCGCGATAGAAAGACCCCGAAACTGGTTTATTTGGAGACCCAGGAGCACGACGAAGAGTTTGGAACGCGTGTGCTCACACCGTCCCCAACGAGTGTGTCAAAGCGAAAAAAGCAGATGAAACTCCCGCCGCCCCGGGACGAAATTTCCAGCCGAAGAACGGTTGTCTGCCGTGAAATTCCAGTCTATTGTAGGTACCAACGAAATGGCTTAAATCCCGATCGCGATGGCAATACTTTCGTACACTGGGCCGCCACGGATCGAAACGTATGTGACGTTCTATACCCGGCTTCTTCACGCACAAAGTTTACGTTTCTTGACGACTGCGACAAGGAAGCCGAACGGTCCTGGGAAATCTTTCGACAATCTGGGAGCTCTAGCCCTGAACCATTGAGAGTAAAAGCCCACCAAGAAGCGACAGAGGTGCAAGAAAAATCGGTGCTCGAGGAAACACTACGAATGAAGAAGAGTATCACGCTAGATCACACTGAACAGTCTGAGGTGCAGGTGGGAGCTAAACTTCAGAAAGACACATGGAGATGGGTGAACTTCCCTGCGAATAATGTGAGATATTACTAGGCGAGGATTCCACGAAACACGAGTCTACTGACATATTTATCAGATCACGTGGATCAAAGTAGGTGGCCTAGGAGTCCCATTACCCTTCTGGGTTACTGACATATGCGGTCGAGGATTTCATCGCAAAGAACTATAGGACTTCGGCAGGTACTGAGATCGACCCACACACATGGCACTTCTTTCAACGCAGCATCAGAGTACAGGAGACGAATGAAAACAATTCTCGCGTTAGAATACCTCATGCTCGGGTGAGTTGGCATTCTTTCTCCGGACATTCATGCACCTTTGCCCGCAGTGTTTCAAAAGTAAGCCGGCATTGATAAGAAAACAGATAATTGGAAAAGAGTCAACAGAATGGTCTAGGAATGCATTTAATGACAACAGCGAAGTCTCAGGCTCGAAGTCAATGCTATCTCTTGTGGTATGTCTGTGAGCACTTCAGACGAACAGAACTCATTACAATATATCCAGATGCCGTTTTTAGATATCGAGGTAGATTTCGATTTCAAGCCTCTAAGAAGGCGCCATCAAGACGTAATGCAGCAGCTTGAAGAAGCATACCTTCCTTTTACAGGGTTGGATGGAGTACAAGTATCTCAAACCCTGGATCAGACTGCCAACACCACCGAGAAACTTTCGACACTGCGGTCAAAGGAGAATCAAGTAATCTATAGATGGTCTTCGAGACAAGAGTCACCTTATATGCGTCAAATTAAGGAGATAGAGGGTTCTAGCAATATTTCGAAGTCCAAGCTGGCAGGATTCTTTTCAAAGCATGGGTCAGGGGTCTTGGAGGAGCAGAGCGAGAAACGAAGAGATAGGCTCCCGAAGACAGTTCAGACTCTCTCTTTAGGTCACGTGGGGGGTGTTCTCGAAGATGAGGGGTCTGGTAATGCAACAAAGATGCAAGGCATCCGCCAGGAATATCGTCCGAAGTGGTTGATGGTTCGTCAACTTTGGCTCTGGAAACTCGATGATGGCACGTCCCCTCGCCTCTATGTTTTCCCGATCTGTCCTAAGATTCCTAGTCTAATGAGTTCCATGAAATAGGCACTATCCTCACAGCAATACCATCGCGGAAAAATATGGGAGTGGCAGATGACTTGTTGGAGACGATACGCCAGAGCGATCTCCATGAGGTCTCTAGCACCGACGACTTGATAAAGCATATGGTGTTAGAAACAGTTACTTTTCTAGACAAGTTCAAGTGGGCTGGGCTTGGTGAGCATATCCTTGACGTTTTTGAAGGCGAGCTTGCTATTGAGGTGCGTTTTTCTTTGAAAGGCTATTTCTGGTCACAACTTGTAGCTTGGACTTCCCGCTCATCCAGATCTATGTAGGCCGACAAAGAAGCCAGCTTCTTTAACAATTTCACCAAAAAGGACTGGCGCTCTCGTTATGCCAACACAGCCATCCATGAAGCCGCCGAGTGCACCTGGCTGGTGAAAGACATTCGTGATGAACTTCGGCTCATTCGCAAAGTCTTTGAGCAGCAGTTGGAGGTTGTCAAGGAATTTGTCAAGATTCATCCGACGCCGCAGGACAAGGCATCGGAAGACTTTTCAAACACCGAGTCCTTTCGTGAGACGTTTGTTCGAGATTGTGGTTTAGAAACCCTCATACAACGAGTCAAACACATGGATGAAGATGCCGCGGCGACACTTGATGGCGTAAGTAGAGCAAGATCCAGCCATAGCGTGACTTTCCTATGTTATTACTGAGGCTCAGTTTACTGATTTCGGACAGCTTAGCAACATCACTCAGGCAATGCAAGCCCAAGCATCGCTGAAAGAAGCCGAGTCTGCAAGGTTGATGAATTTCATTATCCTCCCCTTCACTGTCGTTACTGTCATTTTTGTAAGTCTCGATTCAAACTAGGTACGCGGCAATGGAGTTACTGATGTGATATTTCTCCGGAAATGACAGACCCCTCTGTCATTTATGACAAGCCTCTTCGCCGTCAACTCAGATGGGTTCCCACATAACAAAGATGGGGAGCTCCGCATCCCTTCAGATTGGCTTTGGCGCAAGATGGGTAAGTTCATCTCCAACCGATGTCGAAATTTGCTTGTTTCTCATATGACATTTAGTAATTGGAGAGTTCGGAACCTTGATTCCGCTTTTCATTTTGGTGCTATCGATATATTATTTCGGCCCTGGCAGGAGGAGTCCTCGGAATCAGTAGCCTGTCGGATAATATTCGTACATTGCTATATGTTTCTTGTTTCCTTATTTCATGCTGCACTTTAATCTGCCTACATTCGTTCATAGTTAGACTTTGCATCCTCTCCTTTAGCTATTTATATTACTCTGCTCCTAATCAGTTAAGGCACCGTGAGCACTTGCTGTGAGTTAAATATACAGTGAAAATAATATGTCAATGATCGTGATAGGAACTTATTTGGAGTTAGCAGTGGGGGGCTCGTCAGCGTCACGTTAATTTCTTCATCAACCATCAGAATAAATTTAGCAGGCGGGAGCTTTGTAGGAGGCTTAAACATGACCACGATATAGAGAGCACCAGTGCTGATAGTTTTCAGGCACATTATCACAGAACTGCATGGCTTTTCCAGTGGCAACGACCAAAGGGGTCAAGGAGTTAACCATAAAACTATCTCTCATGCTTGTTACGCTTCCACAACAACAAAGAACACCGGAGAACCATAAAACATTACTTCATTTATTTGATCAAATTCTGATCATCATCGTGCCTTATCCATCAAGACCGATTGAAGAGGCTGACATCCAACGGCAGTCTCTCTCCCATCCAGATAGCCCTCTCCAAGTGATCCCGTTTCGCCGATGCATTCTCACTAACGCCCTCCTCTGGTACGACATTGGGGTGAATCAGCACAGACAACGGACCGCGCCAGATTGCCAGCCAAGAAACAAATGCGCCGAATTGGGCTGGTGCGAAGACGTTGACCTCGAACATGGCAATGGGATGGGGCCCGATGGGCTTATCCCAGAACCGGTAGATCCGTAGTTCAGGGACTATCAGCAGTTAGTTATCGTGACTTGTAATTAGTTTTCAGAATACGCACACTCTCTTCGGATGCGTTGCCATAGCTCGTAGGCATACTTTGACTGCGCTTCATTGGTCTGGAGGTAGTAGATGTGAAGGTCACTGTGGGATCAAGTTAATAACTGAGAAACTTAATGACTTCTGATTATCAACTTACAAGCCGCCCCGTCTTCCTTGGTCAAGAGGCGATATAAATTTGTCGTATGCCTCACTTTGCTTTTCCGCCGGTGGATTTACATAGCTCTTTCCATCATCTGCCTTCTCATCCGGCAAAGGCGGGGCATCCTCGTATCCGGCCAGAGGAGACGGGTAAGAATAGACCGAAGCGTCACCCATGTTGTTCTCGGTGTAGATTAGATAGGGTAAAGTTCACCAATAGGGACTAAGATCAAAGAATTAAAGTGAAACTCTGTTCAAGGTTTGAGCCCGATGATTTGTTTCCATCACCAACCCCGGCATTATATACATCCTCGAGTGCGGGGAGAAGTCCAGAGTTGCGTGATAGCGTGAGCTCACAAATTAGTCATCGCGCTGAATTGCGCCATTACTAAGCGGCGGGATGCCCGAACCGCGCGCCTGTGACTCCAGCTTGTCCCGGAATGTTATCGCAGCTATTCCGCCACCGAAGAAAGCATTCCGAAGATGGTTGAAAGAGGCTTGACTCTGACAAAAGAAAATGGCGTTTCAGCAAAATTTGCAGCAGTACATAAGCACCCACGAAAAAAAAGGGGGGCTAGGCGCTAGCCAAGCCAGGAGACAGGGGGTTCGTTCCAGTTAGGCAACCAGTTATGGTTCCTCCTGTCAGCTTCGGCTGCGACGCGCGATGAGGCCTCTGGCATCATCGATCATCGGTAACTCCCGAGTCAGTTAAAAGATCCTCACAAAGAACCTCTGCATACCTCATCATGTCAGACACTCGGTACATAGGAGTCCTGTTGGCCCTCTGCTCCTCCGTAGCCATCGGCTCCAGCTACGTCACCATCAAGATCGGCCTAAAGGATGCCAGCCGGCGCCACGGCTTCAGGGGCGACGGTCATGAATACTTCCGCAACCCAACCTGGTGGACGGGAATGATCATGCAAGTGGCCGGAGAACTCTTCAACTTTGCTGCCTACTCGTTTGCGCCCGCCGTGCTGGTCACGCCTCTGGGAGCGCTGAGCGTGCTCACAGGTACCGTGCTAGGTGCCTACTTTTTGAAGGAGCGGCTCAATGTCGTGGGCAAGCTGGGGTGCGCCATGTGCTTGATTGGCTCTGTTCTAATTGTTGCCAATGCGCCGCCCGACAAAGAGGTTGAGTCGATGGATGAGATGCTCAAACTCGCTGTACAGCCGGGTGAGTATGGCCCTACGCATTTAGGGCGACTGACTAACCGGCTATCAGGCTTCCTGCTCTTTAGTCTCTTTACTGCAATTTGGTGCTTGGCCATGATCTATATGATCTGTCCTCGCTACGGCAACACAAATCCGCTCTATTACTTGTCCATCTGCGCCGGAACCGGGGCCATATCTGTCATGGCCCTCAAGGCCTTTGGCATTGCCATCAAGTTGACCTTTGCCGGCTCCAACCAATTTCTCTATTTCTCAACCTATCTATTCGGCATCGTGGCAGCTGGTTGCATCGTCGTGCAAATGAACTACTTTAACAAAGCGCTGAGCGTCTTTCCCCAGTCCATGTAAGCAGCCCACTCCATCAGCAGTCTCGTCACTAATTTCATCACCAGTGTCAGTCCCATATACTACGTCACCTTCACGACTGCGGTCCTTGCAGCCTCGTTCATTCTCTTTCAGGGATTCAACGTCACCGACAACGTCAAGGCGACGTCACTGGTTGCCGGTTTCCTCACCATCTTCACGGGTGTGTATCTACTCAACTTTAACGGCAGCGATGTTGAACGCCTCAACTCGTCCTCGGAATATGAATTGGCGAGTATGGTGGGCTCTTCACGCGCAAGGGCAAGCTTACAAAATTCCCTACGGTCGAGTAGAGATGCCTAGTCTGCAGGCGGAACTAGATGGTCACACTCTCATTCCGTAGGTGATACGAGGAGACGCGAGCCTCAGACCTAGAGCAAACAGCTCCAAGTACAAACACATATATTGCACCGAGTGCTTCCGCTTGTCGTTCGAGAGTGAGCACCGTTCCACGATTTTTAACGGTCTTGTTGATCTTGAATTCTTGACATTAGCCCACAGCCATCGGAGGGGGGAAGCAGGAGTTCGTGCGTTCAGAATTCTTAATCTTATTCAACTGCTGTGCCACTAAGTCTCCTTATTTCGTCCCACAGCACCCTCTTCCTGATAACCTAAAACCTCGCGTTCCATCCATCCAGGCTTTGAGTGAGATAGCAACAGCCTCCCCAATATGCACAGTGTGGAAAAGGACGAGGCTAGACCGCAAGCCCATGTAAGATTTAGAAACTCATTCCCCATCCGTGCCTCGATGCCCTGGATAGAGCTATCATTCTGAGCGGCTTGGTTCGCATACTTCAGGTACGAAACAAGTTCTGAGCCAACAATGTTGGACATGAAGCCGATAAAACCCGCGTACATAGAGAGCGGAAGCCATCCCCAGAGGCGATAGCGATCCCAGAAAGATGGCGGCAAAAGCGCAATCTCATGTGGCTCGCAGCGAGGGCAGGGGCATATTCGTCTTATGGCGCCTTTGTGCTTGCATCGAAGCCAGCTAGGAAAGAAGGCGACCTTGATCTCGAAGTAGAGAACAGAAAAGGCCGCCAGGACAGCCCAGACATATAAAAGAAACATGACCAAGAACGGCTGCTTCTCCCCCCAGAAGCGGGGTGGATTGAAGATTGCGTAGAAGCTGTTACAAGAGTTACTTTCGGATACGTAGCATCCCCAAGCCGACTCGTCGAGGCCGACGTCCTGGCCGACACGGACCAGGTCGGTCGGGAGGCTGAGGCCGACGCGGGGGTCTATTGTCCTTCTCAAGCCGGCAGACTGGGCCTTGGACGGGGCAGAAGGGTATGTCCAGGCGAATGAAGTCAAAAAGAGGTTGAGAGTGACCAGGAAGGAGGTATCGTTTTCTGGATCGGGAACGACGCCGTCGAACTAATACAGATTTGTTAAGCAGAGAGCAAAGCTGACTAGGCAAGACTTGAACCATACCTTTACGATAGCAAATCTTGACAAGAAAGGGTGCATGAATCCTAGGCTGTCGGGATCACTGTTGACGAGAAAGCTGCCCGCAGCAATCATAATGACCAGCGTAATCACAGTAACAAGCCAACCAAGTAAGGCGAGGCCAAGCAGGACTGTGGCTAGCTTCTCACGAAGCCCGCGGCTGCCCTCCAGGCGCTTGGATTTGGCAGTAATAGCTTTTGCTGGGGGTTTAGCCATCACTGAAGCTGCTGATCTTTTTCCGATCCGTCAGGCGAGATAGTGCCAGTCTGGTATGTAGACATACGGGGTCTCGATGTTAGTTATTGACGTTGAATTGCCAGCGCTCGGAGACTTTCCAATCACTGCCTTGAATCCTTCGACGCGGGTAAGGCAGACAAGGTAGTTTGGTTATTATTAGCTTGGGGGCTGTGCATTGTACAGCTGGGTTTTGGCATGGATTCGTTCTTTTCGCCAACCAATCACTGTTCTCGTATCTAATCCGCTTTGGGCGGCACGGAGCCCTGCGCAATGTACCTCTGCACTTGGTAGTGTTTTCAGTCAAGATCTGGTCGTGACAGAGACCACCACACTTTCCTTTCATCTATTTTGACTTTCTTATCGCAGGCAGAGACGTCAGCTTCCACACCGAAGAACACAGTTTTTAGACAACAGCAGTGTCTCAGCAGACTTAATGCTGTATTACAGGGGTTCCCACGCAAGGCCAGTTAGACTCGATGTTACTCCACTATCAGATGGTGTGCAGATTTCAGTCGATATCTGTTTGTATCTTATCTAGATATGCTGGCATAGGTGGGCAAATCACCAAATCCTTGCGAGCAGCCACGTGGGAGACTCGGTGTGTTCGGGACTGTGTTCTATAGAATGTAAGATTCTCTACGTAACCCCGCGTAATGTCGCCGCGCCCCGTGTGCAATAGAGTCTTAAGTCTACAATCATAAGAAGATGACTAAATCCCGAATTTGAACTTGTTTGTATTGTCTTTCAATGACTTTTCGGGGATCAAGTTGTAGTGGTATAGGTTAGGGTGTTGCAAAAAGAACCGAAGGAAGAGGCTGTGAGAAGCTAATCTTATCGATAAAGGAAACGCCCCTTTTCTACGTCTAAGCGCAACCAATCAGAGGGTCCCACTCGGAATCATCAACAAATTTGGATTAGAACACAAGGTTCGGCCTGTACCGGGTTGGGTTTAGGCAATACACGTCTTCTGTTCCTTTCAGCCAAAAATCGCGTCCTGGTTTATTGCCTGAGGCAGGATACATGTAAGCAGTAGTTAAAGCTAGGGAACCGCTGCATCGATTCCGCAATGTCAGATTCTCGGAAACAGCGCGTTGGTGTCTTGACTTGGGGTCCCGACTCTCCTGAAGAGACCAAGATCATCTGCCTGAATTTCCAATTCCGATCTCGCTCTCGTAATGGTACGACCTTTGTAGCTGTCCTAAACTCGACTCAGCTGACGACAATCTCACCGATAGATTGCCGTATAGGAATAGGGGAAACATGACGGATTCTTCAACTCACGCCTATACGCTCGAGCGTGGGACAGGTACGGAATATCCGTAGCAGAATAATGCTTGATCCATTGACGCGTATCACAGGGTTCCTCCAGCGCATGTGGTATCTGTACCATCAGCTGGGCATCTGGTCCAACATTCTGGTGTCTGCGGAATACACCAATGCACGTGGAGACCAACTTGACAAGGCCGTGATTCTTGACGCTCTCCAGACTGTGGTGGAAGCCCACCCGGCATTATGGCAGGTCTTTGTCAAGCGACCTTCTTCCAAGAAAGGCCAGCATGCCCTGCACACTGGTGTGCTCCGCACCATTGACCTTGAGAAATGCATCGAATATCTGGATGATGGATCCAGTGTTACTTCTGGCGATCTGGAACGAGCTCATAACGAGTGGCTGTGGAATTCCCATGAGCCTGATCGGCCACTGTGGAAGCTGCAGGTCAAAGGACGCAATCTCATCTTTGTCTATCATCACTCTCTCGGCGATGGCATGTCCGGAATGGTCTTTCATCGCGAGTTTCTTGCTGCGCTGAATTCACGCGCGTCTACAAAGACTAAGGCTCGCCAAAGCACTATCCTCCACGTCAAGGATGCTGCCCACATGCCACTGGACCCGGAAGCGGTGTGGGATGGCAAGGATAGCATCTTGGAGCTAATCTGGACGCAGCTTGTATGGTTGTTCATGACGGTATACTACGGCAGCGCGCGGATCTACGGCAACCTTCTACCGTCGAAACCTCACCTTAGTTCAGCAACGGCGATAGCAGGGCCGGACCAACGCACTGTCACGCGTATCTCGTCATATCGCATTCCAGCCGACAAGATGGCCCTGATTATCGACGCTTGCCGCGAGCACCAGACCACGTTCACGCCTCTCTTGATCACCATGCTCCTGATCGTCTTGGCAACCGAGTTCTACCCCGACGCCAAGGTTGGAGCAGCGCGGTACAACTTTGATCTGCGGCCAATACTCCCCATGTCCCGAATCGGTGGAGGAACCATCAACGGTACCTTTACCAATGCCGCTGGGAGCTGGCAGAGTTGGCATAAACTTGGGTCGATTCGCCGCGTCCTCAGCAGCGAAGGTGGCTCGTCGCTTGATGCCGAAGCCGTATGGAAACTTGTCAAGGACAAAAAGGACGAGATGACGGACGCTATATCGGGCAAAGGTGTTCGGAACTGGGCCGGAATCAAGAGACTCGGAACTGATCTCGAGGACATCGTGAACCAGGCATTCCCATCCGTGAGCTTCCTGCTCAAGCCTACCTTTAGCGTGTCCAACATTGGCGCCTTCTCCGAGATTAGGGTGGGGGACGAGAAGCCGGGACCTTGGCAGATTGATGACCTGCAGTTCTCAGCAGGAGCTGTAAGAGGCACTCAAGGCACGCATGGCGCTATCTTTCACGTGGCAGGTGTCAAAGGCGGTAGTACTACTATCAATGCGACTTACGAAGACGGTATTGTCCCGAGGGAGATGGCTGAGGGTATTCTGGAGCGTACTGTGGCCAGGATTCTTGAAGTTATTTAGCATCAATGATGTTGACTCCGGGTTACTTGATTTCCATGAACAGAGTCGCCACTGTTTCGATGGGTTTGAAGTATGAGGGGGTTTCTTGGCGATGAGTGAAGTGAGATATACGCTTGATTTAAAGATGAATGACATGAAGAATTGAGGTCGATAAGAACTCAAATGGTTGCTTTGTAGAAGTCAGGGTACGCTTAGTAATTAGAACATGATGTCCGTCGGTGGTCCGAAGGATTCTGCAATGTAATGGATATTTCTTGATTGGGCGACAGCGGCCATTGCCCTATTGGGAGGCTGTCGACTCTACATAGGTACTTCTTGGATGGAGGGCAGCGGCCATTGCCCTATTGGGGCGTTGTTGAACCTGCTTACTCGCGCTAAATGAGGTTTGTCCATGCTGCTTACTGCTATAAAGAGGTGGCAAATCACTCGGCCATTTCCCCAGGTTCCGCCATCAACTCCGTAGGGTCATCCACCATGGAGTCCAAGGCCTTCTGGAAGCAGACTGTGGGCCTGCTAGCCCTTATTCTTTTTGCCCGTATCATTTTCAAGTGGTACTCACAGCGCGCCTTCTTTCGTCGCATGGTCAAAGAGTACAATCTGGTGAGTTCAAATCCTGGTGAAAAATTGCGGGGTGCTGACGTCCTCAGCCATGTCTTCCCAACCACTCATGGATCTTTGGTGATCTCATCACCATCGGCAAGACCATGGCCAAGTACCCGCCGGATACACAAGGTCAACAATTGCCCTACTTTTTGATGAAGGATTATCCCGAGATCGTTGATACCGGAGTCATCTACCTCGATGTTTGGCCCACGGCATGGCCCTTTTGCGCCGTCTGGCATCCCGATCTGGCCGCCCAATTCACCCAAGAGCATCCGCGCCCAAAGCACGAGTTTATGCGACGCCAGTTCCGCCCATTCACCGGACTCAAGGATCTTTCACTTTCAGAGGGCGCTGTGTGGAAGAAGTGGCGCGCAGCATTTAATCCCGGCTTCGCCATGTCAAATATCGTGGCATTGGTGCCGGCCTTTGTACAAGAAGCCCTCGTGTGGAGGAAGTATCTCGAGCAGGTGGCCCAAGATGGAGAAACTGTTCGACTCGAGCAGAGTACCATGAAGGTAACATGCGACATCATTGTTCGAGCAGTCCTGGGTGTGTCTATCGGCGTGCAGACGGGCAAAGACACAAAGGTTTATCCCATGCTCAAAAAGTCCATTGCCCAACTCGTCACCGACTGGTCTCCCGCGTCACTGCCAAAGCTTCTCAACCCCTTGCGGCCGTTTACTTTGCAAACCAGCAATAAGATTCTCAGTGATGCGTTGCAAGACCAGATCTATGACCAGTTTCGCAATCACGAACGCACAGAAGGACCCAAGACGATCAACAGCCTCGCCATCAGGTCTTATTTGAAGGACCAGGGTGGAGTCTACGATCCTGAGAGTAAACTCGATCCTGATTTCCTCAGTCATGCCGTCGAAAACCTCAAAATGTTTCTTTTTGCAGGTCACGATACGACAGCAACGACACTCTGTTATTGTTACTATTATCTACACCAGCATCCCAAGGTCCTCGAGAAGCTGCTCGCAGAGCATGAAGCCGTTTTTCCTTCGAGTAGCGTTGCAGTCATCGCGCAAGAGATAGCATCCAGGCCCCAACTTCTCAATCAACTACCATACACAACAGCCGTTATCAAGGAGTGTCTTCGCCTTGAACCACCCGTTTCAGCCGTTCGCTCAGGAGGGCCAGACTTCTTCCTGACTCATCCTGTAACTAAACAGCCTCTTCCATCTGAGGGTTTCATGCTCTGGGCAGTGAGCAAAGCAATCCAGCGCCATCCCACCTACTGGACCGATCCCGATGATTTCGTCCCCGAACGTTGGCTGGGAGGGGAGATACGGAAGAATACTTGGCGCCCGTTCGAGCTCGGTCCGCGAGGCTGTATAGGACAGGAACTAGCCCTGACCGAGCTGCGAATGTTGCTCGCCATGACCGTACGAGATTTGGAGATTATTCCTGATTTTGATGAAAAAGATCCATACGTCCTGGGAACTCAGGCATATCAGGCTGCTGTGTCGGGGGAGTTAACTTCCCATCCGAAAGATGGGATGCCAGTCAAGGTCAAGCTGCGTCAGAGGGCAGCTGGTTGACTGATTGGGTTTGGTTGGATCGTTGTTTATTTTCTTCTGCTTTTCTTTCCTTTTTTCCCCCTTGGCCTTCTAGCTCTGCTCGTCTGCAGAATGGCTGTACAGATCTGGGGCGAGTTCGTTGGCCCTTACTCAGGCGCACTCGAACAATCGCCGCAGTCATTCAATCAAGTCTGTTACTTGGTTGAAAGTCTTGCTTGAGTCTGGGTCTTCGCGGCACCTTACATCTACCCGTTGGCTCATGTGGGGCTAGCGCCCCAGGCGAACCAACCTAGCAAGCTAGGTTGGGCACAAAATCGTGAGACAAGCACAAAATCGTGAGACATCGGAAGGGCCCGGTTTTTGGTGTGATTTTCAACAATTTGGATATTCCGGCATTCATAACGCGTCGAAAAATTCAAATAAACAGCGGAATCAATAGTTTGAGGCTTTCCGCAATGATAGATTGACTATTGACTATCTGAAGGGTGTAGAAGTGACCGTTTCAGCACCCAGCCTTGCCTTCTTAGCCGGACGACTTCTCATGTAAATGACGATGTATTTGCGTCTTCTATAACCCTACGGCTGGATTCTGCAACTATTATTTCCTCCCTAATGAGATCGTGAAGTGAATCGTGAAGTTGAGCGTGATGTTGAAAGGGGCAGGGCATAGAGAGACTGGGCAAAGGAGAGGATGATGATAACTCGTAATTAGTAAGGCAAGGCGGCGATGAGGGCATCTCCACGTCATCAAGGTTTGCCAACTCGATAACAGAGAGTATTTCTTCTTCTTCTTCTTCTTCTCCTTCATCTCTTCCTTCTTCATCGCTTTCTTCATCGGAATTCGGCCGCGTGAGTTGGAAAGTAACACTATCATCGCTCCCAGGGAGAGCAGACCAATCTACCGCGTTAAGCGGCTTCCCTGCGAAGTTGGCGTTGCGAATAGAGTCTCTAACTTCTTCCGGTAAATATGTATCTATTATAAAGCCATCAGTCTTCTCATTCAGCAACTCAGTCATCTTAGAGCGTTGAGTATCCATAGAAAGGTAATCTTTATCCTTCCCGGTGTGTTCAAGCCATTTCTTAAACTGCAGCTTCTTTGGAACGCCGTTCACGATGACTTCCTTGTTATCTCGCCACTGTGATTTTAAGCGCTCGATTTCTCGGATCGTGATACTGCGTGCGGCACGGAGTTGACATTTTCCTTCCTTTGCGCGGGTCTCTGCGATGAAGGCTTCTTGCTGATTCCGGATTTCTTCAAGACTCACGTTATGAATATATTCCCCCACGGGCCGCGCCTTCTTTCCTCTCTTTCTCTTGTTATACTGCTTCTCAATACGACTTCGCCGATCGTCAGCATATCGCTTAATCGTATCCTCAAGCAGAATAGCTTCGCTAACGATGTTGCGGATGTGTTTGAGACCGGCGCGCGTAGGAGAACTGAGGAGATCGTGATATCGCTCTCCAACGCGTTTAGCAGTATCAGAAGCGGCGGAAAATCGCCCTTCCGGAGGCAAGAGAGAGGCATAAGTAGGATCAACTGCTTGCTTTGCTTTGAGCTGCTTCTTTAGCAGATAAGAGACCACAGGTTGATCTGTAGGTGGGAAAATCCCTGACTTTTCGAAGCCCGAGATGATGTGAGCACGCGTGAACCCTTCATTGAAGATTTCCTGTTATTTGCCCGAATCAGCACACATTTTGTGGAAGAAAAATAATCACGGACTCACCATAAAGGCACCGGCGAAGTCACGGCGATTGAAAGAGAGATTTCCCTGCCGCAACGACTCGCGAAGCTTCTTTTGATGCGCATTCTTCATCCACTGGAAGACTCCAACATCCATCGGCTGCATCTTATGCGTTGAATGAGGAAGCAAGAAGGCAACGAGGATATCAAATTTGATGCAGTATTCGCGGAAGGCAAAGGCGCCGTGCCCTTTGAAGCCGTCGATAACGAGAAGCCGCCAAATCTTCTCCTCCGGGGTCTTTTCCTTTGGAGGAACGTCAAATGAAATGTGAGGTTGAAGCGGCTTCCTGAGATGCTCATCACATCCGAAATGCTCTTCAAATGATAACTGACGACTCTGAACAGTAGCAGACTTCTCCCAAGAATGCCGGTTGAACTCCTTTGCCCACTCAACCGTGATATCTCCATTCGAGAACGCAGATTCTGACTGTGCAAAGCGCATATTCGGATCACCGTCGATATACGCCCACTCTAAGGAAGGAAAAGACTTGAAGATAAGCCAAGGAGGAACCGTATCTCCTGCAGCATTTCCAGTACCAATAACTGAGCAGCTTTCTCGGTCTGCAGGGCAGAGGACCTGCGCAGGATTCTTCTTCTTGGTGCGTACGATGAGGCATTCCACTCGCTCTCGCAGTATTCCTACTCTAACTCCCGCCTGGTCAGCATTCCAGGTCTCTGAGGCGCCGATTTGCAAGGTCGTGATGACTTCAGCGAGTCGTCTATACCACTCCTTCACATCATCAATGCCGGCCATTTCCCACGCTTCACGAGACTTCTCTATCGTCTTAAGAATCGATTTTTCGAGTTCAGGATGATCCTCACGGAAGCGGCGATACCACATTCTGCTAACGGGCTTCGCATCAGGATTTCTGCGGCGGATCAGCTCGTTAGCTGCATCTTCGACTTCGACTTTGCAAGCAGGAAGTCCTGATCTTTCCATCCATATCACGAAAGCGACGATGGCTTCCTCTTCTTCCTCTGTCAGGACCTTCGGCCGGCCAGCGAACCCAAAGGAAATATCGTTCAAATCAGCGGAATTTGCAACTTCTAGCTTCTTCACGATACGTTGAATAGTTGCACGAGAGGAGCCGTGATAAAGTCCCTCAGCAGCACGAAGAGTAAGTGGCTTCTTGCTGCGCGCGGAAGCATCACGAGATAAGCCCTTTTGGTGCCGGACACGAGAAAGAACAACCGCCTGAGCAGCTTTTAAATTGGCTTGAGAGGGCATAATAAAGTTGGACAAAAATCGGACTGTTTTCACTGATTTCTGTCTTGATTTCAGGTGTTTTCACAGGATAAATGTGTGACGCGGCCAGGTGTGGGGTCTGTCTCACGATTTTGTGCTTGTCTCACGATTTTGTGCCCAACCTAGCTTGCTAGGTTGGTTCGCCTGGGGCGCTAGCCCCACATGAGCCAACGGGTATAATGAGCTATGAACCAAGCAACCAGTTCTCCGAGCAAAAAGAATCCATCATCCACTTGACCGTTTCATGCCACGCCAGGTCCCTAAGCGCCATCCCAATCTGAGAAGTCTACCCAAACTGATCACCTATGAGGGGGACGATTCACCACGTCCGCCCGGTTGTCAGTTTGCTTGTAATATTGTATCAGCAGCCTCCGGTGGAAATCCCTCACCACCCCCAAGAGACCCTGGTGCCCCTGCAGGTGGCAAGCCTCGAGCTCGCCCTCTGTCTCCTTGGAGCATCGACAAGGCCCGCCACCAAACTTCTTTCGTAGATCTGGGGTGGGGAACAAGATGCTGACGCGAATAAGTCCATCCCAGCGACGCTGCTCGCCGCCTCGCGACGCCGCGAGCCGTAAAAGGTCCCACTTGTCGCCGTCGAACCTCCGGGCGTCTATTAGCTGGCGGCTGCTCTCTAGAGCTGTGATAGGGCATTCCGGAGACTGCAGACACTTGCATCGATGCATTTGAGGCTCCGTCCACTTGTCGAGCGTGATGGCAACGATGGACCGCCTGGACTCAGGGCCTTTAGGCCCAGTGAACAGCACCAGAAGCGGGCTGCGAGGAGGTTGACGGATTGTGCCGTAGCCCGTGCCGATGCTACTACCATCTAGCCTAACGGTGACATTGTGTTCAGAGCCTAGGCTACTGTGGCTCATAACAGAGGAGTTTGTGGTGGTGGACCGATACGAAGAAATGCTATAGGAGCGGCTTTGATGTTCTGGCGTGGTCATAGTTGTCCCTGTGGAGGAATGGGTCGTACTAGGTGAACAATCCGTCAGAGGAGAGGTTCGAACGCGAGGGATGGGCATAGTCTGCGATCTCTCTAGCACGGGATTTGAGCCATTCCACTCCCAACTCCTCTCCACAAGTGACGGCATAGACGACCTATAGCCAGAGCTCCGACCTATGGGGCCGTCGGCTGGTGTATTCGTCGCCGAGTCATCGGTATCGGTCCACCCTCTCGGTATCCACAGTTGTATAGTTACGTCCTCGGGGGGTTCTTTCCCATGTACGATAAACTTTGCTATTGCATGAGATCTGGGCGAATTAGCTAGGTCTGCGGGTATCCATGTTTTGAGCACCTAGGCAATAGGAAAGAGAAGACTCACTCCATGTAGCCATCCGCGGCCTTGAAGCCTGTTACAGCCGCCTGGAATGCCAAAACATCTTGCAAACAAAAGAAGACGTAGTGGTGCTGTAATTCATTCACTTCGATTATGATCTCGAGTGACCGAGTTGCCGTGCTACTGCCCATCGGGTCGGCATACAATGGAATGAGGGCAGCGGAGCGAAGGTCGAAGTCAAGCACCTTTGAATCCTTTCTTGGTGGTAGGGTGTTTGACTCAAAAGTCTCGAGAATTCTGAAGCGGTAATCTGAGTCCGGTTGTCGCAGTAGTTGTACCTCGCGCCGACTTATGTTAGGCGACAGAGTCGCCAAAGACCTGCGACGTCAGGTCGGCATCAGTGCAGAGATGAGATCAAAGAGAGAGCTTACCCTTGAAACAAACAGATACCTCCCATCGCCGGCGCTATCGGTGCCACCGTTGTCTGGGGTTCGTCTTCTGGCCAAAAGGCAAGTATCTCATCTTTGTACATTGAAGTGCCAGGTACGATTATTTTACTCTGAACCCGGGAGTATTCTTCCGACAACTCCTGCAGTGTGATTAGCATCAAGTATTCGAGCATACACGAGAGTGTATAGCAACCGTACTTCCTCAAGACTGCCGATATACCCAGGCCAATGTGATGTCCTCCGTGGGTTCTGCAGCTCATCAAGCCCCTTCATCCTATTCATTAGTAGCTGACATTTAGCAAACGGTAAGTAGTTAGGCACCGATGTTCGCCTGGCGAAGCTGTTTGGGTCGAGCTGAGATTGCAGTGTAGCTCTTCTTAGATGGATGAGAAAACAGTCAGCCATCTCCGGCAACCTCAGAGACTGACGCCGCTCCAGCATGTGCTCCAACTTGCCCAACAGCGAGTCTGATATTTCGACAGAGCAAAGCTGTTCCTCGAGTTCCTGCTCGATCTTGCTTGCGAGGCCGGGATTCTGGAATCTGAGTAAAGAATTCATGGTCCTTTTGACGTCTTGTACATCCTTGTGCATGGCCCGGAATCTCCGATCCAAGTCTCTGTGGATGTTGGTGACCAAGTCGCTGTAGAAACAGAGAGAGTTAGCAAAAGAACCAGGACTCTCATAATAAGATCTGGAGAGTTAGCAGGTGGGCAGTCTCACATCTGGAAGGGCTTCAGAACATGTTGGATGCGAGAGGTGTGCATCTGGATCCGACTTCTCAGATGTTCGACCTGCGGCATAATGTTGATGTTCCAATCAATGTTCCTGATAGGACCCGTTGTCTGGGCGTAACGCCGATTGTCCTCGAGGAGCTGATGACATTCGAACAGAGTGGCATTGTAATCTCCAATGATTTCCAATAGGGAGACCCGGTCACCACCTAGGTTGTCAGTGTCCCATGCCCCATGATTACGGAGCGATTCCTGGGCTCTGCCGACAGCTTTCTCGAGCTCCGCTAGGCTTCTGTGAAGTGCGCGGACATCGGCACCAAAGTCACGGTAATTTTCACCTTCTCGGCGTTAGCTGCTTCAACGATAAGGAAATAGGAAGAAATCGGTGGCCGGCTCGGCCCTCAGGACGCGAGGTTTGGACCCGAGCGTCATTGCCACAGACATCCACAGGCTTGGCAGCAGCTTGGGAGACGGCTAGCAGTAGAGAGAAACTGAGAACTGACCTGCGTTGTGCTCTCTTGCCCATCCATATTCCCAGACGGTCCAGGCAAGCTCAGCAAACTTGATTGCGTCGCCAAGCTGAATAACACCAGCCATGACAACCCAATAGCCCCAAGAGGAGCAGGGCAGTCAATCCTGTGGGTGTTTGCAGGAGGAATCAATAACGAGGAGGCGGGGAGAGGTCAAGTACCCGTTAATGTACCAAGAGTTAATAAGAGCCGCAATGGAGCGCGTCAAGGGCGGGGTCAGGGGCGAGGCAAACAACACCAGAAGTGGTGGCTGCATGATGGGAACGCAAAGCACTTCAGCTGGGACCTTTGGAATGCTACTGAAAGGGCTGGTCGACGATGTATCTGGTAGACTATCGAAAGCCTCATATGCATGTCTCTTCAGCTGCTCCGGCTGTGCACCCTCGCTCCTAGGCGACATTTACTCACCGAAGAGGCAGACTATCCACTCCTTGCAGGCACAGCAAGCCTCGCAGTGGAAACGAGGCAACTTGTGGCGTTTTATCACTTTGCCAAGACTCCCAGACACATCCGCAGCCTGATGCCCAGCCATTTGGGCCGTTCCGCTCATTGTTAAATATTTATTATGCGACATGTCCCCTCGAGGAAATGTCCTACATATCCTGGCAGCCTCAATGGTTATAAAAATCGTCACCCTGGTCCTGTCGGATTCAGCTTGAATGCTCAAGTCGCGCCTCTCGTTCTTCCCCCTGGCTGAAATCCTCCCCAATTTGACCGACCATGGATGCCACACAGCCTGTCGAGCATGGCGGCCGCTCCCGTCAGCCTCCAAACGAGGTCAACCCCAATGAGGGAAGTCTCGTACAGAAATTTATACAGATGCCAACCAACAAAAACCACTTCGTCACTGAGGCTCCAACGGAACCCTTTCGCCTTACTTGTATCGACGTCATGTGCCTAGTGATAAACCGAATGATAGGTATGTTACTATGTGGTTTCTGGCGGATATCAAAGTGCCTTTCAAGGGCAATGCTAAGCAGAGAATGCTGAGCAGGGACCGGAATCTTCGATAGCCCAAAGACGGTGATGCTGGGTGTCCGGAGCCCGGGCATTGCAATTCTCTTCTGGCTCTGCGGCTGCGCCTATGCTCTCGCCGGAGCCCACGTTTATGTCGAGTATGGGTTGAACGTACCACGATATGTAATCGACGGTGTCGAGCAGTCGGTCCCGCGATCGGGAGGCGATCTCCATTATCTCCAATACGTTTTCCCATGGCCGCGGTACAAGAAGGGCATCGTGATGCTCAGCGGTGTTCTGTTTGGCATCAGCTTCATTTGTATTGGAAACATGGCCGGCAATTGTATCAATTGTGCGCTGCGTCTCGTGGAGTCTGCGAATCCGGAAATGGATGCTGGTCAGCTCAACGAAGGCACCATTCGCGGCATCGCCATCGTCATTGCGATATTTCCATGCTTGATCCACACCTTTTCTCGTCGTGGTGGCATCCTTCTCAACAATCTCCTTGCCTTCATCAAGGTCTGTATGCTGATTTTCATGATCATTGCCACTTGGGCGGTTGCTGGTGGGCCGTCAGGGGTGAGAGGGTTCCCAGCCAGCAGCATAGACAACCCAACTAGGACACCAAACGAGGGCAAGGCTTATGCACAGGCCTTCCTATCTATCAGTAAGTAGTAGAGTTTGTCTCCCCGCAAGGAATACCCCCAACTTATCCAACCAGTCTTTGCCTTTTCAGGGTTCGACCAGCCAAATTATGTGAGTGGATTACAACTTGCGTTCGCCCCGACAGATTCCAGAAAAGACTAACTCTGATCAAAGGTTCTGGGAGAGATCAAGCGCCCGCGGAAGACTTATCCTCGATCCATGTGGTGGGGTGTCGGCCTAGTGTCGGCATTGTATATGGCTGTCAACATCTGCTATGTAAGACCTCTAGACTAGCTGTCTCCGAAGGCTCCATGGCATCCTCGACTAATTCATTCCATCACAGATGATAATCGTCCCGACAGATGTCCAGGAGAGGGAAAACGTGGCACAGGAGTTTTTTTACATCATCTTCAACGCTTATCCTGAAGACCCCAGTACCAACCCGAAGCGCTACGAAATCAAGCGCGCCATCAACGCATTCCTAGCCATCTCATCATTCGGCAATATTGTCGTCATGACATACACGGCGGCACGAATGAAGCAAGAAATTGCTAAGCAGGGTTTCCTCCCTTTTACGAGCTTTTTCGCGAGGAACAGAGACGTCAGTCTTGGCAGGTTCCTCATGTGGCTTGAAGGAGGAGAGCGCAAATCGAAGAACCAGCCCACGGAGCACGGGCACCAGGGCGTCTTTGAGCCGCAGGGGTATGATGCACAGAAGGTCGCTGGCAATCGGAAACCACGCGGCCGCTTCTTCAAGTTTCTCAACCCTTCCAACCACCGAGAGGAGACGCCTGTCGGCGCCCTCGTCCTCCACTTTGCCAGCTGCATCGTCCTTATCCTGGCCACGTACAACGCCTCGGCAAGCAATGCCTACTCCGTTCTTTCCGGACTTATTGCTTATTTGACAACGGCATGGTTCGGCTTCTTCCTTGCCCTCGGCATCCTGATTCTGCATTTCCGTGGCCCCCCGACAACGCAAGCAACCCTGACGCCTCGAGACCATCGAGTCCCGAATCAGGGGCCCGTACAAAGAAGCTGGGCCCAGATGACTCAGGGGTCGGTGAATCCGAAGTTGAGTATCTCTTGCGGTTGCCTCTATCTCGTTGGGAATCTCTACCCAATCATCACGGGCTGGGTCCCGCCATCAAAGCTTTTCAACCAAAAATCCCTCGCCTGGTGGGCGGTGCCGCTCATTTCGTGGTGCGTATTGGCATTCTCAGCCCTTTGGTTTCTGGGCTTCATAGGCGTGGCCAAATATAAGTGCCAGACCGGCCGCAGCAAGTTCGTCTACTTGTGTGTGCCCGAATTCGGCCCGGCCGAGAACTCTGAATATCGACAAAGGTCTGGTAGCGGCAGTGACCTGCCCGCTGGTGAAGCTGCTGCCAGGAGTCGTCACGGAGGGCTTGTTCTTTCTCACGAAACCATCTACACAGGGTGGGAAGGCATCGAGACGGAGCAACTGTTTAGCCACGGGGCCGAGATGACAGATGGCGTTGTACCCCCAGCCCAGCCGGTGCCGGTGCACGGAAGTGGAATGCGGCGGCCAGTTGATCCGCCACCCGATTTGTATGAGGACACGGATTTTCCGGAATTCTCACAGAACGGGGCTCCAGTTCAGGAACCAGAATTGACGTCTGATCCACTGTCTACCGCGGTGCAGAATCATCGAAATGGGTCGGAACAGGGTTTAAGACAGGTGAATTGAGGTCTTTCCTGAGGATGTTGGAAGTTGGAAATGGGTCAAAGGTGAAGATTGCGAGTTGTATGTGGTCACATGCGCAGAAATCCTAGTAAGGCGGCCTATTGAAAATGGCACGACTCATTTTATTTCCAGATCACAATCTCAATATAATTCAAAAGTGCTCTAATAGCACCCTGCCTTTTTCCTATAGCTAAAAAAGTACTCCTGCATGATATACAGTAAGCGATGGCGATGATATCAGCCCTAACTGCATTGCCTTGGGCCAATGACGATGCCAACCCAACAGCTTACCCTATCATGCACCCACAACGACATATTTCGCCCAACACAGCCAAGAGATCTGCAATGTCTCGGGAAAAGTGGGCTAGCTCTTGACCAAGCGATCCGGTCAGGAACCAAGGTAACGTCAGATCTCGACATGTTGCATCCATCCACTGTCACAAGTCAGCTGCGCAGGCTATGACCCTTTCTGACCGAGCGATCCAGACTGTCAAATCCAATGACATCATCGCATAATGCCCATTTCGCTAATTATAGATGAGCTAGCCTCTTAGTGGCTGCCAGACCGGAACGCCGGGGCCTTTGGGTACGAGGCGAGGACGCCACTAGCCGGCGCTAGTAGGGAAGACATGTTTACTGGAGGCCTGTTTCACGAGAAATTGCAGTGTTGATATCGACTTTGGGCAGTCGTTTTTGAGCTAAGAAACGCCATTTCCTTGCGTTTGCCCTATCCAGGCATCTTAACAATGTGTTGCCAAAAACGACACACATATACAGGCGCGACAACACCAATCGTCGGAGGCAAAGGTGGTCATGGCGCCTAGCTCACCTCGTATTAGCCCTACGGGTCCCCCGGTACGGCACTCGTAGCCGACGCTCTCGTAAGGTGCCGATCTGTGGGCCAGGGTCCCTCTGCCAATGTCTATCACCATGAATCTTATTAAAGGGCCTCCCAGATCGCGACATTTCCGTCCCTCTATCCATCACCCCCATCCGCCAACATGCACATCCAGCCTTTGCATTTCCTGCTCGCCGGCCTCGCTGCTCATGTTTCTGCCGTCCCTACCAAGCGGGACGCGGTAAACAGCTGTTTGACAGCCGCCAAGGTTCCCATTGACACCAAGGGCTCCGAAGCATGGACACAAGACGGCACCGCATACAACCTGCGACTTCAATATGAGCCCGTCGCCATCGCCGTCCCCACAACAGCCGCTCAAGTATCCGCTGCTGTATCCTGTGGGTCAAAGCACGGTGTTGCCGTGAACGCCAAGAGTGGCGGACACAGCTATACTTCATTAGGTTTCGGTGGAGAAGATGGCCATCTCATGATTGAGCTCGGTCGCATGTACAGCGTCAAGCTAGCCAAGGATGGAACAGCCAAGGTTCAGCCTGGCGCGAGGCTTGGGCACGTTGCCACGGAGCTGTACAACCAAGGCAAGAGGGCCATTTCTCACGGCACATGTCCTGGGTGAGTAGACCAACCACCGTCTTTATATATACAATGCTGATCCTGGTTATAGAGTTGGTGTTGGTGGCCACGCCCTGCACGGCGGTTACGGCATGGTCTCTCGAAAGTATGGTCTTGCACTGGACTGGATCAAGGGAGCCACTGTCGTGCTTCCTGATGGGAAAACAGTACACTGCTCCAAGACCGAGCGTTCCGATCTCTTCTGGGCCCTCCGCGGTGCCGGTGCATCCTTCGGCATTGTCGTCGAGCTCGAGTTCAACACCTTCCCTGCTCCTGAGAAGATGACCTATTTCGACATCGGACTCAACTGGGACCAGAACTCTGCCCCTCAAGGCCTCCTGAATGTCCAAGAGTTTGGCAAGACCATGCCCGGCGAAATCACCATGCAGGTCGCCATCTCTAAGAACGGGTATAGCATCGATGGTGCCTACGTCGGCGATGAAGCGGGTCTTCGGAATGCTATCCAGCCTCTTTTGACAAAACTCAATGCCCAGGTCACCGCTACGACCGTTGATTGGCTTGGCTTAGTGACCCATTTTGCCGGCACTGGGGAAATCAACCCTACCAGCGCCTCATACAACGCCGTAAGTGCACGCCACAAAGCTTTAATTTGACTCAACACTAATAAGCGGTAGCATGATACCTTCTACGCCACCAGCCTTGCTGCCCCAGCCCTCTCCCTGGACCAATTCAAGTCTTTCGTCAACTACATCTCCACAACAGCCCGAAGCAGCAGTCACTCGTGGTGGCTCCAGATGGACATTGCAGGCGGCCAAAAATCGGCCCTCGCAAAGCCCAAGCCCGGTGACACGGCTTATGTCCACCGTGACAAGCTCTTGCTCTTCCAGTTCTACGACAGCGTGTCGCAGGGTCAAAAGTACCCCTCGGACGGTTTCACCCTCCTCAAGGGTCTTCGACAGAGCATCACCAACTCTCTGCGTGAGGGTACCTGGGGCATGTATGTCAACTATCCCGATTCCCAGCTCAAGGGAGATAGAGCTGCTGAGATGTATTGGGGCGCAAACTTGCCCAAGTTGCAGAAGACGAAGGCGACTTATGATCCGAAGAACATCTTCCGGAACCCCCAGTCCATCAAACCAAAGGCATAAACTGCCCAAGATATAGACCTGTAATATTTTATGGTTGGTTTAGAATATGAACTTGCTTTAGCAACATGTACTATTAGGTAGATTAGACACTTTTATTAATGCGCGGGCACATCTTTGTTTAATGGCAACGATAAAGATCAAAGTCTCTTTTCATTCAATTATTCCCATATCTCTGCTATGTTTCTAGCCTTGTTCCGTCTGTAATTACCGAATCGGTAGGTAACTCGAGGGTGGTGTCGGAGCGTCCGTCATCTCGGCATGCTCACCTATCATTGGCTGGCGGACTTGGTCAGTTAGCTTTCGGGTGAGCCGTCGCTGGACTTTATCGCTTTGTAGGCCGATCCGACGTGACAAGATAAGCAACACATGTGATTCTAGCATCCCACGGGCATTGGCAAGCATGGGAGAGGTTAGTGTTCGTCGGTCGATAGATCAAGAGGATGTGAACGCGGGGATAAGAATGCCACATTCCCGGAAGTGAACAGCTCTGAGAGCGCATGGGGCCGGACAGTATTCTCTGAGATTATCAACTACTTCTCCATCTGATTGCCCGTCTGGAAGATGTCGATCTCGCCGTCGTCAGATAAGCATGGAAATCGTGATGAGAAAGGCGCACCTCGGCCAGCCCAGAGAGTGGACTCGTTTGGTATAGCAGAAGAAATTCACCACCCGTCAACAAAGCGAGCCCTCACAGCCCGTCATGCCATATTTATCGCCTGGGGTGGAACTATCGGAACTGGCCTCTTCATCACCACAGGCAAGACTCTTGCCATAGGAGGCCCAGCATTCCTCGTCGGCAGCTATGTCTTCATATCGATCTTGGTGTACTTTATCCTCACCGCCGTCATCGAGATGGCAACATTTTTGCCGGTGAGAGAAGGGTCAATGAGCCACTACGGCAGCCGTTTCGTGTCCAACAGTCTCGGTTTCGCTATGGGCTGGCTTTATGTCTACTCTTTCGCCATCCTTGTCCCCTTTGAACTTACAGCATGCGCTATTCTCATCGACTTTTGGAACCCGGGTGTTAACAGCGCAGTCTGGATCACCATTCTTCTGGTCTTGCTGATAATTCTCAACGTTCTTCCTGTGCGATTCTACGGAGAGGCAGAATTCTTTTTCACTGGAGTCAAGTTTGTCACCATCGTTGGGCTGCTTATTCTGTCTTTTGTTCTGTTCTGGGGAGGAGGACCTAGCCACCAAAGGTTAGGGTTTCACTACTGGAAGAATCCCAGGGCGGCAAATACCTTGATACTGGATGGCGACGCTGGAAGACTGGTGGCAGCTGTCGCAACTGTCATTAGTAGTGCCCTCCCCTTCACCTTTACACCCGAGATGGTGGTCGGAACGGCAGCAGAGATCAAGTCACCGAGGAAAAACGTCCCTAGAATCGCAAGGCACTTTTTCTGGCGACTCATCGTCCTGTTCATCGGGAGCGTTGTCGGTATCTCCGTCATCTGCCCCTCCGACTCTGCGGCTCTTATCAGCGGCTCATCCGACGCAGGATCCTCACCCTGGGTTGTTGGCATTCGCAATGCTGGCATACATGCACTGGACAGTGTCATCAACGCCGTCGCACTCATCGCAGCTTGGTCAACAGGCAATGCCTTCCTCTACCTTGCCAGTCGATGCCTTCACTCGATGGCGATTGAAGGCGATGCTCCCGCCATCTTCAAGAGGTGCACTGCCAAAGGAGTTCCCATCTATGCAGTCGGAGCCGTATCTTCTGTGTCCCTCCTTGCCTACTTGACTCTCAACTCTTCGTCGTCAGAGGTGTTCAACTGGTTGTTGAATCTGGTCAACACGGGCGGCTTCTTATCTTGGGTCTGTTGTTCCGTCACCTATCTCCGCTTCCGAAAGGCTTGCAACGTGCAGGGCATTCCCAAGTCAGAGCTCACTCAAAGGTCTCCACTACAGCCTATTGCGTCATGGGTTACCCTCTTCATCTTCACTCTCTTGTGCTTTCTGAACGGCTTCACAGTCTTTTTCCCGTCGGAGTGGTCTATTGCTTCCTTCTTTTCTGCGTATATTGGCCTACCAGTATTCGCTGCCTTGTATTTGGTGCATCGATTCATGCATCGTAGAGACTCCTGGGCTATTCCATCCGCTCTAGTGGACTTGCGGCTGGATCCAGCGGAGCTAGACGATTAGTGACTTGATGGATAGATGGAATGTGTAACGTAGTCAACCTCAACAACTACGCGTCGGTGGTTTTTGGATAATCCTTTGGCAGACCTACATACACTGACAAAGAAATTACTGCCGGTTTATAAAAAAAATCTGCCTCCTGTCCAGCATCTTAGTTTCTTAGTTATACTTGGCAATCAATCCTGTTAGCAAGTAGACCAATCAGCATATACGCAAGGTACCTAATTTTTACCAGCCGATTCGCGCTATAGCTCATCAAGGGTAAGGCTTTTACAACAACAAACAGCCCTTTTTCTTTTAAACACATCACTGGCACCATGCCTCAACGTCAGTAAAGACTCAGGCCGCGAGGCATCGTGCGAGGTTGTTTCGCGTCTCTGTGACGATGAGTAGCAACCGTGTTCTTTGGTGTTGTGGCTGGCCTCTCTGCTTGTGGAAAAATAAGGTAAAGGAAGAACGAACCCTCAGGATGTGATACACCTGGATACATAGTTTCGCTTAACTGGAATCCAGACCAAGGTGGCGTTTACTTGCGACGTCATACTGTTGACATATCCAGAGGGGTAGATACATGCTACCGGGGAAACCAGAATAAGCAGCTCGTGAATTCTTGTACCTTGAGCTAATGACTGCGCTGGGTTGAGAAACGCTCTCACTGAGCCTAGAGAAGGGATAAAACTGATTGTTAAGTCTCGTTCACTACTTAAGCTGATAGAATCCTTTACATCAAGCTTCATGAGAGACCTCTACAGGTGACGATATCCTTTGCTTTACTCTCTATCTTGTCGCATTTGACAAAATCCCTTTTTGTTTACTAATGCTACTGGGCTGAAAGACAGTGGCTTATTTGTCTAAAAAAATATTGCTCCAGCTACGAGACATGGTGGGCTACTAAATTATGCTCAGGCATCCTCATTGGACGACTGCGAACCTGTGTTGAGACTGTCAAGCAGATAAGAATCGAACAGCTCAGCCTAATATACTTTCGGTCTTGCAAACTCAGCATCGGTGATCGAGAGGTTGCCTCGGCATATCCATGTGACGGGACAACCGTGGTTGTGATGAGGATTCATTGGAATGAATGCTACCCCGCTATGGCATTTAGTGAGCCCCATGGTCCGATTCCACCTACGAAATATGAATGATCGCTGCGGGGACTAGTTAATGTCTTTGAGGACGTTTCCCGGCAGTCTCGGATATCGCCGATTGACTTTGAGGAGAACTTGGTAAAACACAGGGATGAAAGACACCTTTCAATACAGCTCCAGCCGCAACTTATTCCCATTTTTTAGTCTCTAATGGTAGATACCCTTTGTAGCTCTTGCGATGGGAGAGATTGGGCGTTAAAAGCAGGTCCTCCTAATGTTTGCCGGGACGAAACTTTTACAACCTAGATTGGCATGTGCTGAAAGTGAGACAAAGCTAGTGCAAGACACATGGGCGCCACCCAACTCAGACAAGTCTGAGAAACCGTGTAGGACAAGATGGAATGATCTACAGTTTCTCACGCTGGTGGGATATTGCGCAATGTCGTCATCGCTTGGTATTGGGAGACGGGTATTAGTCAGGCACCGAGGGGGTTATATAAAGATTGGGGAGCCCCGACAACATTCTCTTATCAAAAGATTTGTCGTCTTCCTAACACATTTGAAAAACATCCTATTTGCACATACCGGCTTTTAAAATCAACATGGGAGACCGTGTAGTAGGTCACCGTTACCAGCACCTGAGTTGTGCCCGACTGATCGACATGTCTATAGACAATTCAATACTCGTTCGGATCTGCCGAGGAGTGGCAGGAGTCTAAAGGACCCCTCAAAGAGTAAGTCAATCGGTCCACTAGTATAAAAAGCCAGCCTAAGATGGGTGTTACTCAGGATTATCCAACAAGATACTGGCGCGGAGGTGTGGGTTGAAACCAGATCCATGCCCCCTATCGGCTCCCCTCCGTAAGTATCCCAACGTGTATTCCAATCTCGCCTCCGATTTGAACTCAACAATGCGTAGGCCTGTTACCCGCAAGACAGTTGAGAAGCTCAAGGCTCTTCCGGGTGTTAATGTTACAGAGTTGTAAGATGATTAACGTATATGATAAGCATGCGACGCGTCCAAGTATGCGACGCACTTTCTATCACCCCATAGCATTCAAACTACAACAAAAACACCACAAATCAATTGATCAATTAAAATCACTCGCTATACTCTTCTCCAGACGTCTCAATCACTACCTGGCACGTCCTTGCATTATGCCCGGGCTTACCACATATTCCACAGCGCCGAACGCCCGGTCCGACCGACCTTCCTCGACCACCACTTCTCGACGATTCCGCAGCTACCTGCGCATCAACATCCATCTGATCAATTGCTTGCCTTCCTTCCTCTACTGTCATTACCCCTCTTTTCTGTAGCCGGCTTCTTTTTGCCCTCCGGCGCCGGCTTAGTATCTCATTCGCCTGTCGAAGATCTTGGACCTCAGCCTTCAATAAGGCATTCTCATGTTTAGCTGCTCTATAACCCTTCACAATACACTCTACTGCCCCAATAATTGACTCTGGGGAGCTACTATGATGCCTTCTGATTCGTCTCTTAACATAATCAGACTGAGAGCTAGCCTCAAGTACTGTCTTTGGGGTCTTTGAAGCCCAAGGGGTCGAGGGCTCGGCCTCCTCCTCAACCGGCGTTGGGGTCCGTAGCTGCACATCAAGCTTAGAGACCACACTTTCTGGGTCAAGAGGGACAAGCCCGGCCCCTCTGAAAGATGACCTGATGTTTTGTTCCGTCATAGTAGCTTGGTAGGCGGCATAAAAGGCCGGGAAGAACTCAGTCTTTGAAACGTGGGTTATAGAGCATCTGATTAGATGCTCTATTTCTCGACCATAAGCCTTCTTGAGCAGGCTAAAGTACCCAACGTCAAGAGGCTGAAGTAGATGAGACGAATGAGGTGGCATACAGAGCGTAATGATGTGGTTCTCCTCACAATATCTCTCAAAGTCGACGGAGTGGTGGCTTTCGTGCCCATCAAGGATCAAGAGACGATAGCGACCAACTGATCGCTTGCTTGTACACCGATCAAAGTGCTTTAGCCACTCAAAGCCTATCTCGTTATCGGTCCAGCCATTTTGGGAGGTTGCAATAGCCCAATCGCCCGGGAGGTTGCTGTCTCGGTACCAGTTGGCGAGGTGATATTGGCCCGCACCTATGATGAACGGCTGGACCGCCCAGCCTTCCGCATTGATCGCCTGAATCACCGTAATCCATTCCCGGTTTCCAGGCTGCACTAATTTTGGTCGTCCACGTCTTTCTGAACCTGTGACGACCATTCCGCTTGCGATCATGCCCATAAGGAAGCCAGTCTCGTCAAAGTTATAGATATCGTCCGGTCGGATGCCATACTTCGCGATAACGTTCGCCACGAGCCGAAACCAATCGCGAATAACGGTTGGATCTTCGCATTTAGCTCTCTGGTAGTCATATTTGCGAAAAAAACGCGTCTTTAGCTCCTGGTGTCGCGCAACGAAGTTATGAGCCCAGCGCTTGCCGACAGGTGGCGCGTCGCGGTCGGCGAGCAGTCGGTTGGCCATTTCTTCAACAGCGCGCAGTCGGGGAGGAAATCCTCGCGAATCTAGGTCAATAATGAATTGAACTATAATCTGTTCTTCTAGATCAGATAGTCGGCGTGACTTTGGGATCCAATCGCATCGCGATTGAATGCCTTGTCTGCGACGACGTAGCCTTGGCTCAGAGACCCTATAGATCTTTGCAGCGCGTCGGACGCTTAGCTTTGGGTTATTTTGAAGGGCCTGAAGGGCAAGAAGGGTTCTAGCCTCTGTATTTGGGTCTGACATGGTTGGTGGTTATGGAATTAATTGATCAAGTGAGAGGTTAGGTGTAGGAGGGAAAAGTGCGTCGCATACTTGGATGCGTCGCATGCTTATCATATACGTTAATGTAGCCAACGATATTTGCACAGACACTACGATGATGGCTGGGGAATAAGCTAGACGCTTAAAAGAATGATATTTTGACTTGGGCCAGTGCCGTTTAACACAGTATCTTGACAATGTATCCTTTCTGACTGTAATGCTAGAAGAATCGTCATCTTGCTTTATCAACGTTAACAGCTAAAGGAGCTTTTTCATGATGTAAAGTTAGTATCAATAGAGAGGCAAGGCATAAAAGAACTTGTGTACATTATTATATCCTTAATAAGGCTTTTGCATTCTTGTGTATGATCTTATCAAGATCTTCTTCACTTACCAACCCACTCTCCTGTAGCTCCTTGATGAACTGGAAACCATCTTTATTGTCTTCCAGAGGATAATCAACGCTGAAAAGGATACGGTCGATCTTGGTAGTTTTAAGCACACATGACATGGGCCCCAGCGTAAACATTCCGCTTGTCGTGACCCATATGTTTTCGTCCCACACCTGGCGCAACTCGCGCTGCCGTTGATCCGCGCCAGGCCAATTTGCAGTCTGCGGAATGATACGCTCAAGCATAAATGGCAAAGTTTCGCCCATGTGTCCGATGATAATCTTTAGCTTGGGATATCGATCAAAAATCCCGGCAGCAAAGAGCCGTAAGACATGAATACCGACAGTTGCATGCCAACCGTAACACCATGCGCCAAGTTGAATGGCAATTGCCTCATCGTAAGGACCTTCGAAAAGAATCTTTCTGAGTTCGGGTGACGGATATATGGGGTGAAAATAAAGTGGCACGTCGAGTTCCTGCGCTTTGGCGTATAGCGGATAGTATTCCGCCGTATCGTAAAATGACCCGTCGTCGAGCGTGTTGGCGAAGAGGGCACCAACGAACTCATACTGCTTTACGCAACGTTCGAGCTCCTTTGCAGCCTCGTTGGGATCGTTCAATGAGAGGCTCGCGAAGGCTTGATACCGCTCCGGGTATTTCTTTTTTATCTCATTGAGTTCATCATTGATCTTCTTCATGTCCTCTAGGCTTGTGTGAGCCGGGATTTGTGACAGGACCTGTGTCTGAATGGAGTTTGCATCCATATCGGCGATGTGAGCAGTGCCAGTATCCAGAAGCTTCAGGTGCACGTTGGGGTCTCTGACAGACAGGCCCTTCTTTGCACCGCCGCCGAATTTGTCCCACATAAATTGCGTAAAGACATGCTCTTCAAGCGCAATCATTGGCAGAGGCGAAGACATATTGCTCGTGATTACCTGGCGGTAGGACTGCACTTGGTGACTATCGAGAATCGACAAAAACAGTAGGAAGATACAAAAAAGGCGCATGGGTATGAATAGGCTTGGTTCGTAATCTTTATCTGAAGTAGATATGAAGTGGGATTTACCGTGAAAGCCCTACCGTTGGTGGGGAGGTGCAAATAGATAATAGAAGTGGGATTTGTTTCAATAAATATCACCAATATTGTATAAGTAGGCATAGATGGTATGGTCCAAAGGTTTACTGCTAATAGGCGCTCCCTCTCACCTAGCAACGCAGTCTACTCCGGTAAGGATCCGGACGTCTGACTTCCACCTGCCGAGGCAAGATCTTGATACAGATCTTCTTATCCCGTCAAGTGACCGGAGGCAACTAGGCCGTACCGAAGTTCCGGAATTCCGATGCAACCCCCGCTAACCCGGGATATCGCCGGACCCCGAGTGATCAACCGTCTTGGTGGCCTCCTACGGCAAATTCCTGTCATGCACAATCGGCACTTGACTGCAATGCGACGGAGCTCTACGGCCGTTCTGCAATAGAAGCACTCTGCAACCTGAACCCATAACCAATCGGATGGGTTGGGCGGCTTTAATCTCCTGTACCGGAAACGCATTTTCCCTGTCACAGAATCCCCGTTGACTGGGTAGATTAGGGGTTGTTCACCTTGGGGTATAGTAGTGGAACAACTCATGAACGCTTGTTGTGGGCACTCATTTGTGAGCGATAAAGCACTTGGTACCCGAGCTCCCGTCCTTCAAAAAATAGCATCATCATCAGTACTCACTTTCCAATTTTCCATCAAACCAAGCGACGACGACTAGATTCATCATGTCCTTTGACAGACTCATTCGATTTGTTGACGAGGAGGGCAGGACGTTGTTTGGCAACTTACAAAAGGCCAGCGCAGCAAAGGATATCATAGGGACCAAAGTCCGGATTTTACAAGGAAGCTTTGAAACTGGATTTACCAAAACAGACGAAACTTGCATTGTAAAGAAGGTTCGCTTCCACCCTCTTCCCTTGCTGTGTCAATGGAGTTGACGTACCGGTAAAAAACAGCTGCTCAATCCGGTCCCCGATGCGCCTGCTGTACTGTGCGCCGGCATTAATTATAAACTGCATTCCAAAGAGACAAATGTAAAATCATTCCCATAGTCGATCCTGCAAGTGATGTCTACTAATTCGCGACCGTCCGTCCTAGTTTATTGTCCCCACCCATCCAGTCATCTTCATGACTCCGACCGAGCGTCTCACCGGGCCTCTCGACGCCGTCAATGTGCATGATGATGCGCAGCCTATGCTAGACTACGAGGGAGAACTTACGTTCATCTTGTCAAGGGATGCAAAGAACGTAAAGGAAGAGGATGCTCTCGATTATATTCTTGGGTATACCGTTGCCAATGATGTCTCAGCCAGGAGTCTCATACCAGTCGAGATTTCAGGAAACCAGATGGGCTACTCCAAGTCTTTCGACACGTTTGGCCCAATAGGGCCATGTATTACCTCTACAAGGTTGATTCCTGATCCACAAAAGCTCCGTTTGGTCACCAGAGTAAATGGCCAAGTACGACAAGATACAAGTACCAGCGAGATGACATTTTCGGTCAAGAAGTTACTCGCCTATGCGTCTAAGAACCGAACCTTGAAGAAGGGCACAGTATTTATGACTGGCACACCTGATGGAGTAGGTTGGTTCTCAGGAGGGCTCCTCAGTAATGGCGACGAGGTTGAGGTTGAGATCACTGAGATAGGATCTATCTCTAACAAGATGGTTTTTGAGTAAGCCGACACAGATACAGACCTATTCCGGAATGAATGCAATCTTGGAAATAGCGGTTTAATTATAGTGTGTGATAAATCCGTCTCATAAGTTCGCGGAGCGACCCTGATCTTTCTGAAGTGTTGGAATAATCCGCCTCTAGTGAGACGCGCATCATGACGCTACGCCACTATTCTGATGGCATCTCTTGCTACAGGAAAAGAGGCCGGCAGTCAGCTATAACACTAAAGAACAATTGTATGGTGAATGGCTTCAGCCTTGGAATGGTGGAGGCAAGATTTTGCCGTATATTTGCGGCTTCTGCAGTAAAGACTACATATTGATTTCCTCTAACAAGAAGCTGAAAGAGGCTAAGCTCTCGTCATCATCATCTAATGTAAACGTGCAGCCGTCGCATACACCTATTCCTTCGGCACAAAGTGGCTTACCGTTTGATCGGCGACCATGCGATAGTGAGCTTCTCCTAGGGCCGGTCCTCAGTCATCCAGCGGATGAATCCTGCTTAGTCTGTACTCTGGCTAATGAACCCGGGTCGGAAAGTTACACGGCGTCGTCCGTCTGGTGACTTGTAAAGTTACCATGTTGTATAGAGCCAGAACTTACTTTGGTCGTTAGCAGGTATGGATCCTTGCCACGTCTAATTGAGCCGGTTACTCTAACGAACTCGAGTTCCGGCCCGGATCGACCGGACCCCGGCCGAAGTGGGCCTTGCCGGACGCAAATAGCGAGGGCGTCTTGGCTCGAATGCTAATAATGATTTCAGGTTCAATTGGGGAAACAGTGAAGTTTTGGTGGTAGATTGCTATTCCAGTTACTTCTTTAGCTGAATCATACCTTGAAATAATTCTTGCTAAAAGCAGACATCTAGATCTTTAAACTAACAAATCACTTAGATTAAGCTTTCTACTGGTCTTGAGGGAACTTTGCCCCGCCCTGTTTCCTAATCTCATCCATGATTCTCGTAACCAGCATTGTCTGTGACCAGGGCATCATGCTGCTCCTCGTCCGTCCAGCTATGATATCCAATCCAACCTCGTCCGCCTCCCAGTAAAAGCCCATGCCGCCGGGGCTTCCACATTCATACTTGGTACCAGCGTCATCTTCATGCTTGCCATGACCAGGAGCATCCTTATTTTGTTTGTATTTATGTACAACAAAATGCGTAGGCAACGGCGGGGCCAACCCGGACAGTGTGATGTAGCCATTGCTACCATCGATGCGGCAAAAGTCCCCAGACTCCCTCGTAGAGACTGAAGTACATGATAGAACGGCCTGAGGACCGTTCTCGTTGAAGTTCAAGAGGACTCCAGTCGCGATATCCACGTGTTGGCCTTGACCTACACCCTCCAGAGTCTGCGTGGCGAGGATCTTTGGGAGGCTCCCTACTTCATCAACCTCATCATCATCCTCCCATTCTGGAACGCCGATTCCTGCGGCGATGAGTGCCCAATTGACTAGATATACGCCCATGTCGAGGAGAGATCCTGCACCTAGCTTCGGATCTTTATATCGACTGGTCCAGGGCAGTGAGGCGATGTCAACCCGAAAGCCAAAATCCGAGACAACCCTCAAAACACGCCCTATATCGCTGTCCTCGTGAAGCGTCTTTATCAGCTGTGACGTGATGGGTAGGGCCCGCGTCCACAAGCCTTCTCCCAGCCACACGCCCGCCTTGTGCGCGGCCTTGAAGATGGTTGCGACTTCTTTGGCATTCATGGCGAGCGGCTTTTCGCAGAGGACGTGCTTGCCAGCTCGAATGGCAGCCAGGCATTCTGGTAAATGCAGGCCGTGCGGGACGGCAATGTGGACAACGTCGACGTCAGGATCCGCGTACACTTCAGCGTGGGAGCTATAGATCTTGGTATCAGGCTGCAAGCCGACACTTTCAGCGACCTCTGAAGCTCCGGTAGAGCCTACCGCTTGGATGACGTGGCGGATTTTGGCATCTTTGCGAGGTAAGAGAAGGTCCTTGATGAACCATTTTGCAACAGTGCCGGACCCTATGATGCCCCAGCGCAGGAGAGGAGGGTCAATGGAGGACTTGGTGGCAGGCATGGCGTCTGGTGTCGGCAAATGAATGTTGACTGGAGATTTGGCATAGCCATTTATTGTTGGCACGGGTAGTGACTCTTCTTTGTTGATAAATATGGCTACCGGAGAGTATTTCCGGTGGCCCGAGGAGCGTGCGGTGAATCACGATATAGTCTGGATCCGGACATTGGAAGATGACACATCAGCCACTGATAAGTCTTACGATATGGTAAAGTAGAAGTTGGAAGTGTAGAGTAGATGCTGCAGAAGAAAGATTGAGTCAAACTCCATGACGCTCGCTTGGGGAGCCCAGAACGCGCCAAAGGACAGGCCACTAGGGCGCTAATCAATTGCCGTGTCGCGACAAAGCCTTAGCCACATTCTCTTTCAGAGCCGAAAACTTATGCGAGCAGCCGGAATTACATGGCCAGTCATTTCTCTCCCGATTCCATGTCCCCCTTGGACGTGCACCGTATCTCGGCGTTGTCGGGATCCGGAATTCCGTTGATCTCTCTGACCGGACCGACAAAGGCGCCCCGGGCGTACGTGAGATAAACCGTTGACGATAAGAGCAGGACACCGCCGAGAATAACCGAAGCATAGTTCCTTGGATTCAGGTTAGCGTGGATATTATGGAGGGTGGCGAAGTCAATTCCTACATGTTTTGCGCAGTGGTAGGCCTGTAGATTGGAAAAGTGACAAAGATGCAGCAAAGGATGCACCAGCTAAGAGCGCCCAGATTGACGGCATAACCAATCCAGGGTCGCATCCTCCACGGCCCGTAGGGGATTTTGCCTCGCTTCAGCAGATGTAGCGTGATGGGAATCGAGTACGAAGCCATTTGAAGAACAAGTATGCCAGAGACAATACCGTAGAAGGCTGTGACATTGCCAATGTAGATGCAGGCCAGAGCACACTCGAAAATAGAGATTGCCACTATGGGCCAGACCGGCACGTCCCACTTGGGATGGACCTTGGCGAAGATGGCTGGAAAGGCGTTGTCACGAGCCATGGACCAGATGGTGCGAGCGCAAGCGCCGTTGAGATCAAGGGCACTCAGAAAGGCAATGATGGTCAAGGTCAGGTTGAGAAAGACGGCCCCACCGGTGTTTCTGGTCGCGTTCAACAGAATTTGAAAGATTGGCATCTGGGATCCGAATCTTGTAGCTACCAATTCCTGGATGTTGCCGATTGAGAAGAGTAAAGTGATGAGCCAAGGGAAAGTAGCAACGGCATTTCCAATGACACTATATATCACTAAAAGTAGGAGGTGATAAGTAAAGCGGCGGGACAAAAGCGAGGAGGACCGTACTTACTTGCTCTGGGGATGTTTGTGGTTGCGTGGTTCACTTCCTCGCTGAAATGAGCCGTAGCCTCGACGCCGATGAAGCCCGTGGCAAGACCCATGACGCCAATGAAGAATGAAACACCATCGCTAGACCAGCCCGAGACATTTTGGAAGTTTGTGAAGACATAGGAAGCTGAGTTAAACTTTGGAGCTGTGCACGCGAGGATGGTTATAATGAAGACTATGTAGGAGACGGCTTGCTGGCCCATAGCTGTCATGGGAATGTCACGTCAGCCACACACTGTCGCACCTGCTTCTAAGTACTCACCGTAAATGTTGATGGCATGGTAGAAGCGGACTCCGAAACAATTAATAAGCGCGTTGAGAAGAATAGCAGCAAAGAACATCTAGAGAGACCATGGTGAGGAGGTTTGCACAACATGCAGATGGTCGACTCACCAAGGTGACGTGCCATTGCTGAGGTTCGTAGCTGCTGTCACAGGCCATGGCATAGACTTGGATCTGGATGACAGCTGCAAAGGTGCTCCCAGTGACACCCAGGATCATGGATGAAAAGGCCAACCAGCCTGCCAGCCACGACAACACCGGCCGCCAAGCTGGGCTGGACAACTCGGCAACCCAGTGGTACTGTCCGCCAGACGATGGCCAAATACTGCGCCGAATCGGAATTAGCGACCTAGCAGTCGAGCTGGGTGGGACGGCTTACCTGGCCAGCTCAGCCAGCGAGGCTGCAACCATGAGCATACCCAAAGTGACGAGCACGAAGCCCCAGAGGACAGTGACAGCGCCGCCCGATACTAGCGACGGGAGAATAGTGGCAGTGACAGCGCTCCACTAGTTATAGCAGGAAACGGTTAGCTACAGCACCAGATTAGCGGTCCGCGAGCTGCACACACCGTCGACGAGACACAGATGCCAATCGCAACCACGGACCAGATGTTGTATCTACGATCAAATGCCTGTGCTTTGCCAATGGCGGCCAGGCCGGTTGCATCGTCCGAGAACTTGGTGACATGAGCATGTTTTCCTGGGTCGTGTTGTTGATCCATGGTAATCTCTCTGTAGTTGGTTGATTAATAGATTAAAGGGTTCGACCGACGACTTGAATATCGAGTTAAAAGAAGCTTGGCAAAGCCGGGATTGCGCAATTTGCCAAGTCTCGTCTCTCAAACGTGCCTCTGTGGCCAGTATTTATGTTTCACCCAGGTAACAATGTGGCCTATTACCCCTCACATTACTAGTCCAGCTAACCAACTAACTCGACGCCCTTTACCTTGATCGGTGGCTTCTAGGCCCTTATCTGCTATGGGTCGGACTGCGCTTGAACCAAGTTTGCCGATATTCCGACACATGCATCTAGCCTAAAGCATTCTACAGCCTAGGGTCTTATCCGGAATCTCGGCCGCCGGGTTATCGACAACCCATCTCAGACTGCGGCACCTATGCTGCACTGCTCTACAATCACTACCGGGCTTGGAATGTTTGCCCTTCGTTTGGATGAGTGATCCAAAGTGTATCTGAGCAAGACCACGTTGCTGGTTCAAACGTGCAGATTACTAAACTGAGCGTGACGAATGTATCTAAATGTCATACAGAGCCAGGCGTCCAAGTTAGGCAACTTCATCCGTCTGCCCCGACGGCAGAGATAACTCTTCCATAGAACCCTCCGTGCCTTCCTTAACGCCTCGAGCAACCTCATCAAAGTGCGTCTCGGCATGTGCCTCGGCGTCGAAATCCAGCACCCATGGGAATCGGCGGTTAGCAAGCACCTTGGGGTTCAGCTCGAGCGCCTCCCAGTCAATTTCATGCCACTCATCTCTGTTTTTGGCACCGCTTGCGTGGATCACGTTTGACCGGTTGTACCGGATCCTTTCTGCAGTCTTGAATGCCAGTGGCACGTCACCCTTGGCCTTGTCCAGACAGGTCGCAACTGTAACCGCGTCTTCCAGAGCTTGAGAGCCCCCTTGGGCTGAGCTGGGCAAGTGGCAGTGGCAAGCATCTCCAATGAGAATTGTGCGGCCTCCTGCACTAGTCCAGGTGCTCACCGGATCTCGATATACCAGCTTGTAGTCGATCAGTCTATCAGGGGGTGTCACCTCCAATAGAGCCTTGCATAGATGACTGTGCTCAGTAAGGAGAGGAGCCACGTCTTCTTTCTTTGCCGGAAGAGACCATGACTCGACGATATCACCCTCGTCCTGAGGTCTTTGTTAACTGCTGTTGGCCGAACCCATGACTCCTGATCTCTCACCTTGTGCATCAAGACCCATGCAATGTTCTTGCCAGAATTCCAAGCGTATCCAAGCATGGTTGTCGAATTGGAGATCCAGATACGGATGGTCTCCTTTTCAGGGTCTGTGTAATCTTTGAGCAGGGGATTGGCCCTCATGTCATCAGTCACTTCAAAGAAAGCCCGATAGATGGCCCATCCACTACTCGTCTTAGCATCTGCGATTCCGAGAACCTTCTCACGAGCCAGAGAACGACCCCCGTCAGCTGCAATGACGGCATCTGCCCAAACTTCCTCTCCATCAGAGAGAACGACGCCCGCTTGAGCTTCGCCCTCCTTGTAGTCGGCGACGTGTCGCCCAAATAGCATCTTCACCCCAATCTTCTCGGCATATTTGGCGACAATGCTGTGCATGGCTCCTCGATGGCCGGCGAACTGGAGTCCATGATCCTTGGGACGGTGGTACCAGGGGTCTTTGTACAGAGATTTGCCGTCATACTTGCACAACTCCATTGCTGAGACTTTGTTGAAGCAGATCTCATTTAGCTGCCTTGCAACTTCGCCATCTCCCCACTTTGCGATGATCCTACCGCCATTGGCGAAAAAGTCGATGATATCTGGCACCAGATTCAGTATGAACGCTGTCGTTAGGTGATGGGTGTGGTCAAACCGCCATAAGAATTGGAATCGGAATAGCGTTCAATTAATGTGACCTTCACGCCTCGACGGACACATTCAATGGCAGCCCCGAGCCCACCAAATCCTGCGCCAACGACAATGACGTTCAGAGGCTGAGTAGTTGCTGCAATGGAACCCATTTTTAGAGCACTTGAATCGATATGTATTTCTAGATGCTCCAACTGTTCTAGTATTTGGGCTAACTATTATAAGGCTTCCTTGAGATCGTCAGTCCATTTAGCACTCTCAGGCCATGAGCAGTTGGACAGTGCTAGACACTGTAGTCGGACTGTACACCCCTGGAGTTCCGAGACGTATCTAAACAAGCTCCAGGCCCGCAATCGGGACCCGGGTCTGGCCCGGGCTGGAGTGTCACTTGTTCAGAGTTGTTCGCCTCCAGGCTGTCAGCGCTGTGTGTCTTCTGATCGACTGAGTCACAGGGCAATCAAGCTCCAGTCTCCGGCACGGGGTGTTGATTATTCTGCCTTGCTGTCAGATCTCCAAGTACTGTCCTGTGATACCAGCCGCATCTCGCTCTTTCCATTTGCCTGGGTTTACAACTGCTTATGGCTTGTCCATCTGCGTGTTTGTATCTAATAGCACCCCAAATTACTTCACGCAGTTGTATGCGCCCTTCTTGAGATGCTCTTGAGCAGTAAAACTGTGTTCTTTAGTCTGCTAGTCGGCTTCTCTGCCTTTAGCAACAGGGGTTATTGTAATGATGATAGCTTTAATGACTTGAACAAGGGCTTAAACATTGTGGTGTGATTTGATACTTCAAAAAATATAGATGTTACTTGATAAAATTGAAATATGAGCATAAGGGGGAAGGGGTGAAATATTTCCTGCGAATGGTGTGTACTTAAAATATCGATGTAAGAAATAAAGATTATATATGTATGTCAGAAAAACAGTTGAGCTTCCTGGTGAGATACATTTAATACTACAAGACTCTATTCCACATCAAGTGCCTTTAACATAACCTTTGCCTCGGGGTCTGGGAACACGATAGCCTCAAACTCGATATTCCTATGGCGCGGCTGCCCCTCCGGATTCTTGATGTCGTAATGAAGGAGGAGCTCGGCGATGATCAGTTTTATTTCGATGTCGGCGAGGAATCGTCCAGGGCAAGCATGCCTCCCCACGCCCCAGCCGAGATTGGTTTTGCCGACGCTCGTGTAAATCAAGTTGGACTCGCCGTTTTGACGTCTACGATAAAAGCGCAGGCCGTCAAACTCGTCTGGGTTCTCAAAGTAGGTTGCATCAACATTGATGGAACAAGTAGCCATTTCGATCTTTGTCTTTTCGGGGACGTATGTTCCGTCGGGAAGGGTGAGGGGTTCCGTCGCCATTCTCTGGAATGTGGCTGTGCGTAAATCGTTAGTCAGTCGTGTATAAGGTGTCATGAAGTATCATTGACTGCTCCAAGCTCTTGCATGCAATTGACTTACTAAGGTCAGGAGAGCACAGTCGTTGACTCTCTTTCATGAAGCTGTCCAGTTTCTCCAACTTGCTCAGACCCTCCTTGGTGAACACTCGGCCACAGGCATCCCTTACTTGTTTGGCTTCCTGGCGGAGCTCGCTTACATATTCAGGACGGGCAGCAAGGTCATACAGGCAATGGAGAATTGAAGAGCTCGTCGTGTGAATACTGGCCACCGCGAGAATGAGCTGCAATTGTACCTGCCTGTCAACGTCGTTGATCTCCTCTGCGTTGGGTCCCGAAGTGAGGTAGTCCAGAATAGTAGGTGGCTCTGGTGCAACTCTGGTCCCGGCTTTCTTCGAATCCAGTGTGACTCTCAAAATCTTCTCGGCCTCCTTCCACAAGTTGGCCAGCTCTTTGCGCTGTGGCACGAACAAGCACACAAGAGGACGCAAGGAGGGAGGCCAGACTTTGAGGGCTTGTGAGTACTCGGCGGCTTTTATAACGTAGTCTTCGATGATGTGCAACCATTCGGGGTTTTTGCTGGCCTCTTCGTCGTGCATCACGAACGCAGATGCTTTGCAGATGATTTGCGTCATGCCTTGGTGGAGACTGATGGGGGTCCAGTCTTTTCGAAAAGTCAGTCAGCTATATGAATCATGTGCCCTCAAGACGTTTCCAATAACCTTTTGCTGAGCCAAATGTTGGCACGAGATTGTCGCGAACTATAGCGTATAGTTGAGGAATGAAGGCAGCTGGTTCAACAATCAGCGGGAGACCATGCCACCCAAGCGGTTGACCTACGCAGCGTGGGATTGAATTTGGTATGGATGATGTTGACGCCTGCAGTGTGAAGACCACCGACGCCACTGTATTCTTTTAGAAGGTCCTTTGTTTTGTTAGTTTCATCAGTTATACCATCCGTACTAGCTGGTGGACCTACATTATCGATCGACTTCTGAAAGCTAAGTGCGGCGTGGCTTTTGAGCTTGTCTAGATAATTCATGGGAACGACAACCTTGACACCTGTCGAAACATGTTAGAAGTTAATCTTGTCATCGTATAGTTTTGCTAACGTACCCTCCGTCGAGTCAACGCCGAATGGTTTATCTTTGAACTATGAAACGTCAGTCATGGAGTCCAATACCATGGTCACATAGCAGTTCATTCTACCTGTTCATATCCCTGTTGCAAAATTCTCCTCGAATCGAAAGAATACGCTTCATTTCTCTTCTGTTTACTCGTGACAAGTTTTGCCAGGGGAATAGGCACCTTTACGCTCCGCTTGGTAAAAGGCAGCAATATGGCTATCAAGCTGGAAGCTGCGATGAAAGAAACAAAGTAAACCCAGGCTTCATTATCAAAAGGTATAGAGATTGTTGACAATGAACCCGTAAGGTTGCCAGATGAAGGTTCCATCTCTGAGTGTGCTGATGCCATTTGAAGTCGTAGTAGATTGTGAGATAGAGTTTGATGAATGCAAGACCAGTTACAGAGTGTTCCATCAAGTCCAGTTAATTTTGACCTTTACAAGTACCTGCATTCGCCACTAAGCTCTCCGCTGCGCTCATTGGACCGGCCGGAGCCTCGGAGGTTCCAACCCTCGCCTTGTGGGGACGACCGGTAAACTTCCGGTCCGTCCGTAGACGGGATCCCACCCCTTTTCCGAAAATTAGGAATTAGATGTTATCCGGAGATTGAGAAAGCCATTTTCAATCTCACGATAGTTTGGCTCTTATCTTCCTCCCACCAAAACCTTCGGTGATAGTGGTCCAGAGGCTCAGTTTTTGTTATCCATATTGCTTGATTCCCGTCAACGACAAGCCTTCAATTATAACCAAGGAGCGGTTCTGAATACTCAGGATCATTCTCGTACCGTTCTGGTGTGATCTAATAATAAATACAGATCAAAGTCTTATTTGATACGTCTTAGATTTTAGTGGTTTGATTGCATCGCCGATATCATCGCCCCCAATATGTTGGTAGACCAACTCCTCGGCATCTCGAGCCGTGTATCGGAAAACCGATCGACCCTATCAATCATCCTGGTCTCTTTCTTCGCCTACATCCTCCTCTATCTCAACACTTCCAAGTCGTCAAAAAATGCTCCACCTGGACCAAAAGGATGGCCAGTCGTCGGCAATATCGTGGATATTGTCAAAGCGGCGAAGAACAAGCGCCTGCACGTACTGTTTGGAGACTGGGCGAGGCAGTATGGCGACGTGATGTTGATTCGTTCTGGTCTGGAGGACGAGTACTACGTCAACAGTCGCCGCGCGGCCAAGGCCATCATGGACACGAATACCATTGTCACCGCCGAGAGGCCGCGATGGATTGTTTCATCAGAGCATATATGCGGCAACTGGAACATGCTTTTGCTTCCAGCTAGCGACAATCGTTGGAAGGTGAGCTAGCTCAGGATGCTTTGGATTATTTTGATATAGGTACTGAAACGTTCATCAGGAGCAGAGACGGGTTACCAACCAGAATCTAACCAGCTTGTCCAAGGCCGAAGCGGCCGTCCCGTAAGTGTATTAGTATGCGTTAACTGTTGTGCGCTGACACTCCGCTTGGGCTAGCTTTCTAGAGTTTGAGGTTTTGAAGTTTCTCCATGAAGTCGCGCATGACCCAGATGCAGGTACTGATAGACAGAACCTATGGGACGGAATGGGGAGATACATTTACAGTACGTTTAGTACTCAACTATTCGGCCTCGAGGTATGCGGCCCATATAAGAATATTGTGGATAGATGAACATTGACCGTTCAAGATCAACACTTCAGACAGCCCCACCATTGGCTATCTTTTCGGTATGTATACGAAACCTCATGGTAAAGAACGCTACTGATCTTCGCCGATAGAAACCGGAGCGGCCCAAATTGAAGGTATTCACTAATCTTAGAGATGCTCTTCATCGCTTTGCTGACTGGCTAGGAATCAATCCCGGCGCCGAACTGGTCGACAGCTTCCCGCTGCTCGACCGTCTTCCCAACTTCTTGCGTAAATCACAAATTGCCGGCGATAAACGCTTCCGGCGCGATGTCAAGTGGTCGATGGATAGATTAGAGGTATGTGGGAATCAATATCAGGAGGCTGGACCAACTCCACTGTGGTCGTTTATCTAACCGAATGGCTTGGTCTAGCATCTGAAATCCTTGATCAAGGAAGGTCGTGCTCCGGATTGTTTTCTCTCCCGCGTGTTACAGGACAGGAATCTAGGGGATCTTCCCTCTGAGGAGGAAGCCTCCTACCTGGCACTGATGCTTGTTCTGGGTGGCTCAGATACGGCAAGTCATTCCGATTGTGTCTGATGGTGTATTAATAACGAATGTATTTAGAGTCGCATGGCCGCATGGGCATTCATGGAATTGATGCTGGAGAACCCCAAGGAATTCGAAAAACTGCAAGATCTAGTGGGTAAGTGAAGTCATCATCGCATGGAAAATCATGTTCTGACTTTTGAAACCCAAAGACAAGCAATGCGGCGATCGTCTTCCTATGTGGTCTGATTTCGCCGACATGCCCCATATTCGATGCATCATGAAAGAAGTGTGGCGCCTTCGGCCACCTATTTCCCTCGGCATGTTGGCGCATTACAGCAACAAAGATATCGAGTTTGACGGTTATGTAATTCCAAAAGGGGCACGTCTTAAGCTCAATGCATGGTCAGTCTATCCTAAACGAGCAAGTAGCGTTGCGACGAAGCTTACCGAGACGGATAGGGCCGTCGGCCACGACCCTGCCGTGTATGAGGACGCCGAAAAGTTTAAGCCTGAGCGTTACGCGGGTGACACTAGAAATGTGAGTATAAGCAAGTCCCAAGCGTTAATCCAACATGCCCTCTGCTGACCTTTGCAGTCTCAAGAGAGCGCAAACCTCGCAGACGTTACCCAGCGGGACCACTTTGCGTTTGGAGTTGGGAGACGAACCTGTAGGACTGGCACCCCTCCTAGATATTGTGCAGTATAGCCTAACGACATTAAAAGGTCCCGGAATGCACGTCGCCGAACGATCGTTTGCCATTGCCATCATGCGCCTGGCGTGGGCGTGTGACATCAAGCCCGCGCCGCGAGCTAAATACCCGATTCAACTGGATGACTTTCCTCATTACATTCCCGGGATTGCGGGCGTTGAAATGCCCATCAATATCGTTCCTCGGAATAACAAGAGGCGGCACCAAATTGATCAGTATTATCAAGAAGCTGTTGCCGCCCGTCCTCCTTATGTGAGTTGGAGCCGTAGAAGCAGCATACTTCGTATTACTAACAATTCCGTCACAGGGCTCGTTAGATATGGACTACTGAACATTCACTTCGGAACTCCCTTTGCTTCGACAGTGTGCATCTGGATGTTCTTTATGGCACTGATGAGTTGGTAAAGTTTATGCGGAGGCTTCGCACTTGCTACTTAGCTGGTAGTCCCTATTTATCCTATATAGTATGCATTGTAACTCCATTTTCAAAAAAGAGTTTGCTATTGTCATGTTTCCCCTGAAGTTATATCCTCATTTTCTAACTAAATCACCTGTAAAATTTGAAGAACAATACCTACAGTATGTATATGGTTTTGCAGACTTTGACGGTTTGCCCACGCAAAGTTACGATCGTGTTGCTCGGGTGCCACTTTTGTCAGCCTGGCAGGTAGGTCTCTACTTGTTTAGGTCTCCCCTGTATACCTATGTCATGGCCCCCTTTGGTACGACGAGCAAGGCACTACTGGTATGAGGGAAATGTTATGGTGAGGTTGCGACTTGACACTTATCAGACATGAAGCAGGTAACAGCGATAAAACACGGGCCACAGTTGTGCAAACAAAAAAGCCCGTACGGCAAAAGATTCTAGAATCTTGGCGTTGCTCTGTGCTGCTATGGAATTTCGGCATCACCAACGGACCCCGAGCATAAGAGGGGAGTGTGCGAAGGGGGCGGACGGCCGGACTCCGAGAAAGCTGGGAATTTCGGTGACACCGCGTTCGTTAACCCGGCTAGGTAAGACCCCCGGCTGCAGCCAGAATGCACTAAGCGAAATGAAGACTGGCGTTTCATGTGGCGGAACCCACCCCGATCTTCCGGATGGAGGTGCACGGAGTAGACCATGTCGGATCAAAACCGGCCTACCTGCGTAGAGACAGCGCGGGTGCGACTTGCCGACGAGATACGAATTATTGGATTGCTCTGTGCCTTCAATTTTCCGTTTGCCGTCTTTCTGGTGGCTCCACCACGTCAAGTCTCGTCGCATTTACCTGGCCCTGGCTGTATCAAGACCTGGAGTTAGCTTCAAGAATATCAAGGGCACAGATCTGGACATATAGAGCCCTGCGCTTCTTTGGTGATTGTCTGCTTGATAAAGAGACTGCAAGACATAGCACCTAACGTATTTGATTGTTTACCTGACCCCGCCATTGTCCCCCTCTGGCCGCGATCCAGATTCCAACTTCAGCTACCCTATTCACGCAAAATGAAGATTGAAAAACCGTCACGATCCGTCCCCGCAGGGGGGCCTTACGTGGGGCAGGCATGGTAGGTTGTTGACAGCCAACACATTTTCATATCATTGTCTTATTGATATCACTAGCATCTCATGTAGAAAACGGAAGGTCAAGTGCGACGGTGTCCAACCTTGCAAGAACTGTGAGGCACGGTGTTTCTCTTGCTCGTATCTCGCAAAAGGGCACCCGAAATCTCGACCAAGACTGTAAGCTCCCAACTACCTTCACACAGTATTCTGCTAATTCAACTGGCTACAGTTTGAAAACAGAAAGCGACACATGTCGGCAGTCGATAGAGGCGCAATCGGATGCCCCAAGCGCCTCACCTAACGAGGCGATGTTTGCTGTAGGAAGAGATCATCTCGGGCTGGCCACATCGACATCAGACTGCGGCTCTGAACTCATGGACCACCAATCATTTCTTCCATCTCTAGCAGGCTTGGGAACACCCGACTCCGAGTTTTACGGCCCCTCGAAGATAGATTTTACTCTGAAAATGGTCCGATCAGACCTCGAGGCAATGAACTTGCCGGCAGCATTCCTGGACGATCCGAGTTCCGGGCCTAGCCTTGTGTCAGGTCAATTAAATGAAATGGACAAGTATAGCTCGTTTATGCACAGGCTGGGTTCAGATCCCCTCAGCAGATTGGAAAGGGGGGAGATTCACAGCCTTCTCCAAAGGTGGTCCGAGAGTGTAGGACAACTTTACCCAATCATCGACCGGCAGAGTATGATGTGTAAAGCAGACAGTGTCCTTGCGTGTCTTCAATATGCCCAAGGAGATGAGGCTCAGCTGCAGAGAATAAGTACTCTGTTGGAAACCGTCTTCAGTGGCGAGACAAACAAACTTAGGATGGTTCTTGCCATCAGTTGTATACTCGAGAGCGGAGTTGGGAATGATCAAGCACAGAGATTGTTCCAGAGTGCGGTACAGTCCGCCAATAGCTTGATTTGGCATGCTAGGGACATCGATGGTATTCAACTCCTTGTTCTCATAGTGGGTAGCTCTCACCTATGTCCGTCCTGGAATACTAATCGTTCGGTAGGCTCTATATCACTATCACCTTGACGAGAACATCCTTATGGGTCGAACAACTGCAATGGCTGCACGGCTATGCCTCGAAACAGGGCTACACCGTCAAGCACTACTCGAAACCAAGTTCCCGGATGCCGAATCGCGTCATGCTGCCCTGACGACTTTCTGGACTGTTTACGCTTTGGAAAGAAGGACAAGCCTCAATCAAGGGATCCCCTTCATAATCCAAGATGCCCACGTGGACACGAGACTTGTTACGTTCCTGGGCTATACCACCATTCCGTCAACACCATGCCTTTCAACTCCTTTGCTAGCCAGCCAAGATTCGGTGCTTTATGCTCTGCTTGGATGGGCCAAACTGGCGGGAAAGATATGGCAAGTAACGCGATATCCAGCCGAGGCAGCTATCGAGTCTAGAGTTGAAGAATTGGAATTCCTTTCCTACCAGATCGCTCAGTGGTATGATAAGCTTCCCAAACATCTGATTCTAGATTCGGCTAGACTACGACAGTGCGACGAGCAACATGGGCCAACATATGCTCCGGCAGTTTTATTTGCACACCACAGCCAACTCTCCAATTTAGTCTACAGGCCAGTTCTACAGTCATCCGTCCTAATGGACCAATACAACCTATTGGCCGAAACCGCAGCAAGAACTGCGAGAGAAACAATCCAGACACTCGCAGACCTGAACGAAAAATCACCACTCATTCGGACTCATTCAATATTTTTCAAGCCTCCGCTCCTTGCGGCTTTGGGCAATCTCTTGTTGGTAGTCAAGAATGGTGGTCCAATGTCCTGGGAAAGTTCTCGTGCAGAGATTGATATTGCTCTGACTTTGATTGAGCTGTTGAGTACAAAATCAGAGTCATTGATGCAGATATGGCATTGCGTGAGAGGTCTACGGCAACTTACTCGTTTCGAACATTCACCCAGCGAGTCACCTGCGTACAGCATGACATCAAGCGACTATGGTGTTCCTGAACCGTTCCTCTTCGAGAACTTCTTCCACGCCTGTGGTAACAGTCATCAGGAAGGAGAGTTACATCAACGGGCAAACAATGGTGAGAGTGTTGACGGAGTTGGATTGACAGACTGTTGATGGTACTTGGCAACTGCTTCGTCTGGAATTAATGTCGGAAGAAAAGGATTTCCGAAACGCATGTATGGCATTTGAGAATCGGTCATCTTGCACACTTTGGACTTGAGCTGTACGAGTGGATCTAGAATCAGGTTTAGTAGCTTCGGTACATGTAAGATCACACGTCTTTGAATCAAACGTATCTTTCGACTTGCTTTGATTAAACCATATCTCTAGTGGCTTTCGCTCTCATCATTCTGAATTGTTCTTGATATCCCTCAACATGTCTTTCACACCATCAGCATTCAAAGCCTGTATCCCGAGGAGCTCGTTGTCATCCTCTCCATACTGGTTGCCGAAATCTTCGCCGAACGCACCTTTCACGGCGTAAATATGGAAGATGCCCATTCTAGGTACTCTACGTGTTGGCTCTGTATCCGCCTTTGCCTCAAGCGCCTGCAAGTCGATATAATCCTCATGCCAGTCTTGGTCTGGCCAAACTTGCTTCGCGCAGGCCAGGATTTGCTTCTGAGACATGAACACCTCGTGAATATAAACTGGCCTATTCTTTGTCGCATCGAAATGCGTCAGTACACCTACCACGGCTTCGGCTGCGGTCGAGACACTAATCATAGATACTGCCCGCTCGCCGCCGTTATACAAGGGAGCGTAGCCCTTGTCGAGGTCAAGTAGGATTCCCGCCTTGATAGACCAATCGAGGAACATGTTGTTATAGATGTAGGTATAAGTGATACCGTGGCTCTTGGATTTCTTTTCCAAATACTCTTGGACGACAATCTTGTTTTTATAATTTGGGAGGTTCCGCGTATGGGGATTATGTAGATTCGCCCCGAACTCGGACGGAATGAATCTCTTGACTCCCGCAATTACGGCGGCGTCGATCAGGGGGATCTGGAATAACGTTGCATCCCTTGACAGCGTGGACACGATGGCATCCTGACCCTGGAGGGCTTTGGAGAGTTGTTCAGTATTGGTGTAATCGACGATGACCACCTTTGCGGCGGGGTGGAGGTGATTTTGGCCACCGCGGCTGAGAATGGTGACGTTGAATCGGCCGGACTCAATCAGAGATTTCGCAAGTAAAGACCCGATCAGGCCAGTCCCCTGAACATGGTTAGTTCTTGCCAATGCCTGTGTTATGGTCAGAACTTACACCAGCCAGAGCAACGTTGCGGATATCTTGATTGATGACAGATCCCATACTTGTGTTGCGGTTGCGAGTTATTGATGCGCATAGGAAACATGACTTTTGCATCTTCTTATATACTCTAGCTTGTGTATTTTGGGAACAAACCTACATAACGAGAACTTCCGATTGCTATGGCCCCCGTTCCACGATCGGGGGCGTGCCCGATTGACCAATTGAGCTACATTCCGGATATTCCGTCATCCCGGCTCGTTCGGCCCTCGGTGCACCGCCTGGAAAGTAGATAGCTACTGTTCAAGCATTTCGACCCCAAGGATGTATTACATTACCATGACGGATGGGTGATCAAAGCCATAACACAAAATAGTCGCACACGAACTTGCACAGTGGAGCCCATCCTCAACGCATCTCAGTGCGATAGGTGCACGGCAAGGGAACAGCTCGCGGCGAAAGCCCCGAAGCGTGTAACTATCCGAGTGATGTTTCGGATTCGAGCACGGCCATTTGCCAAAGTTGCAATGGAGCATGCCGGCCTTTGGAAAAGGACTAGTCATATTCTATTGGCTAGAATAGCGGGTGTCGCACGGCCGGCACGTAGTACGGAAAGCGGCGTCCGGCCGAGTAACTTTCGGTCGCGGGTACGCTGCAGATCGTCCGGTAGTGATGTTTCTGCTCTGCGCTTCGGCATATCTGTTTAGAGCGCGGCATTAGACTATAGATTTAAGAAGCAGTGGCTCTAGGTGGATTCGACTCTTTCAATTTGCTTGCTTTTGTTTGGTCAACACACTTGGATCTTACTTCAATTCCTACAGCTTCTGACAATATGGCCCCTACCACCAAGCGCATCAGCCTCAAGAGCTTGCTGTATGTTTGGTACGCACATCCGGATCTGGAAAAGTCTCACCAGTTCTTGACCGACTTTGGCCTGCTGCCCATCAAGACAAGCCCAGATAAGATCTGGTATCGCGGCTTTGGCGATAGCCCTGTCAGCTACATCTCGGAGAAATCCAAAGATGGCCAACCAGACTTCCTTGGTGGAGGTTGGTCCGTTGATGAGTTCCAAGATCTCGAAGCTGCTTCAAAACTCCCGGGTGCTTCATCCGTGATTGAAGCTGGGGAGATAATCGGCGGGAAAATGGTAACCGTCAACGATCCTTCCGGAGGGTCAATTCACCTCCACTGGGGTCACGACCAACGCAAGGTTGAGCAGAGCGATGAGCCGAAAAAGCTATTTTACAACACGTGGGATACAAAGCTTCGCAAAGGAGAATTCCAACGTCTTGACGATGGGCCGAGCTACATCCACAAGCTAGGCCACTATGGCTACGAAGTACACCATTCCGAGTTCGAAAAAGTACGGCAGTGGTATTTTGACAACTTTACGCTGATTTCCACGGATTCCATCTTCAATCCTGGGACTGGAAAGGATATCATGACCTTTATTCACTTGGATAAAGGGGAAGAGTATGTGGACCATCATGTAAGTATGCCCCTTGTAGGTCCTGGTGAATAGCCCCATGTAGCTGACGGTTGAGTAGAACTTCTTTCTTGCTTCTGGAGACAACACCAAGCGCGATGTTCATCACGCCAGCTTCGAGGTGGACGACATTGACAGCGAGTTGAAGGGCCACAATCACCTCAAGAAGAAAGGCTGGAATCTCGTGCTAGGCGTGGGAAGACATTTGCTGGGAAGCCAAATGTTTGACTATTGGTTTGATAACGATGACTTTGTACTGGAGCACTACGCTGATGGCGACATGGTCAATTGCAAGAACCCACCGCAGCGGATCCCTGCAGGACCGGAAGCTATCGCTATCTGGGGTCCCAAGGTTCCGCTGGGTTTTATGACTCGAAGGCCCCAAGACATGGACAAGATGATGTTTGAGGGTGGTCCGCCGGGTGGTGTACCGGCATGAGGATAGTGTCCAGAACGTATGAGAACTATGTTATTCCTTTCGATTGCCTCTCACCCTGTTAGTCAGCTTCAATTCATATTTGGTGGTCATTTCTGTGTACTGTGTAATACTAACTTTGTTGAGATGCTGATGACATGTTCCTTGACATCGTGGCTGATCTTTCTGTGTTTGAGCAGATAAGCGATTCGAATCTAGGATAACGATATATACCGAGTTGCCCATTTTTAAACAACTTTAATTTTATCAATCTCTTCGTTAAGCCTTCAGACGACCACACCGTCACTTCTACGCGCCATCATAAATGCAGTCTTCGTTTGCCCATCAAGGCGCCTGCTAAAACCTTGAAACGCAACGGCTGCAGGTCAAAGGAGTTAGGAGCATTATCCATATACCAATGGCCCCGTACCAGTACCAGCCTGCAAGGGTGGCTATAAGAGAACTCGGGGGATCTCATTTCCTAATCGACCATCTTGACCTATTCAGTAAAGACTACGCAAGCTAGTGGGTAAGGAAAACCACCTTCCAACTCCTGAGAGCTGTCTGTGACTCGGTCAATGCAACACTGATAAGATCAAAGTCAACAACTCGTTCCCCGCATCTTCGCAAAACCGTATCTTGCCGGTCCGAATCGGTTATCCGGAGATCTCCAATTTCCGGCGATCCGGCGGGCCCACAATCTTGCGTCCGCGGATGGGGACGCGGGTGGGGTGAGCGATAACCCAAGTGTGCTAGGAACTCGTGGAAATCTCCAGGTCTTGGTGCCTCCGAAGATGGCGTCGTCAGAGAGCCCTCGCTTGACGGTGTAAAAGCGCAGCCAACTCGCTGTCTATAATCGACGCCTGCTTGATATGTCTGTGCACCATTCAGTTCCAAAAGAAAAGCCACAATCAAGCTAAAAGATGGGTTCGAGACCGGATCATGACTTTACCGAGAAAACTTTGTGCAACAAAGTTGCCATTGTCACGGGCTCATCCGCTGGAATCGGCGCCGAAACTGCAACTGAGCTGGGTCGCCGAGGGGCCAAGGTTGTCCTCAACTACCCCTACTCTTCCCTCAAGGAGGATGCCCACAAGGTTGGCAGATCCATCCCAACCGAATGGATCGCCGTCGAGGCAGACCTCTCAACTGTTGAAGGCCCTGCAAACCTCATTGCCGCTGCTGTCGAGAGGTTTGGCACCATAGACATATTGGTCAACAACGCGGGCCGAGTCGTCATGGGCTCTCTGGCCGAAGCAACTCTGGAACAGTGGCAGTCGCTGATGGATACGAATGCCCGCGGCGTCTTCTTGACGACTCAGGCTGCACTGCCGCACCTCACACCGCGTGAAATTGGCGGTGGTGCTCGCATCGTCAACCTCATCTCCGTCGCTGCCCGCGCTCCCGAGATTAACCAGACCATCTACGGAGCCACCAAGGCAGCCATCGACTCCATGACCAAATGCTGGGCAGCTGAGCTACCACCTCAGTATGGATGCACCGTCAATTCTATAGCCCCGGGGCCGGTTATCACAGAAGGTTCCAAGATCACCATGCAAGGAATGGAGGATATGTTGTTCGCAATGTTTGATGCGAGAACGCCCATGCCTGGGGCCTATGGAAAACCAAAAGACGTTGCATGGGTCGTGGCATTTCTGGCCGACCAACGATCTAATTGGATCAATGGAGCTTGCATCAACGTGTCCGGTGGCTTGGTTAGGAACTGATCATGTTTTAGACGGCATTTGGAAAGAAATCGAGTTAGCCAACTTATGAAACGAGCTTTCCATATAGAAAATTATGTTTGTGCTGCTTTATATGAGCCTACTCTCTCTTTGGCACGTAGATGCCGAATACCCTCCAGTGAATACCATGCATACGCATCAACTGAGGCAGGATAATCGTCAAAGCGACATTGGACTCGATAACACTAGTCAACGACACCCATATCACGAGCCATCACAGATAGATGTAGGCATGAATGCACGCACAAATGACCTCAGAAGAATCTGACAGCATAACGTGAAAAAAAACTTCAGGCCAACTATTCGCTATTCGGATCGTCATGTACTACAACTAAAATTCCAAGTCTCTTGCTTACGGTCCGTTTGGAAAGTCATCAAAGTGCGTCTCCAATAGCCTCCATATCTGCTCGTCATTCTCCCAGCCTGCCAAGTGACCAATTGCGTCTTCAAACATGCCCAGGCCTTCTGCATTGGGTATCACAGCTTGTGCACTCTTATCCATCCGCGTTCCTGATTGGCCTCTGCTTATAATGTTGGATCCGCTGGATTGTGCCTCTGCCGTGAATTCTCCAAAATCCCGAGCGTTGGAACTGTTTTGTGTCTGGTTTCCCTCAGACTGAAGCGAGTTTCCGTCTACACCGGTTCGAGGTACTATAGACGACGAGGGCCCAAAGTTGCTCTTTGGTCTTGGCCTAGTTATGGTCTCGAAGCACAGCCTGACTAGTCTCTTGCAGAAATCTTCAATTCCGCAGATAGTTGGAGAGTCAATCGAGACGACACTGAATCCATCCGCCACGTCTCTGAGAAGACGGAGATCTCCAAGATCGGCTGTCATGACCACGTTGCTAAAGACGATGAAAAAGGCTATGAAGGGGAAAATTAAAATCGTCCTAGGCAACAGTTAGCTCCAACAAAGAATGCGAAATCTTGGACGCAAGTCTACACAGACCATGTTAATGATGAAGCAAATGCTTTTGATCGTATAAATTGAGCCCACGCGTTGTCTTGCATGGCCTTCAGCGCCGTCAACGCCCGACGGGCACTGGCTAAGCGGAGCTGGTGAGTCTCGGGGTCAGGTTCTGTGGAAAGCATGAGGTCCAAGAGGGCAGCCCTAAGAGAATGAAACGTAAACTGCATCGCCATCCACTCCCCCTTGAGGAAGTTGTCGGAGGGATCTGTTGACTCGGGGGGCTGGTAACTGTCAACTTGTGCAACGTTGTGAAATCCAAATGTTTATCTCACCCGATCCACTAATTCTTGGAGTGAGTCTAAGGAGTCAAGAGTTTCGCGCAGCCGTCTGATCTTTTTCGCCGCACCGTCTCCTTCGCATGAAGACTTGCGCTCTTTAATCAAGATGTCCATAACCTGCCCTATCTTGATGAGAATAGTGCAGACTTCATGAGCTACTTGGTTCCCGCTGGCTGCGGCCGGGTTAGCTATGCTGAGATCCATATCTGGAAGGCTACAAGGGCGGTCTATGTTGATGGAGAATGATTTGTCAAAGATGTAACAATAAAAGACTGTGGCCCGAATCTCCTGGGCCTGTTGGGACTCGGGATCCGCTGCCCGCTCAACAAGAAACTGTTTGCCAAGCGCAACACACGCTCGACAAGCTGCTGAGTTGAGGATCCAGCACTTTTCAAAATCACCTGCATCCAAGAAAAGCATCACCTTGGCAGAACAGACACGTTAGAGATGCATCCGATAAGACATTTGCTATTGAGCTTACCCCAGATAGTAACGCCTGGATCGTGCTTATGGTCGGGGTGGCCATGACGCTTAGATGCTGCAGCGCTCGCTTTGCGTTGCTGAGATATCTGTCGCGAGTACCTCCGAGATGAAAGGCCATTTGGGTCGAAGGGTCTTCTGCTTCGAGAGCCGTAAGGGCAAGGTAGGCCCAGAAGTTGACGCAAACAATGTATTCGAGACGCCTGTTGCCGTGCACACTATTCTCCATGAGTGCAAGCTGCATGCGCTCGAGACTTTGCTTAGACAGATGTGATCCTAGATAAAGATAATACGGTGTGATGACGCTTCCTGTATTGGAAACTACTTGACACTGTCAGCAAGACGGTAGGTCAGGTGAGAAGGGACAGATGTCACCATTGAGTATAAAGTAGAGGAATTCGGCTGGAGGATACATGGAGTCGTCGTAAAAGTCGACGGGGTTTTCAAGTTCGATGCTGCCAGATACGGACGACGCTGCTTCCGAATCGACACTCTCGGCCAGCGCCAAGCCGGAATGGAATAGATGATGTCTCTCCTGGTTCATGGTCGACTTGGGTCCACGAAGCTCACCTGCGAGGTATCGTTGGGCTTGTCTTAGGAGTGGACTTTGGCCAGCGGGGCTAAAGTTGTCGTCATGGCAGCTTTTTGACGAGCTTACAAAAGAGGCGGCTACGGAGACTCTGCGTCGCTTTCCTTTGCCTGTCTTCTGAGAAGAGTTCGAATTCGGACCTGAGGATGGCTGGGTTTCCTGACGGCCTGGTTGCGTTGTGTTGGAGACTCGGGTCTCGGTCGGGGATGGGATCCCAGGCGGATAGGGCTCGGTGGGTGGTTGTGCCTCTGCTGTCGATTGAGGGACTTCGCGAGGTCTCTCCTGGTTCTGAGAAGCCAGCGCATTCTCCAGATACGATAGCCTACGCATCATTATATCGAACCGATCATTGCTACAGGCCCAACGTTAGCAGGTGGACGAGCGAGCACGGCGACGCCAAACGCACTTGGGCTGAGCAGCTGAGGAAATATTCCGTGGAGGTCTTGGCCGGTCGCGGGTGCATATGACCGAGTTATCTCGGCAGGCGGCGCATGGTTCGTTGCGATCACATTTGATCTTGGATTTCACTGTAAGCAAGTGTGGTACGGGACTGCATCTCAAGTACCTTCTTGGCGTGGCACCAGTCGCACTTTGCATCGTCAGCCATGAACTCGATCAACTGGTAGGTCGTCGTTGCTTACCGCGCGCAAAGCTTGTGTTGCCATTGTCTGGTCCAGTTCAGTTCGACGACCTTGTATTATTCGGGCTTGAGAGACGTCAATTCTTTGAGTTTGAGCGACTGCATGCAACGCGACAGTAGATGCGGGGCTGTCGACTTCTTAAGGAAACAGGCCTAGATAAGCTGGCCGCCACTATGATAAACACGCCCAGGCTAGCATATCGCACTTGAAAGCCCGTGCTGCCGTGATAAGCACGTCCGGGAGCTCAACAGTCGGCAACTGACAATAGTGCACTGTTAGCATTGGAATGAGCCAACATCCACGACATCAATGCCATTAGAGAGCATCATCAAAGAGCATCATCAACGTCGAGCCCGTCCGCGTGACATTGAGTTGATCTGGAACTCTGCGGGGTTGCTGACTTTGTGGTTAGTGGGTGATTGCCACACCCCACTCCCGAACCAATGCCAAACAAGAGAATCGTCATCAACTGCTTGTCCGGCCCGTGTGACACTCTAGAACTCGACTCTTGCGGGGTTCAGAGTGACTAGCCATACGCCCATTCCGGATCCTATCAGAGGGCCTCATCATCGTGCAAAAGATGCAGCAAGAAAGACGGAGTATCCGAGGGAGGCATGCCTACACCCCTGTTCATCGGCTCGGAATCATATGTGAAATCCGGCTAGATGGACCCTCCAATGCGCACACACCCTACGAGGTGCGCCAATGGCAGTCGATTATCTTAATCAATCTCTCCTTGTCGCCTACATGGCCCAATCCCCAAGCTAACCAGCAAGCAAAGCCTAGAGTCACGAGACACAATGCCAACACTTCCAACTCTCCAGGCTGCTATTTATACCCTCTATAGAGACCTTGTGTTTCTTAGTATCCCTATCGACTAACACAGTAGTGTATCCACCTATCGACTTGCCGCCTTCTTTAGTTGGATCCATTCCTGTATAATTCCTTTAAAGTCTGAGACATTGTATGGAACAAAAATCTCCTGAACCCAAGTAGACTTGCGTTTATAGGGAACCCCAATATCTTGCAATAGCAAGTCCCAGTACGGCAAAACTTCAAAGACCATGTCACCATGCTTGCCTCCGCATCCCGCTGGCGTGCGCCATTTGCCGAACCTTGAAAACAATTCTGCACTATAATCAACCTCATCGACAGATTCCGGGACGCTCAAAGTCCCGTCCAAGTACGCAGTGATCCACAGCGCTTGGACTTGTGCCGAGACGGGCTGGCCAAAGGAAAGCATGGCACCGGCAACAGCAAAGTTCCTCTTGTGGATGTACTTTGGGGGAACCATCAGGCGAAAGAGGCGATACGGAGTGACATCCTGGCCCTTGCCGGCGCTTGGACCTTCGGTCTTGCGGTTGGGGGTCACGTTGGGCTGATCTCTCAGAATCGGGAAACGCTCAAAAATCTCCTCGTCTGCTTTGGTGGCCAGAGGCGATGGAGCTGTACTGGCGACATGGGGGAGACCAAGGTCGGGAAGCAATGATGCTGGCAAAACGTTGATTGGGGCGTCATGTTTCCAGCCACTTGCACAATGAAGGGCTTCGGTAGAAATGTTTTCTCCAGTTGAAAGATGCACGGTTTGCTCAGTCAGATGCGTAATGTCAGCGTGGATGACTCTGACGCGACCGTTGCGCACATATTCAAAGAAATCGGTCGGGTAGTTCAGGATGCTGAGACTCGTGCCGCTCCAGAAGGCATCGGACCACGGCGTCAGTTTCGCAGTTTCCGAATGACCGGAATAGTTGCTGATGTCCAGGCTATCTTGGCCGAGGGCTCCGAAGAACTTGGATACGATCCATCGCCCAGGGAGCGAAGTTTGGATGAAATTCTTGACTGCTTCATAGCCATCGTTGGCGCCCCACACGCATGGGCTTAACCACGTCAGCAGACGTATAACGACCAATTTCTCTAGCCACATCTTCAGCGGTGTGATAAAGGGCGGCGCCATCCAACAAGGCCCCCTGCCCGACTCTCTCATGACCCAGTCAACAGTGACGCCGCTGGAAGCGTAGGCGTAAACGGCATCCCAAGCAGATTTGGCTCCACCGTAGACGACGACGCGCTTTGCTGTTTGGAGTACATCTTTGTTCTGAAGAAAATCTTTGGCATGGAAGAAGGGCGCTTGAAACTTTGCGGCACCGGGTATAGCTAGGAGGTTCGGGTTGCCAGTCATACCAGTTGCCACAACTAATTTCCTAGCTATAACCTTAGTCGACCTTGTTGCACCTTTTTCTTGCAGGGTTAGGATCCACTGGTCGTCATCACCCTGTTCGACGACTTCGACTTTGGTGTTGAATCTGATTCGCTTGGCAATTTCAAAGTGCTCGGCAAATTTGACGAGATAGTTGTGCAGCACTTCTCCTGGTATGTGTTGCCAAGGGGCGACACCAAACTCATGCGAATGCATTGGGAAGTCGGGGAATTCATAGGTGCCCAGAATGTTGTTAGTTTTCAAGCCCGGATAGAGCCTGTGCTTTGCCCATGTGCCACCGAGAGAGTCGGCAGACTCGAAGACGACAACTTTGGCTCCAGGGTGCACCTCGGTGTAGGTCCGAGCTGTGGCCAGGCCAAAGATGCCTATTTCTTCAGTTAGACCACATCATATGGAATTGGTGCTTGGTCGGTCAGCTTACCTGCCCCAATGATCGCAATGTCGATAGTCTCCATTGTGTAGCGTCTTTGAAATAGAATGATAGCCTTTTAACTTGTGTTTAAACATCGATCTTGCTGGCAACAAGCTTTCTATGTTATAGTAAACTTTTGTCCAACCTTCACATATCAAACTAGACGAAATCGTGGTGAGGTCGAGATACGGACTCCGCAATCACCGTGACGACACAAAGTTCGGCCTCTGCCGTCTGAAATTCCCGTTCGTACTGATCAAACTTCCCAGCACCCAAGCTTCCCGAGTTCCAATCATCGCGAAATCGATATACCCTCGGCAGCTCGGAATCCGCCGGATCCGCGAGTCCGAGGACTCCGACTGGCTGTAACGCTTATACTGTGTCTCGCAATTCCGAGAGCGAAGCGAATTGTCGTTAGATGACGAGCAAGAAGTTGTTACATCGTCTTTATTTGTATTCAGGGTGCCCTCGGACATTCTATCTAAGTAACACTGGGGCAATCCTTTCATCCTACAAAGCAAAGCACCCAACAGTCAAAGATGGATCCAGAATGGCTTGTTCTCATTCAAGATAACAAAGGTATAGGTGAGAAGCGCACTACTGCCCGAAGGTGAGTTCTGAGAAGAGCCGTGTCTTGTGGAGAAGAAGCGTTGCTGAATTATTTCATCTCAGTGCCCATCTGGCTGGAATGAAGGAAGATCCTAGTGATATGTGGGTTCTAGGAGGTATGCTATACAGACCTGGTCACTGCCAACACATGCTCGTGATTCTTCGTTTATTGGTTTCCGTGGCCTAGCTGAATTGACTGACGAGTCTTTGAGTACAACAGGATATTGCATTGAGGACCATGTCAAGGACCCAAGCGAAGAAAAATTGACTGGCAGTGCTGTAATTCTTCGAGCACCGAGTAAGGAGGCAGTCGAATCGCGAATCAAAAAGGATCCCTTCTACACATCGGGTGTTTGGGATCCCAGTACCTTGTTGATATTGCCATATGTTAGCAAGTTCAGACGGCCTCTGTAGGGTTATCAGTGTCGTTTCGTGTGCGCGGATAGGCAATATAAGCTACCATCTTAGACCTCTCAAGACAATTCACAAACATATTGGTAATTCCACCTGGCAGTGCAAGCATCGCATCGTGCGACTACAAGACATGATTAATTCAAGGTGATATGTTCTTTCCAAAAACTTACCTTTTGCCATGTACCCACAGTCAGAGGTTTAAGAATTTCATGCCTAAGCCGCAACATACATGATTGGTGTGTCGGATTCTTTGGTGAAGGCAAAGACGATCAGCTGCAGTACCAAAGAACACAGTTGTACTATATTAACAACATCAATATTCAAGCCCCATGAGGTAAATGGGTTTTCTTATCTGTCGAGATGGGAGCTAATCTCACTGACATTTTGGGTACATTGAACAAATTATTGGAGACCTCTATTTGATCATGCCCTCCTGAACCATCTCCCTGGCTCTCTCGACAGATCTATTGACGGCAGCGAGGGCCATCTACACCAAAGTCAGCTTTACTCCGTCGCTAACCACTCTGGGTGTTTCTTGATAAGGGGTGGCTTACCGTGCTCATATCCTTGGTGAGTTCCTCATGCTCAGGCGTGTCCTTTTGAATGGATGGAAATTCCCATTCGAAGGTGTAGGTTATCATCAAATTCGTATCAGAGACGGTCGGGGAAAAGGACACGATGTTGGTACTAACGGATCCTTCGGCTTGTGCGAAGCGGATCTTGGTTCCTTAGCCAGGGGACATGGCAGCACAAACTCGGTTGACTCACCCATAGGTCACCATACGTAGTAACGGTTTCATACATTGGTCTCCTACCCCATTTGCCAAAGTTCACCACAGCTTCTCTTTCGACAACGCCATTCTCGTCCTTGTGGACCTTGCAGTCGCTGAGAATCTTGACAAATTCGCTGGGATGGCGGATTTTACGCTCCAGCGCTTGCCAAAGCTGATTGCGTGTCAGGGTGAATGGGGCATCGGGCCCGTTGACAGGCATAGTACCAGCGCCGTAGACTCTGACCATTTCCACGACGTTGAGATTTGATTAGTTCGCTGTACAAGGGAGCTAGTGTTACGAATGGTTGGGTTTGGTCTTGGAATCTTTGCGCGAGTTGTTATGTAGCTTCATCTACGTAGTATTCGGGCTAGCCTTTCCGGATGAGTTGGACACGAACAGTGTGGTTGGTTGATCCGGCTACCCCGGTGTCCGGATCATGACGCCCAAATTTGCCAAGCTGACCGAAATGCGGGGTCTCCGGATTCTGGAAAAGTTGCACATCATAACCAGACTAGTTTGCCCTGAAATCCGGAGGTTTAGCTGAACCTAAACCACTTGGCATGCAACCAATGGATCATCTAGACATAGATTAACGACGCGGCGGGTAAAAGTGGAAAGGCGGGACAGAAATCACCCGGATTTCACGACATGGTACGGTAGTTCACTATGACTTGGCGTGACCGGATGGAAACTCTTGGATGGCTCCACCATGCGGAGGCCGAGGACAGTATGAATTTCCGGGCTGCAGGCCGAGGCGCCGGATCATTGACCAGTAGACGAGGCCCTTTAGAGCCGAGCTAACTTGCATCGAGGAAACCCGGCGGACCACTTACTGGACATACTGACTGACAGTATCTACACTTATCATTGAAGGGTGTTCGCACATCAGCAGCAGTTCCAAGTCAAGCCAGATACGACGTCGTTGAACAACCAGCCCGCACCATGCCGACAAAATTTGATCAATTCTTGACCGAGTCCACCGTTGCTAAGGAGACGGGTGGTCTGTTCGGAGTAGTGATTGCTGCAGTTGATGCTGATGGTGAGCTTTGACTCTCAAAATTGTTCCACGTTGCCTCGTCTTAATCCAGCTCTAGGAAACCAGTTTTACAAATCCCAGGCCGGACGCAGGACTTTATCATCTGACGAAGCCATTCCTCATGATGCCTTCTTCTCCTGTTACTCGGTCACGAAGCCCTTAACGACGATTTGTGCGCTACAATGCGTTGAACGTGGTCTTATCGGTCTTGACGACGATGTTTCTCGTCATCTTCCTGAGTTGGCCAAACAACCCGTCATCTCCGCTGCTGAGGATGGCTCGCTGAGCCTCGAGCCGCCCAGGAAGGTCATCACATTAAGACACCTACTTACCCACACCTCGGGCTTAGCCTATGACGGACAAAACCCTCTCTTGGTCCGTTGGCGAAAGGAGACCCAAGGTCTGTCTCCCCAGTGGAAATGCGGACATTTCCTACAAGCTTACGCCACCCCACGTCTGTTTGAGGCGGGCGCAAGTTGGCAGTACGGCAGCAGCATCGACTGGGCTGGACTTTTGGTTTCCAGGCTCAATGGAGGTATTACGTTGGGGCATTACATGGAAGAGAATGTCTTTCGCCCCGTTGGAGCAACTGACTCGACATTTCATCCCCGTGAGAGACCGGACTTGGAGGGGAGACGCTTGCAAATGGTCACACGCAAGCCCGGAGGTGGTTTCGAGCCCGCCACGAGCGCCTGGACTTATCCCGAAGATGCTCCAGATGATTGTGGCGGTCTTGGTCTTTTCTCGACCGTGCCTGATTTGATTAAGATTATTGGCGATCTGGCCAGCAAGAAGCCCGTCCTGCTCAAGCCAGAAACAATCGACGTAATGTTCACACCTCAGTTCGAGTCAGATGATGGGGTGAAGAAAGGGCTCGTTGGCATGCAGGTAAGCCTAAACCCTGCCAGAACAACTATTCAAGGCTACCTAAAATACTGACCCGCCACTGGACAGTTCATGTATCAGAATCTCATCGGAGAGGGGCCACTCGCCGAAGACGGAGCTATCAAGGTCGCCTTTGGTATCGGTGGCGCAGTCACGCTACGAGACACTGTCAACCTCCCCAAGAACACGCTGACCTGGGGTGGAATGCCACACTTGGCCTGGTTGGTAAACCGAGATTTGGGTGTGGCAGGGATACTCGCGAGCCAATTGGTACCTCCAGCGGACGAGAAGAGTAACACCATGATTGCCGCTTTTCTTCAAGAGATTGTAAGGCTGGCAAAGGAGAGAGCGTCTAATGCGTAGATAGAGACTTTGTGAGTGTGTTTGAAGGACTGAAGAAGGGCTTTTTACTTACCTTCATTATTCTCATAGAATTTAGCTAGAATCATGGTATAGTGACAGCAAAAGTAGTATGCTGCGGTGGCGTCTTGTTTATTTTTAAGTCTAATATTATATCTGTACTTTTCTTTTCAAAGTAAAGTAGGAAGCGCGTAATATATCCCCGGTGTACTCCCCAAACATGTGATCCGAAGGGAGGCTCAAGCCTACCATACGCTATTATTCTCAAAATAAAGTTTGTAGCGCTGATAAGTAAGTCTACTTTTATATATTTTTATTTATATCTTGTCTTGAGTAGCTCTTAACATAAGTTATTATCGCTAGTTCTTTTTGAAAAAAAATCTTCTTACTTCTAGCCTTTAATCATTCCATTGAGATCCACCACCCCTGTTCTTCCACTTTCCGCATGGTCCATTACTAAGAGTACTTGCCCACCACATGTCATCGTTGGTATGATATTCCCCTACTTGAAAGACTTGCGAACTGCATGTCGTGGGATCCTGAGCCGTAAAGATCATACACATACCTATACCATCGCTGTTGAGACCAGAATGGAGCCAGCTTCCAACACAGTCATTCCGCGTAACGCATTCAATACAGCATTGCTGCGCTGTGAAACTGGAACCGAGACGAAGTTGTTTGAAGCCCAGATTAAAGTTTATCGCGTCGATGTATCGGTTGCCGTTGGCAGTCTTGAGAATATTTCTGCTTTCGCAGGCCGGGTAACGAGTGCCCGGGTATATACCGGTTTCTATAACGACTGATGGATGCATATGTTAGTCTGAACGGGAAGTGGGTCAATGGCCGATGGTTTTGACCTACCTGTCTGGGTAGACGTGGTTGTCTCTGTCTCCGTTGCTGTCATGAACACGGTGTGGCTTATGGTAACAAAGACGTTTACAGTGGATGTGCCCTTGTTGGGCGGATACTCCGTGTTTATAATTGTTTCTGTAGCGGTTGCTGTCTGAGTAATCGTGGGTTTTCTGGTATATCTCTTGCGCCCTGTGACAGTAGTTGTAACAGTAGATGTCGAGTATTTCCAGATTTGGTTGGTGCAATAGACCTTTTGTACGTATAACTCAGGGTCTATAGCAATCTTCTTGCGGTTGGGAAGGGCTTTCACAGTCCCCATTTTGACAGGCTTCTGTCGTGTATCGCCTCGGACCTTGATCCTCGGCACATATCGGGGATCATCCTTGACACCAGTGAAATTGGGAGGAGCGGGATATGTGCTGTCCGATGGTACCCCGATGAGGGTCGTTTCCGACTCTGTGATCGTTTCCGTTTCAGTTATGATCGTGCCGATGGATTCTGTGCCTAGGAACAGATGTCAGTGTCAGAAGCCGACTGCAAGCTGAGGGTCCTCATACTATGCGAATACACTGTTGACGTTACTATGTCTTTCTTGGGTTCGGCGGTGACGGTACTTATGTCTGTCGTCGTAATAGTTGTGGTCTTTGTTCGTGCATGAAGGGTAAGGGTTCTGTGGGTCCTGTTGATGATTCTCTTGGTCACCGTGGTCGGCTGATAGACTTTTGCTGTCCTGGATGGCGGATTGGCGACACTGCGAGTGCCCAGATAGCTGGTGCAGGTGAGCGTATTTGGTCGACGAGAAAATCCGGCTAGAACTCCATTGCTAAGAGCCAGAAAAACAAGCAAGAAGATACTGGAAATCATATTGAATTGCTGTTCGATTAGTGGATGGGGATGCAGAAGGTCATGGGCTAGGAAAACTAGTGAAATGCGACCTCGGTCCTTTATACCGCTTCTTCTCTAAAAAGAAATATCAATCTATCTTTGTAATAGCCTAAAACTTAATCGAGCACTCAGGCATGCTTATCCACGCCACAGCTAGTTCCGGATCTCGGGGTTGCCCCTGGCTAGTATAAATCATTCCGGTTCTTGAACTCTGTTCCGAGTGGCACAGGGTTATCAAGACTCCAAGCAATCGGACTGAGCGATGTGCCTCGTGGCTGGAGCTGGGCTATAATAAAATTTGATCAGCCCTAAAAGTGGAATGGAACCCGGAATTAGATCTGCGAAGGCGATGGGTCGAATCGAAAGACTGAGGACGTTCAAGACTCAACCAGCCACGCTATGCGCCACTCGGACTTCAAACAAGACACTTAGTACTTGAAAGAACCTAGAAAAGCCCAGCAGAGTGAAGTCGAAATATCTAGTACCACGTGCGAACGCACGTGGTACCCTTTACGCGTGACGAGCCTTGGCAACTAAGGGGCGCGAAGCTGGTAGGACCAATGGGTACAATAGACCTTCATTTAATTGTTCTAAGAGTTCCATTTCTAGGACAACCGCGAGAGGGCCTGAATCTGGGCCGCCACCCCCGTCGCAGCTAAATAAGCTACAGTACTCTCTAGATTTACAAATGTGTGTCGGTAAAGGCCTGCTAGCGAGATAAGACGATTTTTTCCAATAGTAACCCAATTGCCGGAGAAATGCTCGGTTCAATCAGCGTTGTAATGGTGCCACTTTCCTGTACTGTGAGACCTTTTAGGAAGCAGAATAGCTAATCTGCGAAGCGACGATACTCTTCTTGCGGGGGTGACTGGCCTATTCTTGGCATGCGCCGGGTAGGTGCCGCGACTTGGCACGAATCCCTACTGGCTGAAGCCACACTTTTGGTGTTGGTTGAACAATTGTTGGTTCAACAGCACTTATCCAAGCTTCTTCTGGTTGCTGTCCCCGCATTTCACCCTCACATAAGACGATGGATCATTCCATCCATCCTACCTCCAATCTTCCTCCTTCCACGAACCACGGCACCACCAAACAAAATGTCTGACTTACCGTCTCGTACTGAGCCTGCTCGTGACGCCGCAACTGAGTCAACCCTGCCGAACCCCCTCCAGACAGCAACTCCGCATACCAACACCGGCATCCTTCCTCCGCAATATTGGGCGCAGCTAACCGAGGTTAGCCAGGGAAAATTTAAGGGTATCTGTGCTCCGTAGCTAACCTGTAGTGTCACCTAGGAACTTGGTGAGCAGGATGATGCTGACTCGGCTGTGTCTGGTAGCGGCAGCTCAACTGCATCCCTGACGTCTAGCATCCTCAAGTACCGGACGGTCCACGGCAGAACATATCACAGTGAGCGTGGAAATGCCGAGTACTGGTTTGTTGAGAGACCTAAATCTCGGAGGCCCGGATATTGGTAGCTGACTAGGGGATAGGGGTCCCATTGATGATACCCAGCAGGAAGCAATGGATATCAAGTGAGTTGGTCCAAGTTGAACGAGAATTCGGCTCACGGTCACCGTTCGCAGCCATCACGTACTCACCCTCTTGCTGGGGAATAAGCTCTACCTAGCACCGCTGCCGGAAAATATACAGGCATGTGCCCCAATTCACCAACGTTGCCGGTGCACTAATCGATGCAATCGGCCAGGCTGCTGTAGACATTGGGACCGGAACAGGTACGTACCCCAGGCGGTATGGGAAGCTTCGAGTGGCTGATGGCTAGGCAGGCATCTGGGCAATGTATGCTCCCCTACAGTTGCACGCAGTAGAAGCGATATAAGCTTACACCAGACTGAGCGAATTTGCTGATGCATTTCCCAATGCCTCGGTAATTGGGACTGATCTCGCCCCTATCCAACCAAGCTGGATTCCGCCAAACCTTGAATTGTAAGGAATTATGTGCTCGATAGATACTCTGAGGATCCTTTCTCACGCTAACTGCTGCCATAAACTAGCCAAATAGATGACTGTACCCAGGAGTGGACGCTCGAGCCCAACTCTCTCGACTATGTCCACATGCGCTGGCTTGTTGGCAGCATTAAGGATTGGATAGCTCTCTTCAAAGAGGCTTATAAAATTCTCAAGCCAGGGGGTTATATTGAGAGCTACGAGCCGTCATCACGTATCGAGAGCGATGATGGCACGGTTCTTAAGAAGAGCGCGTTGAGCCAGTGGGAAAAATTCTTTGTTGAGGGAGGGCGCAAGCTAGGCCGGCCGTTCACAATCTTCGAAGATGGTATACAGAGAGAGGCCATGCGAGAAGCTGGGTTCGTCGACATTGAGGAAAAGGATTTCAAGGCAAGTCTCATCTACGTTCGACCGATTATATAAACCGATCGATGACTGATATGACGATAGAATCCCATCGGTGGGTGGCCCAAAGACCCGACGCATCGGGGCATTGGCCAGTACATGCAAGCCGCTTTTGAACAAGACGCGAAGGGAACTGTGCTTCATATGGCAACCGCGTTGGGTTGGTCGGAACAGGAGGTCTCAGTGTTCGTTTCCCACTTCCGGCGTGAGATTAGGTCGAACAAGATTCACTCGTTTTTCCGGCAAAAGGTAGTCTGGGGTCGGAAACCTACCTCATCTTGACTAGAATAGTTCTTCTGGTTATGTCTCTTGCTACCTAAAATTCACGCCAAAAGCTCTGATATCATCCAAAGCTCGTTCCAAATCCTCGCGCTCTTCTTCCATCTGCTCGATCATTTGATCTTTGCAGCGATCCGTAAGCATTATTTTTTAACCCAGGCAGAACTTCAGTGTTTAGGCGTGGATAAATAAATGAAGTTTATTCAGCCCGGAAGGATACACCTCATATGGCTCACAACGCTAGATTGTTATTTTCCCAATACCTTATCTACGTTTACATGATAGACTACACTGAATAGAATAGAGAAAGGCTGAAGTGAGGACTGCAATTTGGTAGGCCAAAGCTGGGATTGGAAACGCTGACCCTATCGGCGATGATGCGGGTAGGCACATGATTAGTGTACTGAAGCACCGTCCTCTCGTTGATTGGTAAGGAATCAGCGCATCGTAGAGCAGCATCATCATATTGTAGACTCGCATAGCAGATATCACGCGATGGGTCAAGACCAAGATCATCGCAACAACTTTTGGAACTCAATTTCTGCAGGGGTTTTACCTCTAAAAAGACGGTAGATCAATTGGTCACTTCTCACGAGCTCTACAAGGAGAAAGTATCCGCGTGATTAAAGGGCATAGGCCACAGGGACTGAAAGCTTGAAAGGTGGTTCCTTTTTGTAACGACTTTCCTATTGGTGAATGCAAGTGACACATATTTGCCGGCGAAATTCCCACATAAAGAAATCTCGGGGCATATATCCGGATATGTGTGCGATTCGATCTTCCTCTTACGCCATTTCTATATCCGAGCCATTGCCGGGCAGGTGGCATCGGAGATAGAGCAAATTAGGAAAAGATGACGCGTCTATGTTGCAAGGCTAATAGGGCCGCGGAAATCAACGAGGACGATCTTTTGGATAGGAGTGAGTCCCCCCTGTCAGTTTCAATTATCTACGGGTATCAGATAGATTTCTCCGCCAACTGTTGGCCCTCAGCTCTGTACTGTTTTGAGAGAAATTGATGCATTGCCTAGGTATCTTAGGTCTTGCTGCAGTACATAGTAGACCTGGAACACCTTATTGTATCCCATTGCTCTGCGCGGATTGCCCTGTGGTAAGAGGTGGGAAAATCTAGTAGAGGGAAAACCGGCTAGTAGATGAAACCCCCTGCCTATAAAGCCACCCTAGCATACCTAACTAACACAGGACGAATTAGGCCAACGTTCGCCGAGGCTTGCCTCTGTAAATGGCCGTAGTGCCATTTTACTACACCCCCCTGGCAGGATTTAAACCTACGGTCTTTAAAGAGAACCCTTAGTGAGCTCTCGCAATCAAGTATATATAAAAGTTCGATCCCTGTCTTCATCTCGAAGTATCAGCTTTAAACGTCGCCTCCTGCATCGACGCCATTATCAACATCTCCACGCTATCAGGACTGGTGAGAATTCTACAGTCTTCATACTTCAACGCCAGCTAACCTCGACATACACCAGAAGAAGGCACCTCTCCAACAAACCATGTTCTATCTTCGCTTTGGTCTGCCAGCGGCTTTCTTGCTGGCCCTTCATTCCGTTACGGTACGATCACAGATTCTACCACTTGACCAGTTCTTCAACGCAACGACCTTTCCCAATGAGCAAAAGCAGAACGTGACCAAATATCTCAACGAGGCCCTAGACCTGGCTACTGATGGATCTATTCGCCAATACTTCCAAGATCAATGCATCGTACAGCAGGTGTATCCTCCTCTCTTCAGCATGCCGCCAGGTTTTGTCAAGCCCTTTGCTGCCTTTGACAACTTTTACTTTGTCGGTCACGCATTTGTTTCTGCTTGGGCATACAATACTGGAGACGGTTTGATCTTGATCGATGCCCTTGACAATCAGGAAGAGATTGAGGCTATCCTTCTCCCTGGGTTGGCCGAGTTCGGATTCAAGGGAAGTGATATCAAGCACGTCATCATTACGCACGAGCACATTGATCACTTTGGAGGTGCTCAGTACCTTCAACAACAGTTCAGAGCTGCCATTTATGCGGCTGAAGACGCCTGGAAAGAAATCGAGTTTCAAGGGAAGAACAATTCGGTGCCGGTGCCAACGAAGGACAAGGTCGTGACTGACGGCGACGTGGTCAAGGCCGGAAACGTATCGATTGAGGTTGTGTACACTCCCGGCCATACTCTGGGTACCATCTCGCTCATCTTCCCGGTCTTTGACCACGCAAAGCCTCACCTTGCTGGGTTGTCTGGCGGTACTGGGACCCCACAGCCACAGAACCTGCGTGAGTTGAAGATTACATCGCAGAATCGCTTCGCGGATATTGCGCGGGAGAAGGGTGTCGATGTCCTTGTGTCCAACCACAACGTCGCCGATCACGCCCTCTTTCACGCCGACATTCTCGCGCATCGCCGTCCTGACACACCCAACCCCTTTGTAGTTGGGGTTGAGAACTTTGAAAAGTATATTAGAATTAACGCACTTTGCTCGCGGGTCATTGCTGCAAGGCAATGTATGAACTTGCAGGTATAGATGGTGTTAATTTACAGGGACTATCCTAGTAACTTGCTAAATTTATGATGGCGTACCTATTCTGATTACTCTCTGTTCAACATTCTATAGTAAGAGCCGTGCACTTTGGCAGTTTTTTCCGTCTTTATACTCTGCTCCCATTTTGTCTCTCAAGTGCTCTCAAGCTTTAAAGCAGGAATCCAGCATCAATGACAATATTCACTCCAGTCATGCTCTTGCATTCCGCTAATCCAAGAACCTGCTGCGCAACATCCTAATGGTTCTTTAGGTGTGCACTATAAAACCTCAACGGCTGCAGGAAACTCGCTTACCTCAACCTTGGCAAATCGTTTCAACTTGGTCTTTGATCTATGCTGCTCTTTCTGCTCTTGGGTGAAGCGTTGTGCCCAGTCCTTAGAAATAAGTCAGTCGCGATGGCTTCTCAATTGCGGTTTAAGATCTCACTGTTTCAAGTAATCCTGGGGATACGGTGTTGACACGGATCTTGGGGCCCACCATCGACGCCAGGCCCTTGACCATATGGATCTGTGCTGCTTTCGTGACGGAATAAGCCTGCCAAAATATTAGCTGCTATGAACCTGTTCTCCTCTTGAGAGACAAATAGTAACCAATGAGCTGCCCATTCCACTGATGCCCGCCAGTGAAGCAGTTGTGATGAAGCAACCTTCCGTAGCCGTGAGATACTGCGCTGCGGCATTCAGCAGCCAAAGATGAGATCTGACATTCATCGTGTAAGCCATATCCCAGTCCTCATCAAAGACATTGTCATCGAGGCGTGTCGTATCTCGAAACTGGGTCCATCCTCCATTGGAGAAGATGACATCAATACGCTTCATGTCGTCGTAAGTCTGGGAAACCAGCCGTTCCACGTCGGGACGCGACGATAAATCGGCCTGGATCGCGATGTGTCTGGACGTGCCCCCGACAAGGTCTAAAGATGTCTTCAACCCGTTCAACTCGGTGACAAGGTCGTTGGCGCGCGAGCTGTTCGAGCTGTAGTTGACAACAACTCTGAAGCCATGTTTTGCAAACAGTCTAGCGACAGCGGCACCCAGGCCCGCAGACCCAGCAGTGACGAGTATCACACGATCGTCAACCATCTCGATGTCTTGGTTTGCTTATTGTGGTGTACCTGTTCTTTACTTCTCAGCTGCCTTTTTTGTCAAATCAAATTATCTCAAGAGGGAATTCGACAAGTATCCTCTCATTGTCGGCACAGCCGCCAGAGAGCAATAATGCTGAGGGGATGTGTGTGATCGGACGTCGACTCGCCACTGTCGGCCTGTCCGACAGCGCTTCGAGAGATAGCACCCCGCATCACTTTGGGGATTTTAGGGCCAAGTGATAAGGTCACAGCGTCGCCAATCGGGAGAGAGTCATTTACGAGGCAAGATTTATCCAAACAGCCATTTGACCCATCACCAACTCTTCAGGCAACTCGTATGCTCTGCCTGCGCCTTGCCAGCTTTCCGCTTACCAATTTCAACAAACCATGGATGCTAAGGTTGGGCTATCCTCCGACTGGCTGGCATACCAGTGGCACCAGCTCAAAGATCAAGAACATGCCGGGCCAGTCTTGACGGCAGCCGTTGTGGTGGTGCTCACCTACGTCCTTTACAATGTGAGAACCCCGGATGATTCCTATTAACACGGATGATAACCTCGACAGGTCATGTATGCAACTGATATTCCCCATATCAAGGGGATGCTCGAGATTCCAGGTGCTGTCCCAGTTTTTGGGCATCTCTTGAAGTTAGGTGAGGATCATGCTAGCACCTGTGAGAAGTGGTGGCGGCAGTACAACCACTCTGTGTTCCAGATCAAGCTAGGAAACACCAGAGCAGTGGTCGTCAACTCGTTCGATGACTGCAAAAAGATGCTCCTCGGCAATCAGAATGCAGTCATCGACCGCCCCAAGCTCTACACTTTCCACGGTGTCATCAGCAGTACCCAAGGCTTTACAATTGGGTCGTCACCATGGGATGACTCTTGCAAGAAGAAGCGCAAGGCTGCCGGCACAGCTCTTGGAAGACCCGCCTTGAGAAACTACTATCCCATGTTTGATCTGGAGAGCTACTGCATTCTGCGAGACATGAAGAAGGACAGTGGAAACGGCCAGATCGAAATCGACGTTCGCCCTTACATCCAGCGATACGCACTCAACACCACGTTGACTCTCTGCTATGGAATTCGCATGGATGCTGTCTACGATGATCTGCTCCGTGAGATTCTTCACGTTGGATCCTCTATCTCGCTGCTACGAAGTGCCTCGGAAAACCTCCAAGACTACGTCCCCGCTCTCAGGTATCTCCCCAACAACGAAAAGAATGCCCGATCAAAAGAACTTCGGGAGCGACGCGATGCCTATCTCAACCTGCTTTTGGACAAAGTCCGCGAGATGATCAAGAAAGGCACAGACAAGCCATGCATCTCAGCCGCCATACTCAAGGATGAAGAGACCAAGCTCACCGGTGTCGAAGTCTCCTCTATCTGCTTGTCGCTGGTTTCTGGTGGTTTTGAAACCATCCCTGGAACTTTGACCTCTTGTATTGGCTCTCTCTCAACACCGGAGGGGCAGGCGTGGCAGGACCGTGCCTACGAGGATATCAAGCGCTATTACCCTGACATACGTGAAGCTTGGACTAGCTGTTTCAAGGAGGAAAAGATCCCCTACATAAACGCCATTGTCAAGGAGGCTGGCCGATATTACACGGTTAGCGCCATGAGTCTGCCCCGAAAGACTGTTACCGAGGTCAACTGGAACGGTGCCATCATTCCGCCCAAGACCATGATCTTGATCAATGCGCAGGCTGGTAACCACGGTAAGATAGCCTAACTCGGAGTTGAAGACGAGCCATCCTAATACTTTTATTAGATGTTGATCACTTCGGACCCGACGGGGGAAGCTTCAATCCCGAACGGTGGCTGAAGAGCTTAGATCCTCCGACGGAAGCCGAGAGTGTTGGTCTCGGCCACCTGAGCTTCGGCACCGGCTCCCGTGCTTGCTCTGGTCAGTACATCGCCTCTCGCCTTCTATACGCGGCATTGGTCAGACTCTTGTGCTCTTACAAGATAGTGGCCAGCAAAGAGCAGCCTCCCAACACCGACTATGTCGAATATAATCAGTTCAAGACCGCACTGGTGGCTATCCCAAGAGAGTTCAAGGTCAAGCTCGTCCCGAGAGACACGGGAATGATGGAAGAGGGTTTGGATGCTGCTGAAGAAAGAACTCGAGAGCACTATAAGGAGTGAAGGAATATAAAATGACATAGTTGCTTCGATGCCTTTGGCTGACTAGATAATTGTCCCAGGTTGCGACACGTAGTTAGGAAGTTCCTTGACTGAAATTACTGTAACTATAAATCATGCAATTAAAATCTTCACCTACTTAAACGCAGACATCCACGACAGGTAGCTTACTTATCATCCATACTACTATCGGCGGCCCGCCCGCCTCCGCCTTCGAACTGGTGTTTGGGTTACCCTGACAGGTATCACCAGGTCAGAAGAACCCAGCTCGGAGTTGATCATGCCACCAAGGAGCAACACCTTGACTCGAAGGCCCGGCGCTTGCTTCGCCACCTCGGCCAGCAGACCTTCGAACGCAGCGAGCCACGAAAACCCCTCACTTGGCAGCAGGTCATAGTTGAGTGTAGATAAATCAACCACCACATACACTTCAGAACGTGCCTGTAGCAACGCAGTCCCAAGTAGCTGAAGCCATTGTGGCTCTGTAGTAGCGCTCTGGAATCGCCTGCATTGAAGTGACATCCCCTTCTCGGTCATGGAGTTGTCCAATCTCAGAATCTGTTGAATGAGATGCTTGAAAAGGTCAATGGCTGAGGCGTTTTCGGTATCTGGGTTGTCACCAGGGCCCCTAAGTGCCCAAACAACTGGGATGTTCTTGGACTTGAGCTGCCGGATCATGTTTATGGAAAAGCCCCTCATAGCATACCGTGCGCTGAAACCTCCTTTCACAACAGCTACTTTTGACTCAGGCCCCGATGACCAATTCTGTAGTTTAGAAGATTGCCAGAACTTGTTCGTGGTGGTAAAGACTCGACTGTGTTGCTGTTGCCTCTGTAGTGCCTGGTTGAATCGAAGTGCATCCAGAGGGTCTCCAAGCTTGCTCTCTGCCATGGCAATCATGATTTGTGAGAACTGGAGGTCTGAGACTCGCTGGTTTGTGTCAATACACGAACTCGATTGCAGTGCTTGTTGTGCTTCCATAGATTCAATCTTCGCGAAAATTGCAGTCATTCCAAGATGCATCTCGTGAATCTTGACATCTCTCCCCGCTGTAGCGAGCTCGTCGATCTCGCGAGAGTCTCTATCGATATCCTCCAAGATATCTTTGTACCTAAGCTCGACTGGCCGGGTGATGCTATGGAGCAGATGTCGCCATGTACCCTCGGAACACCACAGATGGGCTCGGATAAGGAATCGCACGAGATTGGCGTACAGGTTGCCGACAGCACGTCTGACTCGCCCAGTGGGGTAGATCACGGTTATTAGCTCGACTCGAGGCAGTTTCTCCGCAATCTGTGAGAGGGCCTTTGATATAAGGCATGTGGTAGCCTCGTGGTTTTGGGCAGACTAAAGGTTGTTAGTATTGAGGTCATACCTAGGGTACTTCTCCAGGTATCTCGGTAACTTGCCACAAATACAAGCTTCATAGCTCCCCAAGCAAGTGCAACATATTCAGGATGATGCTGTACCAGAACGTCCATAATATTGCCGTAATGATGTACACTTGAAATGATACGGTGGAGCCACTTTCTTGCACTGGGAAAACGCTTCTCATCAGAATATCTAGCGAGCGAGTTGCTTGCCAGGGCTTGGATGGCTTGGATATTGGCGGCGCTTCTGGCAATCTTGACCTTATCGCAATCATTTGTCAAGCCATATGAGAACTGATCAACGCCGTCTTTAAAAGCCTTTTCGACCAGTGGGAATGTGTAGCTTCTGTAAATACCCGGATCACGCGTCAGAAAGGTGACACGAGGCGCGGCATGCAGATGGGTGAGCAGTTCAACTTACACGGCTTGACCCGTGTCGATCTTGGCAGCGTGCCAAGATCTCAGATAGTTGGACATGCTGTGATCCATGATTTGAGCAGATTATTAATAGTTATGCCTGTAACTAGAATCTGTCCAGGAAATAGTTCACCCCTCTTGCTTGTTGTTGTGGCTGAAAATCTTGCCAGCCCGATCTTCACCAGGCTGTGCTTTGTCGCACACTCATTGGCCTGAGTTGTAATGCCTCAGGCACAGACGCGTCTGAACCCCTTTCAGCTCGCATTCATAGGTTCAACTTGTTCCTTTGGAACTCAAAGCTATCTTATGTGCTCTGCTACTCTCTGTCACTGCTCTACTGGCTATCATTTCACAACAGCCCCAGTCCTCTCCACTAGGCACGCCATCACTTAGCATCAAACAAGGCACCGGCGACGTATTTGGGCAACACCTCCCAGTCGATGAGCGCAAGACCGCATCAGCGACTGATTAAACTTGGTAGCTGGGCTCCAAAACCGTCAAGTCAACATAACAAAGAGACTGCAGGAACGGATGAGTGGCCGCTGTATAGTCTTGATTCAGGAGACGAAGCAGTAGAGTGCACTCTCACGGGACGACCGTCGGCGAACAATAGCAATAGGGACGATTACGGAGACCACGGCAACGATAGCTTCTTCGAACACGAGCTTTACAGGGAATCGAACGTCGGGAACAAGGTCAATTGGGGCGAGGGTTGTTTTGGGAAACATTTTGCGAGTCGTCATCTAGAAGAACGTCTAAAAGCTCAGCGGAGCCTTCGCAAATCCGGGCGGTGGGAATACCACCGAGATATTACCATCTCCCGGGACCAGACCCAGGCTGGAACTTCTGAGAAGGAAAAGCTTTCCGCGCTTGATAAGAATACCGATGACCCCAAGTCCAACACAGTTATCGATAAACCGACCGCCGATAAAACAACGGCCGATAGAACGACGACCGATAGAATATCTCCCAATCTATTCCCGGTCGGTGATGAACTAGAACTCCAGAATCCGCTAAATAGCAACGACGTCTCGAATGACTTCGACTTCGACTCCTTCCTGCATGATAACGACGGAGACAACGGAACATTTTCTTTTACCGAGACTTTCCCGATGGATGACGAACCTTCTATGAGGACAGGCGTCCCCCATAAACAGAGTTACACAACCCTGTCGGCCCCCAGCAATGACTCTAAAGAGGCCGGAAAGTATGAGGAAGGGTCAAATGCCCTACGGATTGTCCAGTTAGAGGAGCAGATCCAGAATATGCGAAAGGAGCAGAATTCTCTCAAATCTACTACCTGGCTTGTACTCCATAAGATTAAGGGCGATAAGCTAAGCTACATGCTCGAACCTTCCTGGGTATTGGACCAGGAGCATCAGCTAAAGCTGAGTGGGAATTCGCCGCTCGCCAACGAGGACACATACCTTGGCCAGAGACTCGATCTAGCCTTTGTAGTCTACAAGTACTATGAGCACGATCACCAGGCCGAGTCAAAGACACAGACCACAGCGAAGGGTCCTATGTTAGCTGCCCCAGTGTCAGTTAAGCAGACAATTCAGCTGTTGTCCGACCAAATGATCTTGGCACTAGACACATTTATGGACAGCCAGCCAACTTCCCAGGACTGTTTCCCTGGATGGGACTCAGAAGAACCTATTCACTCTCCCTTTCTATTCTGGTACATGTATCGCTCGGCGGGGGCCCTCGAAATTTTGCCTGAACCTGACAAAAGCCAGATGTGTCTGCTCACAGGCTGGATTGAAAGAAACTACAAGCACGTCTACGACCAAGCTAAGAGAAACTTTACACAGGGATGCGTCTCCTGGTCAACAATGCCCTTCTTTGTGGTGCCTGGAGAAGTCTTGATATCGAAGAATCACAAGGGCATACAAGGGCAGATCGCTAAATCGTGGGCCGTGGAAGAGACCTTCAGTCAAACACCTCAATCGTCTCGGCAAGAGGAATCTTGCAAGATTTCTAGTCGCTGGTCCATGAAAGGGCGGTCATACGGATATGATGGTCGATTTTACAATCAGGATGCTTCCCTTCACATCGACCTTGAATTTGACGATGTTCACCAAGACATCGATATAGCAGAGCTTGCAGTCTTACCCCTGCGGTTTGCTGACGACGACTTCCGTACTAAACTCGCCCGCCGTGGACGCATGATGTGGGCATGTCGAGAAAGAAAATTAATCACATACCAAGATAACGCTGAGGGTCGATTGTCCGAAGTAAGCTTACATACTACTGCTTAGAGAGGTGAATATGCAGCACCCTAACATCAATCAGGAAGGCGAAAGATACATGATTGACTTCGACACCTATAAGCAGTTGCACTCGGACTCGGCCAATTTCAAGGCATCGTATCAGTTTTTGAGAAGCGGTGACGGCAACGAAATAGATGCCTCGATCATGAAACGCGAGGATCCGCCTCAAGCTCCCGAGCTGTTTATTTTTCCGAACGAACTTATAGGCTATAATCTTCGGAAAAAGCAGTGGCGTATGTAACATTCCAATAATCTAGCATGGGTAACTCACCATTTGACACTGCTAACCGGATACTCGCCATATAGGAGATCTTGAGGTAGACCTGATCCAGGAGGTAGCTTGGAATAAACAGGCTTTCGAGCACCTTGTTATCAACGATGACACAAAAACTCTCATCAAGGCTCTAGTCACCAGCAAACTAGAAAGTGAGGAGAGCACAGATCTCATCCAGGGAAAGGGCAATGGGTTAATCATCCTGTTACACGGCGGACCAGGAACCGGTAAGACATTTACCGCCGAGAGTGTCGCCGAAATAGCTGAAAAACCTCTTTACCGGGTCACCTGTGGAGATATCGGCACGAAACCAGAGGCAGTCGAGAAGTACCTCGAGTCGGTACTCCACCTTGGTAAGATCTGGGATTGTGTCGTTTTACTTGACGAAGCCGATGTCTTTCTGGAGCAGCGGACTCTTACAGACCTCGAGCGTAATGCACTGGTATCAATATTTCTACGAGTACTTGAGTACTATGAAGGCATCTTGATCCTAACCTCGAACCGGGTTGGTACCTTCGATGAAGCCTTCAAGTCCCGCATCCAGCTCTCTCTGCACTACGAAGCTCTGGATAAGTCACAGCGCCGCTTGATCTGGAGGAACTTTATCAAGCGACTCAAGACGCTCGAGAGTAACAACACCAAGATCGAGCCTATTGAAAAGAGAAAGCGCAAGCTTGAGGAGCCTAAGGGCATTGACTTTGACGACATCGAGGACCACCTTAGTGACCTAGCCGACCATGAGATGAATGGGCGACAGATCCGCAACTTGATCACTACAGCTCGGCAGCTAGCGAAATTTAAGGATCAAAACATGGGATACGAGCATCTGAAATGTGTCATCGCGACTTCCAGGAAGTTTGAGATGTATTTGAAGAAGGTGCAGGACGGTCTCACTGATGACCAGAAGGCATTGGGAGAAGGCATTCGATGAAGCACGGTTGCTATGGAATTCCCACGCGTTTTTCTGTGGGTTTTTCTTTTCTGTCTTTTTCTTTGCTTTTCTGTTTAATTTTTTCCTTCCTTTCTTTATCGTACTTTTGAGCTCACGAAGCCATCAGTTGGAGGTATCGAGGACAGAAATAACAGAGGTGCTTCCAACAGGGACATTATTACCTACCTAATCATTTAGCCGTGAAGAGTTGGCTTTGTCGGGCTGAGAATCGGAAAGTCCAAGCAAGAGCGGATCTTCCCTGTAAACGGCTGTCGGCCTGCCCGACAAGAGCGGACAACCCTGACCCCAACGTTAAAGCAATTCAGTACCACAGCCCCCGCACTACTCAAAGGACCTTACCACCAGACTCATAGTAACACCCTTTGAAAGGTTATGGTTATGTCTCCCCTCGACACCGGAAGCCTGTTTGGAGTGAAAGGTCGTGTTGCAGTTGTGACGGGCGCAAGCAGTGGCCTAGGGCTGATGATCAGCAAAGTGAGTTACAGTCAGAGATTAGAGATAACAGCAAGGGAGTCTAACATCATAGGGACTTGTTACAAATGGCGCAAAAGTATATGTCGTTGCTTTACCATCTGACCCGATTGACGCAAGAGTCGCCGAACTAAATGAACTGGGCAGTGAACAAGGAGGAACTGCACATGGGTAGGCTTGTCGATCTGCAGAAAGGAAACTGTCAATAGCACTAATTCCCAATCTAGAGTTCCCTGTGATGTATCCGACAAGAATGCTATTGAGAATCTTGCTGCCTACATCAACCAGCGAGAAAGGCAAGTCGACATCCTTGTCTCTAACGCCGGCATTAGACGAGACCCTCCTATCAGGTGCAACGTCTTGACAGCCTCTCTATCCGAGCTGCAAGAGTCAATGTGGTCCTCGAGGCACTCAGACTGGGCCGACACATTCTGTGTTAACACAACAGCTCACTACTTCCTTTCTGTAGCATTCCTACCCTTGCTCGAAGCTTCTTCACGGGCTGGTCGAGATGAGGGCCGAGGAGTGGTTATCATGACGAGCTCATGCGCGAGTATGCACAATGCGACAAACATAGATCTAACAAGCTACGCCACGAGCAAGGCAGCAACTGATCATCTTGTTAAACTTCTGGCGGCTAAGTTCTGCCGTTTCTACGTCCGAGTTGTAGGAATAAATCCCGGCTGTAAGTGATCGAGGAAGATATTTAGTAAGTTGCTGATGGATATAGTCGTTCCCAGTAGCATGAACCCGGTTGGAGAGGAGGGCAATCTGTTTAGTGCTCTCTTTGAACAGGTTCCTGCAAAGAGAGCAGGCAACGAGAGTGATATTGCCGGTACAGTCTTGTATCTTGCCAGTCGTGCTGGGGTAAGTTGACAAGCTCCATGTCTACCTGTACGATACTGATATGGTATAGGCCTATGTTGATGGGATATCTCTCTGTGTTGACGGTGGACGTGTTCTTCTAGCAAATGGTCAAGAATAGTCATAAGATTCGACCACAAGTATCACATCATGAACAAGGATAATCCGTTGCCTCGTGGAATCATTCATCCTTCTGCCAAAGTTGGTCTCATAGGTATACTCGTTGCCCAGAACTCTAAACGTTATGTCTTCTTGAAGAAACCTTTATTTTGAAATTGCCATATATGCCGAAGCATTTGGCTTCATTCTGTTCTAGAGAAGCATTCTACGTCAGCTTCTAGTTAACCTTCCAATTCAACTCTGTGTGGTTCCTTGGCAGCCAGTTCAGGGACAGGGGTCGAGACCACTTCCCTTTTAGGACAATACTGGCTCTCTTGAACTCTGCATTCCGGGTTCTGTGTTACATCTCCCTGTCTTTGTCGATGTTTAAGAATCCAGAAAGCCATGACAACAATTGCGGCGCCGCCGGCGATGCTGCCCACTACAATCCCAGCGACGGTCCCGATATTGAGGGACACGTCACTGTCTTTCTCCACAACTGGGTCAAGACTTCTCGAAGGAACTCCTGGATGAGTCGTAACGGATGTTTCTGGATGGGCTGTATTGGTTGTTTCTTGAGCGGTCGCATCGATAGTTTCTGGAGAGATGGTGTCCGTAGGGGTTTCAAGTGGGCCGACGGCGGTCTCAAATTTGTGCGTAAACGTAGTAGATATCAGGCTAGACGTTGCCGGAAAGGAACGAGTAGTGCAGGTGGACTCGGGGTCCTTTAAACGAATAGCAGGTGCCTCTCTGGGAGATATAGCTGAGGCAAGGGGCGAGTACGCAACGGCCCGACCCTGCATCCTAACCACCCCGAACCAGTTATCGTCACAGCACCAAGCGTCTTCGATAAGGGCGTTTTCTTGGGTCCATAGAGTCCATTCTCTATGGGGGCACTATGTAAGTTGGTGCATCGTCAGCCAATTGTAGCTGACAATGCAAGCGCTTAGCTGCCAACGAATTCGTCACAAGAATGTAACAGTACCTTAGGAACATTGAGAATATCTGAAAGACAATCATCTTCAATCGGGCAGCAGTAGGCGTTGTCTGTAGTTAGGCAATAGAACCCGGCAGGACAGCATCTCGGAACAACGCCCCCTCCGCAGTCGATGGTATCATCTGCACATCCGCCCGGGCTACGGATGGCAAAGCCGCCGGTAAAGTTGCAGTTTGTGGCGCGGCATGGGGCGGCAAATGTGGTGAGAGCTAGAAGGATAAGAAGCAAGCGCATGGTATAGACGGTGATTTCACAAATGAACACACGTGTAAGAAGAAGGACGAACATGGATTTCGGCAGACGTGGAGAGGAAAAGTCAGCTGGGAGAGGCCTCAGGACTCAAGAGGCAACAGGTGATTGCTTGCTGTGTAGCTCACCTGTGGCACTTACACGACAGAGTACCTGGCCTGAATGTTTGTGGCTTGTACTCCCGTCCGCTGTTTTCGTTGGCATCACACAATTCACTTAGATGTAGGCTGCCTTCGGATATAACCATAGAGTAAACTGCTCTTTGGCCGCAGTTATTACGTGTATTCCCTTTTATGTGTAACGAAACACAAGCAGTATAGATAGCAGGTAACACAAGCCAGTTGAGTCTGTTCACTGGCCTTTGCCCTGATACTAGAAACGTCTGCTGCCAGAAATCGCCACGAAGGAACGTTGGTCTTAGCAAGGCCCTGTTTTAGAGAATTTTTCTATATCTATGCTAGAGGAATCAACGAAAGAGTTTGTGAGTGTTATCTGGTGTGATAAAGTCCGACATAGCTCCTCTGGCGTCGGTAGGGCCGACAACCCCCGTCTATCCATGTACAGCTTCAAAACGGCACTTATTTAGGCACTTATTCGGGCACGAATGCAAGAATGCTTCAGTTCGAGAGAGAAAAGCGTATTTGTTTAAAACTAACCTCACATCTCTCACGCCAAAATGTCCATCGTCGCACTATCCGACGGCACAGAGTACGCATTAAGTTAAACCAACAAGAACTCTAGCTGACCCATAATGATAGTTCCAAGATCACCGAACAGGACCTTCGAGAACTTGTATCTCAGCTCAATGTTTCAAGCCTTGATAGCCAAGATGCTAAGGATTATCTTACTCTCCTGAGGTCGTTCGAGGCGGTCATGAAGAGTATAGAGGACGCGCCTGACTACACGCCGCCAGAACTTCTACCCCAGAGCACTACAGAGCCACGTAACTTTTGGAGACCACGACCGGATGATAACCCATTCAATGCCTGGAGCTATCGATGTGATATCCTGTCTGCGTCTCCAACGAGCGACTTATTGGCTGGATATACCGTTGCCATCAAGGACAGTATCTCTGTCGGAGGATTGCCGACGACCCTTGGCATACCCCTCTCCCTATTCCCTAATTCGAATTTTTACCCCATTTCACCCATCGATGCTACAGTTGTATCTCGTATTCTCGCAGCTGGCGGGGTGATCAAAGGGACGTCAACTTGCGAGAGCTTCTGCGCATCTCCGCTATCCTTCACATCAGCGACTGGCCCAGTTCACAACCCCCTCTTGCACGGATATACAGTAGGCGGTAGCAGTAGTGGCTCAGCTGCTCTGGTTGCAGCCAATCGCCTAGCCTCGACAAGAGGCGGCTCTTGGGGTCAGACTGTTGATCTGGCTATCGGCAGCGACCAAGCAGGGTCGGTGCGTATTCCAGCCTCGTACAATGGCATCTACGGGCTGAAGCCTACCTTTGGTCTTGTTCCATACACAGGCGCTGCTTCCATGTCCCCCATGATTGATCACATAGGCCCTTTAGCTGCGACACTTGAAGGAATTGCGGCATTGTTGGAGACGATGGCAGGCTACGACGGCTACGATCCGCGGATGACTCCGGAAACTCCTTTGAAGCACCAAGTGAAGCCCTATCTGGCGCTGGTAAAGAAATTTCGACAAAGGATTTGCACTGTCTTTAGACCAGGCGAGAAACTGAAAGTCGGTATCCTCAAAGAGGCATTCTACATGCCGGGAGTGGCCGAGGAGGTACGAAATCCTGTTTACCTGGAAACAAGGCGATGCTTTGAAGCTGCTGATGCTTCAGTCGTCGAGATATCTATTCCAATGCACCAACAAGGACCAGCAATATGGACTGCAGCGACTCGACCTTCCATGTCTTCGTACTTGTGCCAAGGAAACCCTTCCGGTCACCTGTCTTATTCGTCTCCGCACACCCAACTCAAGTGGCCGCCATCCCAGGAGACATATGACACACTCACATTTAACAATCCCGCAGTGGTCAACATCATGCTCAGCGAGAGGTTTGCCAGGGCCGAAGTTGAATCAGGGCTAGTAGCCAAGGCCCATCGCAAGGTGTTTGAGTTACGAGCCGCTTACGATCACGCCCTGGAGAGTGTCGATGTTCTGGTTACTCCGTGTGCTCCTACAGTTGCGATGCCACATCCTCCTGAAGGAGGAAAGGCACCCATCTTGGACAGGCTGGGGGTTGCTGTTGGCTTGACGAGCAATACGTGTCCTTTCAATGTGACTGGTCATCCCGGATTAAGTGTTCCATGCGGCTTTTCTACGGGAAAGGACCAGAGTGATGTTTCGCTGCCTATAGGAATGCAGATAGTTGGACGACGATGGGCAGATGAGAAGGTTCTCGAGGCTGCTGCTTTGTTTGAGAGGGGCCGAGAGATAGTAGAAGCATAGATAACTACAGCGGGTAGTATGCTAGACCTGAACTACACGTTTTATCTATTCTGAACTTATGCTTCTTTTAGAAAGTCGGCAATTGCTTGATCCATCCATTCTTTGTCCGCCACATTGACGCCCAGCCCCGCAAGATGCCCCCATACAGATGGTATAACTCTGAGTGTCGCTTGAGGAATTGAATGAGACTCCTTCTCGGATGCTTCCCAGCGAAAGTACTGATCTGTCTGGCAAGGCATGAGTAAGACGCGTGCCTTGATTCGTGAGAGCGCCTCCTGTAAAGATATATCTTTTGCACCGCAGAGGGAGGCGATGTCGCCCCTTTGCCACATGGCTATCTTGGAGAGCAGGTCGTCTGGGTGCCAACTGGAATAATTCGTGCCAGCCACCTCGTGGTCCCAAGCAGTCAAGGTTTCGTATCCTAACGACTTGTACTCTTCCTGCTCAAACCACTCAGGGCTTGTCAACCAAGCTGAGTAGGCTTTACCAAAAGCACGCAGCCCGCCGGGTGCGGATTCATTTCCACCTCGCTGCCGGTAGTCAGCCGAGTACTCCAGCGCAGCCTTGGGTCCTTCGAGGAACTGGTAATTATGACGGCTGGTGCGAGCCGAGGAGCAGATGATAACGGCGTTACGGACCATCTCTGGGTACATAAGTGTCCAGTAGTATGAGCACTGCCCTCCCATGGAGAAGCCCATAACGACATCGATGGCTTCGACGTTGAGATGGGATGTGAGTAGTCGATGCTGAGCACGAACACAATCTCGATAGTCGGGCGACCGGGGGAAATTGGTCATATTGGACGGACTCGAGGATTCACCATTTCCGAACAAAGCCACCACGATGATCCTGTGATCCAGGAGTGCGCCATTGGCAAACGTTAGAGTTGATTGAAGCCGACCGCGAAAGCAAGTCAAGACCAGGGCTGTCTTGCTTGCATTTGGATTGACGACCAGATGGGCCAGCTGAACTGCAGCCGGACCTGTCCCATCGTGAAACGTAAAGTCATCAATTGTATAGTGCTGAATGCTGTTTTCGGACATTGTGTTTGGTGTGGAAGTGCTTTTCCTTGACGGGTATCGCTAGAGTTTTTATCCCCGGTCGCGGGTCGGGATATCCGATACGGGACTACTCTACGCGGCACCCGCGTTATCACTATTTCCTTACTCGAGAGGCTCAAGACGTAGAAAAGTCAGCTTCAACAACAAATAACACATTTACGAGAGTGAGAATATTTGTATCTTTTAAGAAATATTTTGTGACTGTTTATCATGACGACTCCGTCATTCTCCTCGCAGTTGCATAGACCTAAAACTTCGACCACATCTCCGACTTCCCACAACAGACTGCCTTTGCCATTACTAGGCATAAGAAACTCGCTAAATAACTAGCAGCCGCAAAAATAATGACGCCCGTATACCTATTGCTAGCCATTTCGAGAAACTTCCCGCCCAAAGCAGTACCAGTGAACATGCTAAGAGCGTGTCAGCAACACAACCAGAACAAAAAGAGTGGTTTATGACCAACCTGACGCTGACCAAGATGTACGCCGTAGAGTAATATCGACCGTACGACTGCAATTTACACAGCTGGCCGACGCAAACTGGGGCAAGACTGACATTGCTGCCGCTAAAGAAGCCAAACACCAATGAGAAGACGACGAGTAATGCCTGATTTGACTTGGCTGGTAGCCACAAGCATAGAATGCTGACAAGACAGCCAAAGACGGTGAGTATAAGCATGTTGAATCGTCCTATCCTGTCGGCGTAGTATCCCGGAATCCACCGACCCAGCACGCCACCAGCATTGATCAACGAGAGGAGCATGTACGAAAAACTCGCCGAGCTCTCATGGTCGAGTGCATAAGATGCCAAGTAAGAAAAGGGTATAAAGAGCCCCCACTCGAGGAAGAAGACACCAAGGCTCGTCAGGGTCAACCCGCCATGCCGAAAAATTGTCAAATCAGGCCGCACCGTAAACAATGTCAACGGCTTGGGCGGGAACCGAGGGCGTATAAGGATGACGGCGAGAGTGAAGGTGACAATGCATACAAAGCCCGCCGCTCGGGTCGCCCAGGCAAAGCCAACCGTTGAGAATAGCCTCTGCAGCATCAGTGGAAAGACAATGCCACCGACGGCGCCCCCGGATGAAGCGATCCCGGTGGCGAGACCACGTCTTGCGTTGAAGTAATGAGCGACTATGGCGATGGCGGGACCAAAGATGAGTGAGAGACTAGTGCCGCCCAGGACACCAAATACAAGCATGAAATGCCAGTATTCTTTACAGATGCTCAATAGCATCAGGTAAAGGACCGTCATGACGCCGCCACAGCAAATCAGCGCTCGCGGCCCTCTGGCGTCAAAGATGGGCCCAGCTTGGACGCCCAGGAGAAAGGTCAAGCCATTGTAAACCCCAAAGATCCACCCCACGTCTTCGGCACTGTAGTGTCTGAGTTGATTGCGCAGTAAATATGTCTGAAAGGTTCCTATGCTGTTCATGAAAGACATGGAGCCGAACAGGGCCATCCAGCTGCCTAGCACCACACCCCAGGCCGCCCAACCTCCTTCGGGGTATTCTGTCAAGTCGGAATCATGGGAACTTGATGCCTGTATTTGATCCTTTTTGTTGTGCTCAGATTGTTTCTTAGTGGCGCTCAGGCTGTTTACTAAAGGGTTCTCGGTTGTTGTGATCGTAGATGAGGACATGGCTGGTGAGGGATGCTCGATGATAGGTAAAGACTGATTCAACTCTCAAACTTGGTACGGCACCGGATTCAAGAATGAATAGACTAACCGTTACGAAATCAATGGTGCAAACTATCCCGACTCTCACATTAGGTTGGTCGCTCATGGGTAGGGCCCTTTGCAAAGTCGTGTCGGACCGGCCGACAACCACCCACACTAACGATCGGATCATCCGACACTCTGGCCGACGCACCCCAAAAGCAACCCATGAAGTCGTCGGAGATTTCGCTAATCGCTAGGCCAAGATTTTAATGGTCTTAAAGAACTGCTGTAGAATGGCATACATGATTGCTCAGCCATCAAGTCTGAAGATTATCTTGCTGTTCCATCTGTAAAACACAGATAGACACATTCATTTACCTTGTTTCTCCAATCAGCCACGCACAGCCATGTCTCCCAACGGACAAGCATACCTTGCGAAGCCAGATGCACCTGAGGGTGCCACACGATTTCCCCAAGCTCGCCTAGCTCCTCTTTCAGCGCACCAAACCATCTACATCTCTGGCACAGCTTGCTGTCGCCCCGACGGCACTTGGCCAGGTGTCACTGAAAACTCTGATGGGACGCGCACACTCGACATTCGGAAGCAGACATGTGCAGTCCTCGAGAATATCGACAACATCATCAAGGGCGCAACAGATGGCAAGGGAGGGATTCACAACGTGATCGACTCTGTCGTGTACATCCTGGATATGGAAAGTCAGTACGCTGGAATGAATGAGGAGTGGAATAAGGTCTTTACTACTCGGGCGAGTGCTCCGGCGAGAGCTACCATTGGGGTCAAGGAACTGCCAGATCCGAGGATGATTGTCGAGGTCAAGGCAGTTGCAGTGGTCGAGACATAATGAGGAGCGATAGAAGCGAATGGCATCTATTTAGTCGATTTTCCAGAGAAACATAAACTCCTCAAACCCTCAGTGACTGTTTTCTCTTATCAGCCTTGTCCGTAACTAAAGTGTCTGGATCTAATTCGGGGACCCTTATCTGACGACCCACTAACACATGGCGCGTTGCCGATACCGCCCAGACAAGGAGCAGCCTGCGGGAGAGTGCATTCGTGTCCAGACGGTAGGCAAGGTTACGTACAAGTACCATGACTCGCCTCCAATAACAGTCTCGCCTCTTCATATCCGGCGACCAAGGACATCGGAAATGTGACAGTGGGCTGTCACCGAGGCGAGCTACGAATGCGGGGAAAGTGGAGCCACGGTTGAGATAAGGAAGTAGGGCAGGTATATCTATCTCGGGTGCCGATGATGAGGAGGTGATAACGACGACTGTTGGAGTTACTGTGGCATTGTTAGCGCTGGCCGCCACTCTTGGCTCTGTCAACGCACTCGATGGCGCCCGATATCAGCACGGCGCGAGCCCGAGCCTCTTGCTCGCGATGCCACAAACGAAAGAAGAGATGCGACAGGGCCTTGCCATCGTGCAAGAACTGCCTCTCGGCACGAGTCGGATGCAGTTTCGAGTACGATGAGCGCCAGAGTGCGTCTTACCCCATCGCGTGAGTCACCTATGCAATGACGACAGGCTTCATCTTTCCCATGCAGATTCTCCAACAGAGATTGAAGTCAATATACTGAGTTTCTTACAGCTATGTGCGGAGTTTGGAGGAGAGGCTTCAACAATTAGAACAGAAGCTGGCCACCAATGAACGAACAACACCCTCAGCCGAAGAACCCACAATCGTCATTGGAAATGACAATCCCTACGGAGACTTCAATATGGGGGACACGATTTTGGTGGATCAAGAGAACAGCACACCCCAGGCCGTCTATGGGAGTGACATAGCCCCTGCCGCAGACAACCCAGAACCTCCAATCCAAGAACCACAGCATAACCCTCAGACAGCGTCAGCACAATCGTCTTCATCCTTTGTCCAGGAACTCACAGCACTTTCACTCGAAGCTACTGCTGAACGCTATCTGGGATCGACTTCCGGCCTCTCATTTGCAAAGTTGACACAAACCGTGCTGCGGCGCCTGACACCAGACAAGGCGGATTTTGTCTTCGTCAACCATCAGGACGACACCACAGGAGCCACTATGCTGAACTTCAACTCTCCCTCAGAACTATTCAACGACACCTTCTTCCAAAGTCTGAGCGAATCTGTATCTGTTCACCCACTGCTCTTCGGTGACCTCTTTCTCGCCGACATCACTGAGTCGGACTCCACTCTAGAGTCTTTGGCCTGGCCCACTGATGAGGCGCACGTTCAACGACTGGTGGATTTTTACTTTGCCCACTCACATACCTTGTACCCGATCTTGAAGAGATCTCAAGTAATGGATACGCTGGAGAAAGTTCGTGGGAACCCCCAGAATCTAACGACACAAAGTCCGCTTGACATGTTCAGGATCTGGATGGTCCTGGCCATTGGATCCACGGCCTACTCTTCCGTCTCTGTGACCGAGGAGTCGGAATCCATGGTTTATTACAACAAGGCACTGCAGTACTCTGAGCAGGCTTTGGGAAGCGATGAGATGGTGCGTTTAGTCATGAGCATGAAAGATCTTGTTACTAATAGGAGGGCAGTCTGCCTTGGAAGTGATAATGCTCCAGGTCTCGTACTCCTTCTTCAACCAACTCGGCCCAAGTCAGTAACTCGACACCGACCCACCTAGCGTGGATACTGACAAGAATAGATACTTGGTTCCTTGTGGGCACAGCTGCTCGGCTAGCACTAGGCATGGGGCTGCATACTTCTTCAACCTACGAGAAGCTGCCCGTCGACGTGCAGCAAAGGCGCAAACGCATCTTCTTTTCAATATACATGATGGACCGGTAAGGACGCTAAACAATCTTTCCGACTCTATTTGCCTCTCAATTTAGAGATTGCTAACAAGAAGTTATTTTAAAGTGTCGTTTCTATCGCACTGGGTCGTCCGTTTGCTCTCCACGACGATGATATCGACGTATCGGTCAGATCACCTGTTCCGCGGATTCCATACATATGGACTAACAGAAATAGCCTTTCGAAGATGTTGATGACGAGTTCATCACCGCTGACGGCATCACTCCGCAGAGTTCTCTTCAGCCCTCAGTCATGGCTGTTCCACTGCACATCCTCAAACTCCGGAGAATAGCGAGCAAAATCTCCCGCCAGATTTACGGCAACGTCAAAAACAAGCCTATGACTGATGAGAACCGCGACGAATTAATATCTTCTTTACACCAGGAGCTGCTCGAATGGCGCCGGAACATGCCATTCCCGCTCCCGGACGTCAACGACGGAGTTCCTCATCTGAACACTACCTGGTACGATTTCAACTACTATACTCACCTTGCTATGATCTACCGGCCGTCCCCACTATGCCCAGTCTTGGATTCAAAACGTATCAAGACATTGGAGATGGCAGCATCCATGTCCCTCCGCCAAGCTTTCAGCATGCACCAGCAACGGCGATTCGCTTACAACTGGCTCAATTTTCTCTCCTTGTTCACATCGACACTATCGCTCGTCTACGCCATCACGGCCCAGCCTAATGATCTTACCACCGTATTACGGGAAACGAGGGCCATTGGCGACCTGGACCTCGCCATGCAACTATTCGACACCCTGGGGCTCAAGTTCTTTGCAGCAAAGAAGATACGGACTATGATTGCCGAAATATCGAGACGGTATAAAGAGATGTGTGCTCCAAAGGGGATGGGAGGTAGTGTAGTGTATTAAGCGTGGCGGATGGGCTTGTTGTAAATGCGGCAATGTCAAGGATGAACTAAATACTAGGTAGTGTACTATTACGGAAGTCTGCGTTGCTTTAAACCAATATCTCGCGTCTTCTATCAACCTTGCATATCACATAGCTTCCACAGTAACAAAGAACACAGTATATTAATTTATGATAGCATTATAACCAATGATAACCAAGTTACCTAATTTATGACTTCGCAGCTACACACCATCAAACAGTCACGCCTGGCTAGGCATACAACAAGAGGCTGAATAGCCTCTCGGCCAGTGTAAAGACTGCCTATTCTACCAGATTCGTAAGAGCCCATTCCTTTCCTTCCTTATATAAAACACTTCTTTAATCTTCAACACAATGGTTGCTAGTACCACAAGACGAACGATCATAAGCCAAAATAGCCGAGATGCCACTGCACACCGCCTACGACCCTTAGTGCAGACTCAAGATCCTCCTGTTCAAGCAGTGCCTGCATCAAATCCGTAAGCAAGGCAGCGATGTAACCGGGCAGCGGGCCTCAGCAAGTTGTTCAAAGATACCCCTGGCCTCCTTGGTCTCGCCGACGACGGCATGGTTGGCTCATGTGGGGTTAGGGCACGAGCCAACGGATAATTACCAAAAAAGATTTAGTTCTGTTACAAGGCACCGTTAAAGTTTATTAATTGAAAACCACTATGACGCCAAAAGCCCAAGAGATCTAAGACACCCGAGACATCCAAGAAGGCATAAGAATGTAATTACAGGCTAGACAAGACAAATTACAAAGCTAAATAGCCTGTAGCTCGTCTTTAGTGAGGATACAAGCTGAATTTCTGGTGTACCGTAGAAACTTAATAAATTCACACAACGGTAAGGGCCTTATAATATCCTCTTAGCCAGTACTTCTCATTAGATTTTCCGTCAAAAGGGGATAAAAGTGAAAAACCGGGGCCAGGGTAGATACTAGTTCTGTGTGAATTTATTGAGTGCCTGCGGTATTCTCGGTTCATCAGACTCGCTTGATATTGTGCAGCTTGACCACTCAGTCCAACACAGCTAAAGGAACCTAATTTAGCTAGGTTTGTCCTAGTTCACCCGGCACATTTCCAACATAATTCCATATACCCATCTGCTATCCTCGCACCTTCTATTTGAGGATAGGGGTAGCGGGCGTAAACAGGGACAGGCTGTGCTTCAGACACGAAGCTCACTAAGTAACCATATTAATGGTCAGCCGATAGGCTCTTCGTAGTCTGTGTACTTCTCTTTGTATTTTCGTAATTGCCGTGGTTCAATAAGGTAATCCTGCATGGTCAGGACATGCCGACTAGCTACTAAACTAGACCCTTGGAAAGCTCAAAACTCTATAACATTACGGGTTCCGGGATTCTCGATGGTAGTTGTGACCCAGAAAGAGTTTTCTAGGATAATCAAATATCCTCAAACCTTATAAATATGCCATCCAGCTGCTGATATTCCCTTCCTCGTCCTATTCAGCCTCGGCCTACAACCTGACACCTAACAGCCCTGACTAGTCAGTCTGTCGCTACAATGAAACTTTTAACGCTTTTACTTCTTGTTGTTTCAGTCAATGGAGAATGCCGGACGCGAAATGCTTGTGATGGATTGGTGACTGAGCCAGGCCAAAATTGCCGCGAGGCCGTGGATGTGAGTTACTGTACAGCAAGGTATTATTCCAGCATGACTAATGAGGAATATAGTTTTGCAATGCCGTCAATTATCCATGTGGTTCAGCTGTAAGTCTCTTCATACCTTTTAAATCCAGAAAGGAAGAAGATTCACGTTTTAAAGGGTCAATCCTGTCGGAACTTGAAGAAATGTGATGGCTGGATCAAGGCGGATTGGTATTCGGTTAGTACATTTACACTAATCTTCACTTCCGATGTCAAACTAATTTGCTTTCAAGAACTGCTATATCGAGTGTGTAAGTATTTTAAATGTTTCTTATTACACAGCATACTGACAAATCTGCAGTGTACTAAATAAGTACAAGAGTTTCATAATCTACTCAAACTGGCGCAGTAGTACTATACTGGCTCTGGCCTGTATGTTATGTGTTGTAGGTCATGGGCGCTCAGGAAAATCGAATCTCGGCTGGGTCAAGGATATCACATAGTTGCTTGTATAGATAGTCAAAGAGATGCCAGTCTCACTTGATCTTAGCTCACCATAACGATTCTACCACTGTTTTGGCTTAGGCACAATACTATTGCAATGGAAGCCTGCGTTGCTTTAAACCAATTTCTCGCCTATATGATCACTCAACAGTAGAAACCCCAACAATAATATCGCCGACGACGGGCACGTCAAACTTTTGTCTTCCATATAGCACGTAATACAGCGCTCCAAAGACCAGCCACCCTACCATGACGACGGGCGAATAGTTGGCCGTCTGTGCCGTGACAGGCTCCATGCTAGGAAAGGTGCTAAAGATTACAACGACAATAATCCAGATGATGCTAATAATGTTCAAAGTGACACCCAACTTGTTGCCCAGCTTGAAGAATCCGTAAGAGTTGGGTTTAAACTTTCGTCGGCCGTAGAGAAGCATGTACACAATGGGTAAGAGATAGGACAGATACATGCCAATAATTGCCATGGAAAGCACAGCGTTGAAGGCCGTAGTGTTTCCCAGGTATATTAAGCCCAGCAGCATTTGCAAAGCCGTGGTGAGGAGGACGCATCGAACCGGGACAACTGCCTTCTCGCTAACCTTTCCGAGGTACCGATGCCAAGGTGTAGCTTTGTCACGGGCGAATGCCCAGAGCGTGCGTGACGTCGAGGTCATGCCAGCAATGGTAGCTGTGTAAGCGATGATGACGACGGGCAGAGCCATCAAGGTAGCGCCGACGGATGATCGCGCAGCATCCTGGTAGATCTGTAGGAATGGGTAGCTGGTGGGTGATTGGAGAAGCCTTTCCAGTGAAGTAGTCGAGAAGAGCAGGAGAATCACGTATACTAGGCCTGTGATACCGTTGACCAAAACCGCCCCCATCATGGCCAAAGGCACGTTTCTCGAGGGCGACGGGACCTCTTCCGATATGTGACAAGCCGCATCGTAACTAACGAGGTATTAGCAATGGCATCGGGATAGTCGGCATGCTGTGGACGAACCCCAAGAACGGGTAAACAGTGCTGAGAAGACCAACAAGCCATGATACGCCATCACTCTCCCATCCACTTTCGTTGGAGAACTCTTTGAAGACGAAAGACGCAGTGTTCTTGGGTGCCATGACGCCAAGGACTATGACGACTGCAACGAAACCACCAACATGGATAATGCCTTGGAACTCAATTAGTGTGCCCCCAACAGGATAGGCAGATGGAAGGGTACCTGAAATATAATTTGCATGGGGCAGAAACCTTGAGCACAGGGTGTTGAGTACAGCCGCGTAAACGAGCACAGCCCAGTAGAACAGCATGCCATGCCACCGCTCTGCAACGTACGAATCAGAGTTGATGATTATGAGTGACTGTGTCTGTAGGCCCCCAGCGAGGGCTGCTGCTGCCGTCAAGAGGATCTGTCCGCCGACCGAAATCCAGCCGGTGAACCACGCCGCAGCTGAACGGGAAAACTCAGGAGAGAGTGCCGCAACCCAGTAGTACTGGCCTGAACGCTAGTTAGTAAATCCCGCAGTTGTGTCGTGGTGGCTGCCAGTACCTCCTGCAGTAGGATAGATAGACGCGATCTCAGCCAGAGAAGCAGATATAGCGATGGTGCAGAGGAATGAGAGGATACTAGGCTTAGTTAGCAACGATGCTTGCATGACTCCATTCTTCTCCGACACCCACTAGTTGTAGAATAGGCATGGAGCACCTCCCGACTCAAGAGCAGCTGAGATGACGGACGACAGGGCCTCCCAGGTTGCAAGCAGACACATACACAGGGACGCAGCAGACACCAAGGAGAAGCGCCTGTTGAGGTCCTGGGAATGGCCCAGTTGAGCAAGTTGCTCAGCATCATTTTCCAAAGCCCCTTTTTCTGGATGGATTGCGCTTGCTGTTCTGTCCAGACTCTGCTCTTCCACCTTGGTCTGAGATGAAACTGCCATATTCTCGAAGGTCGGTTGTTTGACGACTTATTATTGGTGGGGGTGCCGATGAGGTTTGCCAAGGCTCATGATCGACCGGGAGGAAGAGGGAGATAAATGAGCACCAATGTCGCTAGAAATGAATGCCCGCTCGGGAAACGGGCCGATTGCTTGTCTGTTCCAGACAATGTGAGCATCGGGTGACCCGCTGCTATTCAAGTGGCTGAGATTCAGGTTGAACCGCCCAGCTATCTGACCAGACCCTCAAAAACCATCAGTATCGGAGGCCCCGACATACCACACAGACCTTACCTCAGCCCGCCACGATCATCACCACCTTCGGGCAATCCACCCTCAACACCGACGATCGACGAGTCGATAGGTCTATCAAGTTATTCGGTAGCCTTGAGTATTAACTTGGCGTAGGTCGGCAAGACCAGAAGTGTCTTTTAGTAAGTTGTCCTCGAGGCGTTTCTTATCTCATATAGAGGCCCGGCACATCATAGGTTCGTTCTATTACCCTCGGAACTTTAGACGCCGTCTATGGTATATAGAAATGGCCTTGTGATACTAATCCAAGTCAATTTTCCTTTTCATAACCCTAGAGATCAACATCTCCTGTAGATCTGAGGCTAGATCTCTCAAGACCTATCCCACCATTTATGCGAAGCCTCAAAGAAAGAGGAGTCGACTCGCCCTAATCGTTGGCGATATACGAGATAAAGTTCAAGACTTCAGATTTTATTGTTGTGGAGAAAATCCTGTCACCGGTTATCCTACTAAAATGTTATGTCTTTCTGCGTCATTCTTCCTCTACTTTTAAATATTTGAGGACGATGATTAGCAAAAGAGGACATGAACAATATGAAATATTTTAAGTTGGTTGAGAGCTATGCAGCTCCGTAACCTTGCTCTCATTCTGTGACTTTCTCTTGCCACAACTCAGTAACATTTTATTTAGATATAGCCTCTCAGGCCGCATCGGCAGAAAGGCTTGCTCCACTTGTACCAACTTTATTCAAGATGACACATTTTGTTTTACAATGACCTTCTGGGATTCTCTACCCTGAGTAATCATCAAGACATCGAGCACATCTGTAAAGGAAGGCTCTGAACAGCTACCATTCTTTGCTTCGATGTCAGCAGTCCTCAACAAACCACCACCATGGTCCACATCTCCTTCACCACTCTCGCCCTCATGGCTCTGGCTTCAATCACCACGGCCTCGGCTATCAAGCCCTCTTCCAACGACACTATTGCGTTTTCATGGGAGGCCTGGGCCAATGGCATCATTGCCAATCCCTGCGGAACTCATGCAACCCCCGAAGAGGCCGTCGAGCTCGGCCGAGACACCACCTCTTCAGGTATTTCCAACCTGACGAATAAAATGGCAGAACTAATCGCGTTTCCAGCAGAAGATATCCACTGCAACACCATACTGGTCCGCTTAGCCCAAACGATTCAACGCTTGCAAGACCCAGACTGACCCTTCTTTCAAAGGCTACTGATGCCGCGAAGTGCATCGACTCTCTCGCTCGCCGCCCAGCTGAAAATGTCTGGCTTTTGCCTCATGAAACACGCACACACTGCCTCGATAGTCAAGTCAGCATCCTGGTCTTCAACTCCAAGACAGACTTGAGCACCAAGTACTTCTGGTAAGTCACGGATGCTATGCCATGTGTGACGGCGCATTGGCTAATGAAAACAGTGGAAAGCTAGCTCGTGCCGCTGCGCGGATCATGGATCGCTGCGCCAAAGGGGACAGAGTCCAGGGAGAAGGACCTTACTCCAGAGACCAGAGACACTTGCACGTACGCATCCGCCGGATTCAGAAAGCTGCCTCATCTCTCCAAGAATACCAGACACAAGCCCCAACAGCTCGTAGATCATATCAGTGGCCATATGACCGGCTAGAATTCAACTAGAGCACGACAGTCAGGTGAACGAAGGCAACTTGTTTCGATATCAGAACGGGTAGGAAGAGGTTGTACTTGCCGGAATGGGTTGCGTCTGCCTGCCGACGACGGGAAGGTGCGGGAAGACGTGGGCCCCACATTCATCCCAGGACGAAGCAAATCTTCATATTCCTTCGCAACCACAGTCCTCCAGCACAAGAAAAGCATTTAGAAGAAGAAAGAAAAAAGAAAATAAGCGATTATATCTACGAGAGACGCGAAAAAAAAATGCGTAATCTGGGAATCGAACCCAGGGCTCCCCGACGTTACTCGAATGGCAACGGAGAATTTTACCACTAAACCAATTACGCGGTGGTTATTTGTCACGTGAGAAAATGCTCCTCTTTTTGAATTTACAAATGCTTCAATTGTGACTTACCCTACATGATGCAACTGGATCGGCAGGCGTCAGAATAATGACTGTTTGCAGTCACTGTCGATTGCCTGGATAACTGCTCTATTGTCGTTTAAGCAGAAATGACAGCAGTTCCTCTCCAAGTGCTAAGGACTTAATAGAAGTATTGCGATGCTGTAAGCACAAGACAGGATGTTCATTACGGAAAACGTCGCAACCATAAGCGATATCGAGTGGATTGTAAATTTCCTTGCCTTGAGAAATGAGTTGACGCAGATTATTCCGATATTTGATCAGCCCTATCGTCACGATAAAAACAACCATTATTCGTCAAGCATCCAGTCGTCTCCCTTTTGCCTCCGCTACCAATTTGAAGTTTGGCCAGCTAGTTATCGTCAGAAAATACGGGAATGTAAGATAAATGCTTATGCCATAGTAAAGCTAAGTTTAGCCTTATTTTATATAAAAGGCTAATACTATAGTAGCTAAAGCTTTCGCTTCTTTTATGATGATATCTTCTTAACTATTAGCCTAATAGTAGCCATTTGAGAATTATGGTTGTGTCGAGATGAGTCCGGTGTTTTTTGACATGCGTGGGCCTGCTCCAGCTGCCAGCCCGAACCCAATTACACTGCGACCTTGTTCTAAGAAAAGAGACAGCGCGGGGACCTGTTCTAGAACCCTGTCCAGGCCAGATCCAAGCCATCTCATTCGTCAATCGCCGCCACAGTCAGACAACCCTGACCCTCCACTGAAAGTAGACAGCTGATGATCGCAGAAACTCCCCCGTCCGGTATGGCGCAGTTGGAGAAGTGTTCATGTGCCCTCATAAGCTGAACAACGTCCCCTCCCCATTCGACTGCCCTAATCTTCACCGACTTGTCAAAATGTCACATCGCGACCCTTCCACTTCGTCGTTAGAATCGGAGGGCACTTGGGTCAATCTGGCCAAGATGAACGACGACACCGCAGAAACAATGGCTGATCGCGTGAGGCGGGTGCGCTCCGACTTTAGGGATCTTCGCAATTACTACAACATCAAGATATCACCGAGGCGACACGAGCGCTTGAGCCGATTCTACGCGGATGAATTGGAGGCTTTGTTCCAGGTGCACTTTGAGGGCCTCAGTCAGCAGGGCAAGGTGGACTTTCTCCTGCTGAGAAACTACCTCAAGCGAGGCAAGCGACAACTTGATCTGAGTCGAAAAGCTCAAGAAGCAGCACTGCCTTTATTACCTTTTGCTTCGTTGATCGTGTCATTATGCGAGTCGCGTCAGGATGTGGAGCCAATGCATGGAGAGAAGGCAGCCGAGAAGCTCGACCAAATTGCAGCTCAAGCAACAGAAGCCCAGCACCAAGTGGAAGAGGGCAAATTAAAAGTCAGCAAGCAAGCCGCATACAAGGCAGTCCAGATCGTTGCCGAGCTGCGCAAGCACCTGCACGAGTTCCTCAGCTTCTACACCACCTACGACCCCATGTTTGACTGGTGGGCGACCACGCCGTGGCGGGAAGCGAATACCGCCCTGCAGCATTATCAATCTGTGATACAGACCAAGTTAGCAGGGATTCGTCCCGACGGACGTGATGAGATATTTGGGGAGCCGATCGGTCGGGATGGATTGCTCGTTGAACTGGAAGCTGAGATGATCCCTTACACACCCGAGGAACTCGTCAAAATCGCCAAAGAGCAGTACAAATGGTGCGAGGCACAAATGAAAGAAGCATCAACAGAGCTCAACTTTGGAGAAGACTGGAAAAAGGCACTCGAACACGTAAAAACAAAGTCGGTCCCTCCAGGCGAGCAGACGCAGCTTGTTCTACAGCTCGCCCGTGAAGGAACTTCCTTTGTCCGAGAGCACGACCTGGTCACTGTACCTGAAGTCGCAGACGAGACATACCGAATGTTTATGATGTCCCCAGAGCAACAAAAAGATTCGCCATTCTTTCTCGGCGGCCCTTCGATCCTCGTCGCCTCCCCGACAGCGGACATGTCGCACGAGCTGAAGAAAATGGTCATGAGAGGGAACAACAAGCACTTTTCGCGGTCCACGGCATTTCATGAGCTTATACCCGGTCACCGACTACAGTTATTCATGGGAGAGCGGCATAACAGTCACCGACAAATGTTCACAACACCCTTCTTCGTGGAGGGCTGGGCCATGTACTGGGAGATGGTCTTCTGGCAGATGGGCAACTTTTTCATCTCACCCGAGGATCGCATAGGGGCATTATTCTGGCGAATGCATCGCTGCGCGCGCATAATATTCTCGCTCAAGTTCCACCTCGGCGAGATGACGCCCGAAGAGTGCATCGATCTCTTGGTTGACTGGGTTGGGCACGAGCGGTCCAATGCAGAGGCCGAGGTGAGGCGGTCATTTAACGGGGATTATTCACCTCTGTACCAAGTGGGATACATGATCGGGGCACTGCAGATGATGGAACTTAGGAAAGAGGTGTTGAACTCTGGAAAGTACACGGAAAAGGAGTTTCATGATTGCGTTTTGAGAGCCAACACGATGCCAATCGAGCTGCTTAGGGCATTGTTGCTAGGGCTCGAACTGTCACCAGATTACAAGGCGACGTGGAGATTCTACTCATCACAAGATGGGACATAGATGAACGTATTAACTTGACATTAATATCCTACAAACAAAAGAAACCTCTAAAAATGATTGTGCACCAACGCCGACCCATGCCAATGCTATGTATGTCGTGCACACGTTGTGAGAAAACATCTCAGAAGAAATCCTCCTCATCTTCATCCAGCAGCCCCATCCCACTGTCCTGTCCCCTGCTCATCTTCTTCTTACTCGTCCTTCGGGCCAAGCCACTAGAAAGGTACGAGCCGCTGCGAACCACCGTCTTTGAAGAGCTCCCAGACTCTGCCTCGCCCTCTTTTCGCGGCCTATTGGGCGTCTTCAAGAAGTCCTGGCTCATCTGCACTACTCGCTGCAGCTCCTCCTTCATCGAGTCGATGACGGCCTTGGCCTGCTCCCTCTCCTCCTCCATCTTGGTCTTGAGGCCACCGTTCTCAACACGCAGGCTGCAGATGGTTGCGTGCGCTGTCCGCAAAGACTCGTTGACCCTGTCAATCTCGCCACGGTACTTGGCGACACTAGCGTCGCCCGCTGCGAGTGCAGCGCCGTGCCTCTTGTTCAACTCTGCCATGTCCCTCATCTTGGACTCCTGAACCTCGACCATCTCCTTCTGCAGGTCAGCAGATCGCTGCAGCGCTTCGTTAAGCTTGGCCTCCAGCTCGGCAATGTTATCCTCTTTCCTGCTGAGGACCTTGTGTTTCACTTCAAGCTGAACCTTGTACTCATCTTCGGCGTCGTGAGCCTCCCTCTCCATACGCTGCACGAGGTCCTCGAGTTCAGAGATGTCGCGAATGTAGTCGTCCACTGCGCCCTTGAGCCTCTGATTGGCGACCTCTAGCTCGCGTATCCGGGCGATCTTGTCCCTCATGAGGCCCTCAGCCTTGGACATCTCTCCCTTCAGGCCGTCCATCACCGTCACTCTAGCATCGAGCTGTTTGCGAAGAGACTGCTCAATCTCGTGGTACTCGTCAATGGAGTCTTCATCTTCCTTGGCTTTCTTGGCCATCTCTCGAAGACGGGTGAGTAGAAGATCAAGGACCTCTGCGCCGTGAGAGGACAGTGGTAGGGTGATCTCTCCAGGGGTGAGGTACTCGAGCTCTAGCCGAGCAGCGCGGAAGCCAGATGTGAGCGAATTGAGCATCTCACTAGCATCACTTCCTGAGAAGCCAAGCTTCGTGATTGATGATGTGAGTTGTGTCAAAGCACATGCCCGATCCGACATGGTCTGAAGCATCGTCTCAATCTGAGCTTCGACTTGTTCAATCGCAGGCGTCGTAGTGTCGTTTTCTGCAGCGGGTCTGAACTCGGAGAGCTTGTTGCTGAGTCGGCTGCTGAGGGACTTGTATGAATCGAGAGTGTCGGTCAATTTGGTGACCTCGAGCTGAAGCGAGGAGATCTCCTCCTCCATGCGTTGTTGCTGAGGGTCAGGCAGGGTAGCCTGGACGCCAGCATTGGTCGTAAACATGGTCGCAGCAGGGAAATTCGGTGTTCCTGGAATTGTTGGACTTGTCGCTGGCGGTGTCATGAACGAGGCTCTCGCCCTGGACGGTGTGCTGCAGACAAACTGTGCCATCGTCTCCTCCCCAAACTCGTCCTCGTCGGGTGTCATGTCCATGAAATCATCAGGGAAATGCTCCCTCGCCGCAAGAGTCCAATTGTACCCTCGGCTCTGGTTCATGGAGTTTCCAGATCTTTTACTCAGCTCATCCTGAAGATCCTGGATCTGCTTCTCCAAATCCCATATCCGATCGGTGTCGAGCACAATGGTCGCATTCTGCAGCTCGTAAATCTCTCTGTCCCGAGCCTTGAGCTCTCCCTTGAGCCGCTCAATCTCAGCCTTGGACTCTTGAGCCCGCCTCCGCTTCTCCTGCTGTATCGTGTTCATCTCCTCGCTCAATCCATTGCGGCGGATCCGCCGCTGGACGCGACCGTCGAGGACCTGGCGGAGTGGGAGAAAGGTGACTTCTCCACTCTGGGGCAGACTGGGGCTCTTGGTATAGAGTCTGCTCGGTGTGTTTTCCACAGGCGCAGATGAGTGACGGCGGCGCTTCGGGGTTGCGACGGAGACGCGGTTGACCATTGGGGTTAATCCGCTTGACGCCGATGAGAGGCCCGGGTCCGAGAAGCGAACCCGCCTCTTGCTGCCTCTTGCGGGTGTTTTAGCAGGAGCTCTTGGAGATGAGGGTATATCTGCCATTGGTTCCGTCTTGATGCTGCAACGACGTGAACGCCGCAGGGCAATTGGGAGATTGAGGTCTTCCATAACGACTAAGAGAAGCAGACAAGCCAAGTCCACAGAGGGTATCCAAAAAGCAGTGCCCACAAAAGTAAACGATCAGAGTAAAAAAACAGCAGGATATTGCATTTAAGAAAAACCAGACACCACAGTCCAAACAAACAAGGCCTCGCACAAGGACGTGTAGGCAGACCCAAACCCCCGGCCCAATGTTTACCTATTCCCCTATCCGGCTAGTGTCCGTCCGGGAAGGCGGTCGGCCCCACCACCCCGCGATCGCTCACAGCCAACCGAACCAGCCGGATCCAGGGTGTCGCAAAACGGCCGGCCCTGGAGCTCGAGCCTCCCAGTGAGAAACCCTCCCTGTGGCGGCGGCCGTGAATCTGGCCTGTTGTTTTTGGTGGGGTGGCCGCGTTGGTGGCCGGGTCGGATTCACGGCGGGGTCGAGGGCGAGCATGATGTTGTGCTGTTTATTTGGGTCGGCTCCACTGCTGGGGATATTGAAGGGGCAACGGCGGGAAGCAGATTGAATCATCATGCCATGATGTACTAAATGTTGTTGTTGCTTGTCGGCGAGGTGATGGCTGCATATTGATCTGTTGAACAGATTGAGGATGTGATGCTGATGCAAATGAGCCAGCACTTGGTGTCTATATGTATACACACATTGGAGCCTACGTAGGAGCCAAGAGTAAGCAATTCACGGTCGGAGACCAAGGAACTAGAACCCCCTGCCCCTAGTAAGATAGACATGAGCTGGGGTTGGGAGCTATTTAAACGACGCCTCATGATGATGGCCCTCCAACTCCAGGCAAGGGGGTTCTTTTCATGAACGGCAGCCAGACGGCCCAGTGGAGACGAGTGTGACCTACCACGCCCGAAGGCAACCATCTCATAAACAGCACACAATTATATGTAACACTCCCATATTTTCCGCTCGAGAGCTTTACCACAAGAGCCAGGCTTCTTCTCAGTCACCATGTGTCCCGGCATCACCGGTCAACATCGGCCGGTGGTAAGCCTCACCGAGCTGACTAATCCGCCCGCAGCGGCCCTTCCTTCACCGACCGACCGCCGGTCGCGCCTTACTCACCTTGAATTTCGACCGACTCAAAGCCATCTCCACTTGGACACGCAGAGGCTCAACACAACAGCCTCCCCCATCGCATGGTGCCCGTACTCTTACCATGCCCCCGCCCTCGAAGCAGGTCAAATTTGTGGCCTCGGATCCCAACCGCGGCGGCCTGCCCGTGAAGCGCAAGCAAGTCCAGCATGCTTGCGACGCGTGCCGTAAAAAGAAGGTTTGTGACAGCGATATCTCTGGAGACCTCATTTTCTGACGCGTATATAGAGGCGATGCATTCATGCCGAGGACTCGCTCGATGAGTCTCCGGTAGTGCCGGCCGCTGCAGCTGAGGAGCAGCAGGACGAGACCTCTCCATCCCGGTCATCGTGAGTGGGCCTTGCACCTTGATGTGTCTCGGCATGCTCATCTCATATAATCTCCAGATCTGTCCCATTGCCTTTGGCAGGATCAACACAGGCTCAACCCATCACTCTTCCCGACCAAAATGGCTCAACCAACAACCGCACCTCTTTCCAGTTTGGCGACTCGACCGGTCGCGCTCCGACCCCCTCAAGGCGTGAGTCAGCCAGCATGACCCCCAAGGCTCAGTCCTCATCCCGCTTCGTCGGGGATTTGAACCCAGAGGGCATGTTTGTGGAGGCTACAGGCTCAGCATCCATCCGCGAGACGTCTCAGAAGGGCGATGTCGGCATCTGGCTTTCTTCCACGGTCGGCGGCCCTGGCCAGTCGTCTCAGTTCATCACCTCGCGGCCTCCCCCTATCATGGATCAGTTTTTGCTTCCCTTTGTTCGGGAGCATTGCCTATCATGCCTTCCTCCAGAAAAGGACTTTCGCAAGATGAAAAAGTCATTCCTTCAGAAGATTCATCCCATCTTCCCCATCATTCCTGAGACGTCATTAGATGGTTCCCCAGATGAGCCCGCAAGCATCGTCCTCCGACAGCTTGTCTGTCTGGCAGCCTCCACCGATCCATCAATGTCCCGGTATCTCCGGCTCAAGAACCGAGGTGACGACGTCTTGACCTGCCAGGACTTTATGCAGTCAATCTCTTCCGCAGTGAGGGCCATCCTCGAGACCAGTATCATCACCGACAGAGTCCTCCACATCAGAGCCCTCGTTATGCTCTCGCTCTACACGCAACCCAGCAGCTCCGAAGAAGCAGATCTTCCGGCACAACTTGGCGGGCGGGCCATCCATCACATCCAGACCCTTGGCCTCCACCTCCTCAAGTACGATGCGCCAAACGGTGACGAACTCGAGACGCTATTCTGCGCGGTTTGGGCACTCGATAGGATCAATGCAGCGGCTTACGGAAGGCCCGCCCTGATGCACGAACGAGATATTGGCGCAAACCTCGACGGGTGTATTAAGAAACGCCCACCATGTTTCCGCCTCCTCTTGTCCGTGGTCCAATGGCTTGATCAAGTGATTGAGCTGTACCGACCAGGTCCCAGTGCCGAGGCGTCTGGTCTCGACAAGGTCGCCTACATCGATCTTCCTGTGCTTGAAGCCATGATTGTTAACGCTGACGCCCTGAAGGTCCCGGGCCCATTGATCGGTTAGTCAAGAATCTCTGTCTGAAACCTCCCGCTAACTTGTACAAGCAACCATCGAAACATTCTACCATGCCGTCATCATCCTATCCTGTCGTTTACCTCGACCAGGCACCCTCACAGCGGCCTCAACCCTTCCTCCCCCGTCGGCTAACGCTCGTCGGTCTCTGGCAGCCGAACGAATTGCATGTGCTGTTCTACGCGATCACCTCAGCCCCATGCCATTTGTCCCGTACGCCGTTTGCCTCGCTCTTAGTGTCGAATATCGCAAGATGCGGCACAGCCGCCTACCAATGTTTCGAGCGCGAGCAATGCATTCCTTCCGGCGCAACTGCGAGATGCTGAGAAAGTTTGGCGACTACTTTTGGAGCGCAAACGTCGTAGCGGGACTCGGCGAGCGAGTGTTGAAAGAGATGGAACGCGCCGCGACAACTCTAACTAAGGACTCAACACCGCCGCCTCCCGAGGGAACGCCCAGCTCTGCTCCGTCTTCCAACTCTCACCAGAACTCTATCCCCCGACCACCCGATTTTTCTGTTTCAGTCTCCAATCCGACAATGATGAACTCTGTGCCCAGTGTCGAACAGCCAGTCGACTTTTCTCTCATTGACGCTATCTCGGGACAGGATGTCTTTGGGCATATCGATCCCAACTTCAACCTCAACGCTGTAGAGGACGCACTGGAAGCGAATCTGGACATTGCCTTGCCTTTTAATTGGGGAGACTGGGGGCAATTTGCGACATGATCAGAATTCCACAACCCGAGGCACGAGTGATTTTCTGCAGGACCTCGCTCAATCATCGCCTGCTTAGCAATCCAGCATTATGGCCGGCCTATATGTGTGTCTTTGAATTGGCCACATGTCTCTGTTTCTGGAATTACGGCTTATTCGAAATACATCGGGGACAAAGACGCGATGCTTAGCGACTCGGCGATCTGTCAGATCTGATCGGCGATTGAGATTCCGCTCTCTCCGCACTCTTACAAACCGCTTATGCGCTTTTACACATTGTGTCGTAAGTCAGGCCACATGGCAAATGCACGTTGGCGCCTTTAGTCGGAGATAAAGATGGCATCCAGAAAGGAAGGCGGAAAGCTAGAGAGTGACCCCGAGCACAGTCAGCTATAAAGCAATTGGCATCTTTTGCCCAACACCGTCTTGCTTTCTTCACGACTTATCCCATTATCGAACACCACCATGGCACAAGCATCTCTAGCCGAAGTCGACAGCATCGAAATCCTCGCCCTCGTCAACGATGAGATCGACCAAATCTCTCCCAGCCCAAATGCCCACGTCAAACACCCTCAGTCGTTCGCCGGTGTTCCGCTCGATGTGATTGCGGACCCGACGGTCCGGGGCGGAGCAAAGCTAGAACTCCCAATGCGAAACCTGTGCTGCGGTGCACATGGCCTATCTCTACTCATCGTGAGGACCCCATACGATCACATGTAATTGACTGTCTTGTGCCACGCAATGGGATCAAAGTAACTCCACGGAAGTCTCAACAGGGCCTGATCTAAAAGCAACTTGGAATAGGGTTGGTGCCTAAGCCTAATATCTCGATAACTTAATTCAGTGTTAAGATATTAAAATATCTGGCCTAGGTATTGAGCCTGTTTTAAGTTGCTTATGTGTCGGGCTGCTATTGAGATCTTTATGGGGTACCTTTGATCCCCATTTGGTGGACATAGAGTCAGACATGAAAAACAATGGAGGAAGAAAAGTAATTGACTGTTTAGACCGTCACAAAGGATGGAACCAGCCACAGCTTGCTCTTCGACACTGGCCCAGAAGGCGACATTTTCGAGAGGAACGCAAAACGTCTGAGGTTTGAGATGGGCAAAGTCGAAGTAATTGCGCTATCTCATTGGCATCGCGACCACTCTGGGGGCATGCTTTCGGCAATCAAGCTCATCAACGATGGAAAGAAGGATGGCGACAGAGTCACGGTTGTTGTCCCACCGAACCGACCCGAGTACCGAGGCGTCATGCTGCACGAGCCCATCTCACTCGAGCCAGATCCTACTCTAGATGAGATTGAGAGCGCGGGCGGTAAACTTGAGAATAACAGCCAGCCGCAAACCGTGTTGGATGATACGTTCTTGATCTCGAGTGAGATCCCACGCAAAACTGAGTACGAAGGAGGAATCCGGGGTGGAATCCGCTATGAGCCCAAGAGCGGCAAGTGGGAAACAGATGAACTCATCATGGACGAACGCTTTGTAATGTGCAAGCTCAAAGGTACCCAACACTACAGATCATAAAACTCGCCATGTTCTAACACCTCGCAGACAAGGGCCTCGTCATCTTCACCGGATGCAGCCACGCAGGCCTCATCAACGTAGCCCGCCACGCCAAGGATCTCGACGACAGCCGCATCCACGCCATCGTGGGCGGCTACCACCTCGCAGACGCCCAGCCGGAAAAGATGCGCAAGAGCATGGTGGACCTTAAAGCGCTGGAGCCAACGGTGCTCATGCCGGGCCACTGCACGGGGTGGAGGTTCAAGGGGCTCATTGAGAGGGAGATGCCGGGCCAGATGGTTCCTGTGTTTGGCGGGACTAGATACAGCCTTGACTAGGTCAGCACGGGATATGAATGAGAACAGATTCGCCGCTTCTATTCGCCAGGTTGCCCCTTTGACGTCTAAGACCGATGATCCGTAGTCATCGTCTCATTTTAAGCATACTATGTTTCAACTTCTATTGCTGACGGGGTATTAGTTTCTCGTGGCTCGTTTTCCTCGTGAAACGGAGGAACATTCGCTGGTGCTGACCTCCGGCACCAACCGGATGGATCGCCGACTGCGCCTCCGCCCCCGAGGATTTTGCCTATTCGGGAAATGAAGCAACTAACTTACCCAAAGAATGCCTTGCCGCTTTTCAGCAGAACATGGGTATTGATTAAACTTGATTACTAGGCGAATTCGAATATGCCATCAATGAAGGGGCTTTGCTCATTTAGGTGTAAGTGGGAGGTGGCGATGAAGACCCTCACGCTTGACTTATAACAGCCGCCCTTGGCATTGCATGTCGATAGAGGAATTGACATGTGCGTATCATCTAGTTCAGCATGTTTGTTTACTTGGGAACAATTCAAGAATCTTGGGCGGTTGGAAACGACCACTTCTCCGTGTCGTAAGCATACCCTGTCTGTGCAATGACTTAGCTGACGTTTATCCAGCAAGAACCTGCCTACTCCTATCCAGCAGATATGGGATCGTCTAGCGAGTGCCTGCGGGCATGCCACCAAAGCCGGAACAATGATATCGTGGATGTCAACGGCACCTGACGGGACGTATGCCATAATGACCAAGGGCGGCGAACGTGAGCACTTCCCTGTCCAGCAAGTATCAAGACCTAACGAAGCAGTCCTCTCAAACCGCCAAGATATCCTCACATTAGCCCACCCCGCTACAGCAGTAGAACACATAACCCTCTCCCCTCACGGCGGCTATTTCATCCGCTTCGCCGACGGAACAGTCCAAATCTCCCAGAGCGGCTTCTCCGACACCTTTTACCAACTCATCTCACCATATCTTGACCCGAGATGCCAATCACGGCAGTTCTCGCCAGTCCGCCACGTCTTTCTCGGAGCTCACGATGCAGTCGTTATCCAGACTGATCGAGACATAGTGTCTGCCAATATCTCGCCATCACTGCAGGCAGCCCTGCAGGTCCTGACGCATGGAGAGCTGAAGGCCGCTGGCTTTGTCTTGGGGAGGAACACGGTTCTGTGTCCCTGCAACCCGGAGCAGTACTTTTTGGAAGCGCGGTCGGCGACGGGAAGGTCGAAGCACTTGCATCAGCTGCCGAGTGCCAAAATACCCGAAGAGTTGATGTTGACGGCCATGGCAAACCAGTCACCGTCTGAAGATGTTCTCAACTCGTACATGTGCACCTCAATTCCTCAGACGGGCTTGACTGTTCCGATACCGCCTCCTCAACCACCGCGAACGCAGCCAACACACCATCGCCCAGCCAACTCCTTCTCTGGACTGTCTCTGGCACCGCCCAACTCTCAACGGACATCAAACCATCGACATACCATCTCATACACAGTCCCGCCTGCAATCAACAACTTATGGAACGCCATCACCTCTCAATCACCGTCAGTCCAGTACGCATCTCACCCCGATATCCCTCCGGTGGCTCGAGAACGCTATGAGAGGCTCTTCACCAGTGAGAGTGGTGGTAGGCCATATCTCAACGGCATCGAAGCCGCCGGTGTGTTCCTGAGGAGTGGACTAACCAAGGAAGATCTCTCAAGAATCTGGGAGGACGCGGACAGAGATCGTAACGGGCTGTTTGACAAGGACGAGTTTGTGCAAGCGATGTGGAGGATTGAAGTTCAGAGTGGGAGAGTTGCTGGGTCTCCTCTACAGACGAGTTTACAGAGTCCACCAACGCACTGGAATGCATTCGAACCTTCTGTGCCTCCATCACAGCAATATCACCCTCCCCCCCTAACATTTCCAACCCACGTATCTCCTCAAGTACAGCCCCCACCACCCTATCAACCCGGCTCCCCTGGATCCGGTATCATTCCTTCACAACCTCCCACCGGCCTCCAAACCATCGAGATTCTCGTTGCTGTCCTCTGCAGGAACTGCGGCACCGGCCTCGCACCCTCAGACATAGCCTACCGCACCCGCACAGCCGAATACTTCTGCGCATCCTGCCCTCCTCCGTCAGCAGACCAAGTCCTCCTCACAGCCGGCGAAGCCCTCCCACGGCACAAACGCTCCTCGCTGGGCTGCAGCGGGTGCTGGAGGGACATCAAGAAGGGAAAGATGGTGTGGCACTGCAACAAGTGCTGGGACAAGGACCTGTGTCAAAAGTGCTGGGGAAAGACTAAGAGGCACTGCAAGCATGCTGCGACGGGGCAGGTGGCCATGATGAGGGTTGGCAAGGGCAGCAAGGGCGGTGATGGTGACGATGACGATGGGTTGGGAGATGTCATTGAGGGGGTTGTGAGTATTGCGACTGGCGGGTTGTTGTAGGTGGTTGATGCGCTTGTCTTCTTGTATACCTATTCAGCGTGTATAGTACATTGACTTCCATGGCCATTGGCAAGCCCAGTTTTAGACGGGTTCCAGCTCTCAAGTTGAGGGAATCCTTCGCTGTATCCAACACGAGGGGTCGTCTTCATCTCCCCTCGGCATGCCCATGTTTCCGCCGCAGGGATTTGTCCCTTGACGTCCATCTCAATCGCTTCCCAAAGGTCCATCGCTTGCTTCATCCTCCATGCAGTCCTTTGTCCTTTGGCGTACCAGGAGTGGAGTATATCGGGTATCATATCATCATAAAAAATTCATCTCGAAACACCTCGTCGGCACCTCACTTCTTTGGCCGCTCGCCGGGAAACTCTGTCGGTTTCCCTCGGAACTGATTCTTCAGCTCGTCTAAAAAGTGCTCCGCAAACTGCGACCTTCGATCGTTCGAGTTCGGATCCGCTGCGCCCATCGTCAGCCAACCATCCCATAACCCTTCAGACACAAAACACACCCGTCGCCTCGCCCGGAGCGAGCGGCTCTTGGGGATTCCGCCCATATTGCTTCTCGTTGATGGTCTTGTGTATGCGCCCGACCGCGCGGTGGAAACCAGGCCGTCTGAGGATCTGATGCTCGTTAGCAATCGCGCTCGGAGGTAGCGTTCGGAGATGGTACCGAGGCGACGATGTGGTCCTGCGATTGTCAGCGATAGCGCATCAGAGAGGGAGCGCTGGGGAGTTCACCTCGAAGGACTGGATGAGACGGAGGGCCCACCAGTATGCCGACATGCTGGGCTGGAAATTGATGCTGTGTGGTGAATTGGACGACGTTGGAGGTGGATGCTTATGGGCGTGTAATTGATGTTTGGCGGGGTGGCGACGAGGATGACAAAGATTCAAGGTCGAAGTGAGCTACCCTAGACCACAGTATTGACAGTTTCTTTGCGGAACAATTGCTTGCAATCACTAGTTCTATACAATTCTGGTACTATAGCTTCTTGAATAATGCATCTTAACTGAAATGGCTTTTTTTTTAATTTGTCAAGAAGATGCTCTAACGTAGGATGATTGTGATCCTAACTCATCTATAATACTTCATAAGGCCTTTTACACCTTAGGAGTCGCCCGTCTACGTCTACGTCTTAGTGCAGCAGATTAGGTCTCATTTATAAGTCTTATCATAAGTCTATAGCAGATTACATCTCCTTCCCAAGTCTTTTATGACAAGTCTTACTTGAACCCTTCATAATACAAGGCGTTGTCAAGGATAATGTCAGCGCTAGAGTTGGCTCTCCAGACCCCAGAATCCAGGCACAGAGTTTCGCCTGGCAGGGCTGACAAGGATAATATCCCCGGTACAGATTAGTTATCAAGCATCGAATGTCACAACTGACAAAACATGTAGACGTAAAACTTTTGACTTTTATTCCGTTGTTATAAACCCTTGCCGTGACACCCACATCCCTACTTGGAAATGTACTGGTTCAGGAAGCTGCCCTGAAAGTCCTGCTTACCCAGCGGCACGCCCTCCTTGCGCAGAATAGCATACGCAGTAGTAAGATGGAAGAACAAGTTGGGCAACCCATACCCATTAACATAATCCCTGCTGGCCAGCTCAGCAGACTTGCCCGGTCCAAGGCCCAGCGTCACAGTCTCTCCGACGCGCTTGTTGACAAGCTCCTTGTCTGCCTTCTCCACAACCTCTAGCACCTGCGCAATGCGAGCATGGAACTTGTCAAAGCTATCAAATCCATCCCTGGATAGAGAAAGCGGCTCGGTGCCGCTCGTGCGCGCGACAATCTTTTGCGCAGTGTCGGTGACGCTATGCACCTGGAAGCTCAGCGGGAGCATGTCCTCTGCGAGTCTGGCAGAGGGGAAAGACGCGGCGTTGGCGTGCGTCTCGGCCTTTTTGAGGATGACGGACAGGGACTTGAGGGCGTCCCGGGCGAGGATGACGGCCGAGTCGTAGAGGGAGTAGCTCATGATTGCAGTTATGTAACGTTGAAGAGTATGAATTGGGTATAGTGGTGAATTGCGTGCTTGATTTCGGATTCTACAGAGACTCCGAGGAGGCGACACTCGTGAATATATATATGTCTGTCTGTCTCCTCTCCTCATTCACCTTGATGCACATCCCCCGCCCATTGAGTGCCTCACCGCTCGGCACGTTTACTAATACCCACCGGCAAGCTTCCAATACGATCCATGCTATGCACTAGATTCTTGGGCTACAGTGCATTAGTAATGCCCTTGTTTCACTCTGAAGCCCACGGACGCCGTGGTGGAGAGTGGAGAGTTGGGCGGGTCGTCGGGGCCGACATCCGAAGAGGGGCACCAACTTGTAAGTTGACCACGTCTCTAGAAACCTCTGGATTATTCGAGATACTAATTCTAAACAGGGCATGCTCCTGAAAATCTTGGAAATACTCGTTAATTGACCATACTCAAATTGGTAGAGCAAGTGCTCAAAGGTACCATCGTGAATGAATACCTACGAGTGGGGTGCACTGCAACAACAAAGGCGGCCGATCATCAGCCCGCTTCGATCAAGTTTATTAAACACGTCTCATTAAAACAGCTGACAAATGCATCATTCCATTCAGCCTCATGCACATTGAAGCGGGCATGATTACAAACCAGAAACCACAATACGTGCCTCATCAGAAACTGGCGTCAATACAATACGTGTCCCGTCATTAGAACCCCAGAGCCGCATTCGACGCCTCCACCGCCTCCCTCGCCCCAGCCCTCACCCCCTCTCCGATCACCAACCTCTCCAGTCCCATGGCCCGCATCCCCGCTCCCGATGCCCACCCCCGAAGCATCTCCTCCGTCGGCCGGCCCACGTGGCCCGACTCGCCCGCGCCTCCGGGGAAGTCCGGCCCCGGCGTGCCCCGCCGGAACGCCTCCCTCTGCCGCGCCAGGTACTCTGCGTTCTGCTGTGTTACCGGGCACACGGGGATGTACATGACGCTCGAGTCGCCCTTGCCGCCGTGTACTTTGTCCACCGAGTGGATGGCTGAACTGAATTAGCATCATCAAGGCGAGAAGAGGGATTGAGAACTCACTGTCGCAGTGCCACGCTACAAAGTCGCCAGGCTTAATCTCAGGAACGTGCACCATGGTCCTCTCCAGATCCAAGTGCGGATGAAGCTCATCCGTGCACTCCTGTCCCGTCCCCGGCGTCGCGCCCTGCAACTCACTCGTCATGCCGTCAACACCCATAAACTCCCAGTTCTCCTCGTCCAGGTAGTTCGCAGACACGCGACCCCTCTTGGACCTGAAGAACGGCCGCAGCAGCACATACGCCGTCGACAGCTTCATGAGCGGGTTCACCAGCAGCGTCCCCTCGGCGGGTTTGGTGTGGCTCATGCTCATCCAGCCCTGCCACATGCGGAACATGGAGCAAGGGCCCAGCCCGTCGTAGAGGTTATTGACGGCGGATACTCGGCCGCTGGCGTCCCATGGGTCGTACGCTTCCCAGTTGCCCTCAAGGATCTTGTCGTAGACGTGTCCGCGTCCGTAGCCCTCCTTCTCCCATCGCTCGACGCTGCCGCCGTCAATGTGCGGGCCCAGCGCGAACGAGGCATCTCCAGGCTGTCTGATGCGCAGCCGATCAGCGTATGAGAGGGGCTGGTCCAGGAAGATGGGTGTATCGGTCGAGGAGGAGTGCCAGAGGAAGGACATGAGGTGGTGCTGAACACGGAGGAAGTGCGGGTGAGCCCGAGCCTTGAGCTGAGGAGCTGACCAGTACAGCTCATAAACCTGAGGATCATGAGCCGGAAAGGCTATGTAATTGTCAGCAAGTCCATCTACAAGTGTAGAGACGAGAGAATACTAACCTCGAGTGGATGGATTCTTCTTCACATACTCTTCAATCTCATCCTTATAAGCCCTAGCCTCAGCCTCAGGAATAACACCCCTAATGACCACAGCACCCCGTTTCCTAATCTCCTCCTTCATGACATCAACCCCCGTCTCAAAATCCGCATACTCTACCTGCGGGACGACAGCAGGGCCCTTTTTGGCAATAATCTCATTCTCTTTTCGCAGCTGGCGCAGGAGTCTGCTCCAGCTCGCAGTAATCTCCTTTTCCCGCCCGCGCACAAGTTCACACTTGAGCTCGCGGAATCTATCGGGCAGAGGCTCCCTCTTAGCCCCAGAGAGTGACGTGAAGGCATCCGAGATATCACCCTCTTTCTTTGAAGACTTGGACACTGTCGCCATGTGTCGACGAACAATGCCCTTGGGCGCTCTGACCAACGAAGCTCGCAACATGACGACACCCGTTTTGATAAGAAAAATAAACAAAGAAGATGATAAAAGTACAAGAGATGATGGAAATTGCTTTGACCTCTTTTTCATTGTTGGACAACAACTCTTATATCCCCCCCGTGAGGAGGTGCGGGACTACCGCTTTGGGAAGTCCGCACACTTCATTACCACCACACTCGCAATTCCGAAAAGGTTAATCCACCTGACCACGGGCCTCAAAAAGCAAGTTTTGCCCAGTTGCCTAGGGTTATGTTATACAGCCCGGTGGGGGAGGACGGGGACCGTCTAGGGGGTCCAAGAAAACACGGGAATATTATACCATAGTAGGGCTGAACCTAGGTATAGTTTATTAAAGATTAGTAGTATTAGTAGTCAAGACTCAAGCTTCTTTTATGATAATATCTTCAAGCCCTTGAGGCCTAATAGTAGTCATTTGAGAGTTATGGTCGTGATAAGATCAGAGAGTCGTGTATTTTTGGACCCACAGGACTGTGTATGCGAGTCGGTCGTTGATGGACCGACTGTAACCAGCCTTCGGAGAATCTCGCGCCGTCTACATGCAGATGGGTGATCTGATATGGAACTGGTACAATAGAGATAATTGTGGTTTACCCAAGGTGTATCAATTCTTTGCCCCCTTAATAAACACCAGCAAAGTCCGTCAAAGTAAATGCAGCTAGCTCGCCCATGTTCCCATCCCTAGCGATACTGGTATTATACAAGATAAGTCATTTCAACACCCCAGCACCGGTTTCTTATGAGTCCCCCTTCCTTCCCCCCCAACTCCCTTATGCATTGCCCTCTAGTCCGCTTAATCGATCTCGCCCAGCGCCCTCTTCATCCTCTCTTTTAGATCTCGGTTCTCGAGCTCTAGCCCCCCTAGCCTCTGCCTCGCCGCGTGCCGGTCCTGGTTGCGCCCTTCTCGCTCCATCTTGAGCTTGTACTCCATGTCTCGCAGTCGGAACAGCCACCTGTTGTCGTTCTGGACCCCTCCTGCCTCATCTGTGAGGGCCGCCATATCCCTAAGACCTAGGCCACCCGCCGAAGAGCCCGGTAGGGCAGTGCTGGTGGAGGGTCTTGTCATCGTAGACATTGTAGAAGTCCGTGTCTTAGAGCGGCTTGTACGATCTCGAGTTTGATCCCCAGGTCCACGAGGAATCGAGGGTGAAGGTGAACCACCACTGCCGGTGGGAACGAGAGCATCAGAGCTGTCTCTTGATGAGTACGCCGCCCGAGCTCGGACGTCGTTGGCTGTGCGCAGAGTCGCATTCTCGACCTTGAGCTGACGATACGCTTCTTCTAGGCGCATGTAGCGGGAATCGTGACTCAAAGACCCATTGGCAACCGAGTTTCGTACCATCGTCTCCAGTCGATCCAGCTTCTTAGTGCGGACATCGAGGTTATTCTCGAGTGTCTGATACTCGCGGTAGAGATCCCGCTCAACCGACTTGATCCTCGACTCGAAAGAGCCAACCATGTTCTCAATCATCTTGACCGCCGCGAACAGGTTCTTGGAGAAGCCAGGCAGTCGGTTGGCAACCACCTCTAGAGAGGGAAGCACCTGGCGGTCAATCAGGGCGTTGCCGTTTGCCCACTCTCTGCCACAGAGCGAGCTGAGCTTCTGCCAGAGCACCAGCAGCAGCTCGTTGCGCTCGTGAAGCTGATCGCGAGCAGTCTGCTCAAGTATCGCAATCCTCCTGCGATCCTGGTTCTTTGTCGTCTCAAGCTCTGCAATCCGGATATCCTGAGTGCTTGCAGTGCGAGTGAGATGCTGGTGCGACTTTTGGAACGTGTCGTACTGCGACTTGGTGTTTCGGTGAGCGAGGCGTTCCTTCTCGAGCAGCTCGGCAAGCTTGCGGCTCTCGAGGGCATGCGACTCGAGTAGAGAGTCGCGCATCTTGATGATGCGATCCTTCTCCACAAGCGCCGCCTTGCTTGCATCAAGATCGCGAATCGTATTCTCAAGCTCGCGCTGTAGCTTGGCAATAGACTAGAGTCAAATTAGTATTTTTCTTTCCAATTTTAGGCAGACAACATACCTTGAGAAGAGAAGAACGGGTGCCGTTAAGGTCACCCAAAGCCTCTCGAAGGTTGTTCTCCAGCTCCATCAACCTCTCCTTCCACTCCGTAGCCTCAACCTCTCTCGACGTCAGGTTCTTACGCAGGCGACGAGCCTCATCCTTGGCCGCCGAAGCCTCCCTGTTGAGCTCGTTGACAAACTGCTGCACTTCCTCCTTCTCTTGATCAGCCACAATCTCTCGTTGGTGTCTCTCTTGCTGCAGGCGATTCTCCAACTCCTTAACTCGGTCCTTCTCTTCCCGCACACTCTGCTCGGCGCTGGCGAGAGCCGCCTCGAGGTCTCCGATGCGGATCTTGTCGCCCTCTTGCTCCTCACGCAGGAAGGCAATCTCTCCTTGTGAAGATTCTTGCTGCACAGACAGTCGCTGGTTCTTGTCGTTGGCCTCCATGAGCTTCTGCTCCAGCTCCTCCAGCTCCTTGTTGGAAGAGTCCAGCTCTTGCTCGAGCTGCTGGATCCGGCGCAGCTTGTTCTCCTGTTCGTCCTCCAGCCGGATAAGGGCCTCACTCATCTTTCGCATCTCTTCCTGCAAGGCGTCGAAATTTTCTGAGCGGTCCTGAAGGTCTGCTTGAAGTCTCTGCATCTCCTCCGCATGTTGGTCGGCTTCTGACTCTAGAGCGTCAATCTCCTCCTGCGCCTCCTTACGGAGTGACTCAAACTCGTTTTCCATGTCACCTTGTTCGCGGAGGGCTTCGTCGCGCTCAGACTGTAGGGCAACCAAGTCGTTCATGGCGTTGTTGAGGTCCTCCTGGAGACCAATCGCCGTCTCCTCGGCCTGGCGTTTGCCGTCGATGGCTGTTTCAAAGTCCTCCATACAAGTCTCGAGCTCGCGCTGCAACTCCTGGTTCTGCAGCTTGACCTCACTAATCTTGTCACGCAGTTGGGCCATTTTATTCTCCATCTCTTCTCGCTCGGCCTCCTCCTCAATCTGTGTTCTTGTCTTAATGCTGCCTCGTGATTGCGGTCTCTCAGGTCCACCGACTTGCGAGGCCGATCGCTCTAGTAGACTGTCGATGGTAGAGGGGGCTGGGCGGCCTCGTCGCTGGGCCATCTTGAGGTCCTCGATCTCCTGGTAGAGGCGCTCCTTCTCACGGTTCCTTGACGTCAGCATGGATGTCTGAGCACCAACTTCACGTCGCAATTCAGCATTCTCGTGACGCAACTGCTCGCTCTCGCGGCGCAACTCATCAACGAGGGTAGTAGCCGCGCTGAAGTTGCCATTCGAGCTCTCCATCTCACCCGACAAGCCCGAGACAGGTCGGCTCGGTGATACGTTGCCATCTCGGTGCTTCTTGGTGATGTTGTAGATGTTGGTCGTGTGGTGCATGCCGCCCTGTCCGCTGGTGAAGCCGGACATGTCCTGTTTCAACTTAAAGACTTCATCCCGTAATCGCTTATTCTCGTCGTCAGCTTGCTCTCTTCGGGCGGTCTCCTGTTCAAGGAGATCCTTCCATACGTCGGCTTCTTCCTGTCGGCCGAGATTGTCGCTTGTTCTTTCGCCCAGTGATCTGACAATGTCGGCGAATTTTCGCCTTTCAGACTCTTTGTTCAGACTCTCGGACCGTAGCCTCTCAATCTCGGTCGCATATTCCTCCACTCGTTCTCGCAAGAATATTAACTCTTCTTCTCGCTCCTGGGCTTCTTCATCTCCAAGCCGTGTTGTTTGATCCGTCGAGGACGTACCGCTGTGTGCTGTGCTTGGTCGTTCCCCTTCGTCCTTGATCTGCTTCTCTAGTTCCTTGACCCTCCTCCGTAAAACCTTGTTGTCGCGCTGGAGCACCGCAAGACCCGTCTTGAGTTCGACATTCTCAGAAATCATCTCCTTGATGCCCTCTTCTGACAGCTTGTCCAATCGATCGCTCAAGAACATAACTTTGAGCTTTAGATCAAAGTTCTCCTTGGACAGCCTCTCGATGGTGCTGCTCTGCTCCTTGAGCGTCAGGTTTTTTCCCGATCGGGCCGTAGTCGTTGACGCTCCCATGGCAATTGACGAAGGTTTCCGAGGGGTTTCCAGGCCACCCTTGAACTTGTATTCCTTAGCCAAAGACTCAGGTACCTGGACGTTCCTAACATGTCGCGCGATAACCGTGTCTGTTGGTGCAGTGTTGAACCCTTCCTTAGAGGGCTTGGGGGTGCGTAGCAAATCCGAGTGCCGCGGTCGTTCGGGACTATCGACTTCTGGCAGCGGCTCGAGTTGCGGTAGCGATGTATCGGTGTAGTCTTCAGCGCCAAAGGCCGAACCCATGCTTCCTATGCTAATGGACCTCAGGATGGGGTTGCTCGGGTTCCGCGGCATACCCATGGCGGGAACTGCGCCCCCAGACTGAAGCGCATAGTCGGTTCCAAGACCAACGGTCATGTCACTGCCCTCATATTCGGGATTTGTTACAAACGACGAGGTTGATGATCGTTGGCTTCCAAAGCGGCTGCGCAAGTACTTGGGTCGACGGCTGCGAAGAGAATGGCCAGGGGTACTACCCGCATCCACCCTCTCAGACAGCGAATGCGATCTCGACAAGGACCCTTCGTGGTCCCCTGAACTGGAAACTTGCGAGCTCTCCTGCTCCGTGTCGCGGTCCTCGCCCTCTGTGTCGGCCGCGCTGCGGTTCTCTGCTGGCTGGCTCGCCATGCTGACAGCTCGGGATACAGTCCTCCGGGCGGCGGCGGCGGTCGGAGAAGAGCTAAAGTTTTCAAAACTAGATGTGTTGGTCCCCGAGGCAGTCCCATCGTGATCCGACTGCGGCGGTCTCAGATGCGCCGGCGGCTGAGGGGCCGGCTTCTTGGTCGGCGAGTCAAACTGGAACGTGTCGTCGACGCCTCCCTGCTGGTTCGTAGATGCGGTGGGAATAGGCGACAAGGCGGGCAGGAAGCTAGACTCCACGTCTCCGAGGTGGCGCCTAACGTCTTCCTCGGTCAGGGAGTCGTCGTGGTCCCGGGTCAGATCGAAGTAGCTAATCTCAGGGGCTGCTGACCGGGCAGGGAGTCGCAACATCGGGTCGCTCGAGGTTGCTGTGAGAGTTGGGCCGCCTCTCCTCTGCCAGTGGGTGGGAGTCGTCGAATTTGCCTTGCGAGGATCGCTCGGCATGGGGTAATTAGGCGCGGTTGTCGCTGGGGTGGGATTGGTCGATATGTGCGCTGGCGACGTGGCAGCGACTGTATCGGTCGTCGTGATATTCGATGTCTCTGAGGCATCATGGTCGTAGTCGTCGGCGGAGACGCGATGGGCCGTCTGAGGACGCGACCCGTTGCTGGGGCTCGAGGGCCCATGGCCGTGGTCTTGCTCATGGTCGGCCATGATGCATTGCGGCTTGATGTTGTCGGCGAAAAGGCCGGTGCGGACCGGCTGCAGCTGCGAGGGAGATCGAATTTGTGGTTGGTTGTTCAATGGCAATGTCCGAGGGAGAAGAGAAAAGAAAAACGGATGATAGTCGGTTCTCGATGTTGTGACGGAGCGTCACCTCTGGCTCTCTCTCACTGGAGGCAAAACCCTTTCGCTGGGCTGGGCTGGCCTCGCCCGTTGAACGGACCCGGGTAGGCCCCTCTAGAAGCCCGTAGCGCTGTTTTGATGCCGCCAGGTGGCCTGTGAGCCCTGTAAATTCCCTGTAGCCCTGCACCTTTAGCGGCCGCGAGGGGGGAAACAGTGGGGCCTCACCCATGCGCCTGGCACACAGCTCGAGCTGGTTGCCGGGGACAACCATCGCTTGAGGTGATGCCATTGAGTTTCATGAGCATTCTCCAAGGCTGTCTTTTCGAACCTTGGGGTACGTAAGTGAGTGCGTCAAGCATCGTGTGTATTTAGAGGTGTTTATTGGCTGAGTTGAGGCTGGCGCTGAGTTGTTCAAGCCTGCATTATGCTGGAGAGATGCGTTGGCGAGCTCGGCTCTGTCTGTCAATCGTCGTATCGCAGCAACTGACTCCAGGATCTGCAGTAACGAGATGGATTTACCCACGGGCAAGCGAATGGGGATTCCGCTCTAAGCTGAAATCGTGGCTTCGATTCCGCCTTCAGCACCACCTTGGCATAACCGTGCACACCATGAATTTGAGGATAACTGAACGCTCAGCTGCCATAATACATGGCATTTCCAAATTACCGTTAGATACGGTACATGGCCATCATGGTACATCGACGTGGGGGCCACCGTATTTGTTGATCAAGTCGGCAATAATTGCAAATCACAGCAGAAAACGATAGATGGTCAAGTAATCGTATTGGTATTAATTCATATCAAGCTCAATATCATCCTGAGCACTCATAATTATCAATTATCCATCCATACCCTCTCCTTTACTGAGAGATTTTGGGGTCAACCTTGCTTCTGTTATCGCATCGTTAGCCACAGCACACCAGCCACATACATCAAGCCACATATGATGCGGCACTTACCCAGTTTGCTTCTCATAGAGTGCTCGGGCGGCATCAGTACCCTTCTCTTGTTGATCAGGAGTGATGTTGAAGCCGGCCTTGGAGGAGGCAAAGGCAACACCTAGAGATGAAATGTTAGTATTCTGAGCCTCTGCATCTGGGTGACGGCATGAGACATACCCTTGTCGACGTAGTCCTGAGACTGGCCCTGCTTGGCGTCCTTGGTAGAGTCCTTGGACTTGTCGCCAGTAACGGCGTCCTTGGCCTTGTTGATGAAATCCATGATGATAGTTTGTTAAAGTTTTTGATACAAGATCAGTTGTGATGAGTTGTCTGTCAAACAAAGCCGACCAAGAGAGACAGACCGTCCTACTTATACCCAAACCAAGCCGACCGAAACCTCTCGGGGTTCAATCAGCCAAACCAGAAATGACTTGCAGATCCATCTGGTCTCCTGCCATGAACCTATCCCACCCCCTCTTTCGTCATCACGGCCTGGCCTTGGATCCCCTCCTTCTTCAGGCGTGCAGGGGGGGATGGACCCCCCGCTACGTCACTCTAGACCCTGAGCTACGGCTCATGACGGCTGGTCTCATCATTGCCCGCATCCGGCGAACCCCGCGAGCCTCTCAGCTCAGATCTCGGGAAATACGGCCCCCTGGCTTATTTTGCATCATGGTGGATGAGACGACGTAATTGGACTTCCATGTGCGACTGGCATGGAACACTGGTTGATCCGGAACCCAATTCCTCAATCTCTCCGAGCATCGCGATACAGCTCCCCGTGGAGAACTGGTGAGGGGCAATCCCCTACCGAGCTGAACTGCGCCCAGCTAGGCTGAGCTAGCGGGCGAGCTTGAACGACCGGTCGTGATAAGCCATTCGAGAGAAGCCGAAAGGCACGCTTGAACATGCAGGCGGTCACGCCGAACTGCTGTTCAACACCATCCCGCAAGCTAGAGAAAAAACAAGCAATGGCCCGCGTTCCGTTCCGAATCTTGGAAGCTTTCCCGGCATTAGCGCGTCAGATATAGCTCGAATATCTTGGAAGCGGTGGACAGGGGAGGGAGCCAACAGCTTGCAAGGTATGGATCAGAACTTGAATGTCTTTTGACTTATTAACCAAATGTGTTTCCAAAAATATCTATCTCGGATGAATAGTAATTCGAATCTGCAAATCCTGCCAAATGCTTCTTTGTCCTGTTCAGTCGCGCAAATAAAACTCCTCCCAATGCTGGTTCTGTCTCTGGTTCCAACTTGGTAAAATCATGCAAGATAAATCATTGACTCCGTGCCTCATCGGCCATGCTTTCGTTCATTATCTCGTTAACCCAGAATAACATCGTCAACCTCCTCTTAAATCGTGCTGATAAAGGTGTTCATCATTGCGAGTTGACAAACACCTGGTAGGCCATGATCATGACCCAGACGAAGAACAAGGTGCCAGTCAGAGACATGGCAAACACCAACTGCCATGATTGGCCTGCATTTGATTAGCCCAGTTTGTCAAAAAGGAAAAAGACTACCCAAGACTTACAGATATTTCGCTGCTGCAACCAGGCCAAAGTTTCCTCATTCTGCCCCGTCGGATTGCGCCCAAACACCTGCACGTCGCACACGCTCTGGATCGACCCGTTAGGCCCAAACAGTTGTATCGCGACGATAACAAGCCCGACGAGCCACATGACAAAGAACATGAAGGCGCCGATCATGACTATCGCAGGGAGCAGGCGACGCTGAGCAATAAGCCAGAAGATGCCGATGATGAAGATGATCGAGAGGGAGCCAACAGTGATAAAGTAGGGAAAATACCTGGGCGCACGTTAGTTGCTATCGTCTAACATAGATTCGGAGATGCGTACCAAGGGATGCTGAGAAGAAGCTGGTTCTGAATCTGAATAAAGACCGAAAATACACCAATGATTGACGTCGAGGCGAGGAGAATGACAAAGATCCAAAAGTTGAGCTGGAAGGGCGGCCAGTTGTAGGTTCGTACATGGCTGGTGGGAGCTGCACTTCGCCGGTCATCGTAGCTCAGCGAGGATCTGGTCATTCCAGAGGACCTAGTCATTCCGGTTGTGCCAGTCCATCCGGTGAGTCCGGTCACTGTTGACTTGGCGGCCATGGTGATGGTGTTTTTGGATGCGTGATTGGGATGAGTTGGTGTTGAGGTTAATCAACCGTGTCGTACGCCCCTGTTGCCCAGGTACGGAACAAGTTGCTCTTCAACTTGGCCTGTGTCGCCTAGGACTTGAACGCCGAAAGCCTCGAATTGATCGTGCTTGACCCTTCAATCTTCCTCCCAAGAGCACAACCTTGACGTCTTTTAACTCTTCCTCCTCTTATCTCCCAACCCAATCGTGATGGATCGAAAAAGGAAGCTCCCGTCACTTCCCTCTTCCTCCTTTAGTGCCCAATTCCCCAAGTCCAAGACCTGCCACGTCGCAAGCGCAAGCAGGCCTCGCCGTAGTGCACAAATCCTCCACCGATCGCCGGACCAGTGATTCCCGGGCGCCTAAGCAGATATCGGTTCGTGACCGCCGGGGAGGGAAGGCGAGATGTGAAGAGCGTGCAGTCAAGACGCTGGATGGAGCTTGGGTTCGCAGGGTGGAGATGCTGCGTTGTTCTGTCGGGCTTTTTGCTTGGGCGTCGGCGCTTGCCAAGAGATTGATTGAGAGATTTGGCCGGTAGAGTGATTGCTTTGTTGTCGCCGCGTCGTTGATTCGAGGCTTGCGATGTTTGGAAGCGGGTATTTCGTGGGGATGGACTCGTGACACGGGTGCGCGTAATTATTAATCGTGGAGAGTACTGCAAATGTAACAATATGATTGTCGTCGCTGTCGCTGATGATGATGATGCCCAGATGCAAAGGTTGGATGGAAAAGCAAACAATTAAAAAGAAGTTGAAAGTCAACAACGACAGGGGAAATTAAACAAGGCCAAGCCACGCCACGTAAAGTGTCAGTCCATGGCCTCTGCTAAAAAGAAATTGCGCCCAATCCGTCACCCTTTTTCCGTCTGCGAGGCTTTCGCGGAGGCTGGTCGCTGGTCGCGTCTGCGCGCCCTGTAAATCCAGAGGGCTGGGGAAATGGAGCCTTGAGGCCCGCACGTGCAGGGGACGGTGACGCTGTCAAGACCTCTGAATGGATACACGTCAGAAAAGAGATCCAGCCCAGCCTTCCAAATGTCTTCTTTTTCGCTTGGTATGGATCCGATCATTTCGTCAATTCTTTATTAAACAAGGACGAGTCCTTCAGATCGCCTTGGATCGGCTCTATGCTGGCACCTCCGAGAAAGCCGACACCCAATGTAACCATTTCCGGCGTTCTGAAAGTCCACCTGTCTGAGGCTGTGAGGCCATGCAAGGCACTGACCGCAATCAATTAATCAAACAAGCCCTGGGCCGAAATCAATGTCCCGAGGAAAGAAGTTGTGACGTTTTATCTTTCGAGAGTGATCTCGCTAGTCCTAGTATATGCGCCGGCCCAATCATCATTCAACTCAAGGTTAAGGTATCATCAATCATCTGCAAATACTCCAGTGTTAACCATGCATTTGTCGTCCATCGTACAAAAAGTCAACTTTTTTCACGGCAACAAACACACAGTCCGTTTACAGGAGGGTCTCGCCGAGAGCGCACCGCACGAGAGAGCAGCCAGCTCGGATGGTATCTTGCTCGGCCTCGTGACCGTCAGCCAGCTTGGGGTTCACCTCGACCAGGTCCACGGCCACGAGGTTGCCGGTCTGGTGCACGCTCTCGCAGATGTAGTCACCCTCGCGGAGAGTAAGGCCGCCTCGGACGGGGGTTCCGGTGCTGGGAGCCCACATGGGGTCGAGGGCATCGACATCGAAGGACAGGTGGATGGGTGTGTCGGTGCCGATGTGGGCGAGGGCCATCTCGACGACGCGGCCAATGCCGTGGCTGCGAGTCCAAAGTCAGTATAATTTCACATGTTAGAATAGCACACAACATACCGGTCAACATCGTGCATGCTAAAGGCCTTGATGCCGTGCTCGCGAAGAATCTTCTTCTCGCCAACATCGACGGAGCGGAGACCAATGTAGACGAGTTTCTTGACGCTCAGGCGCATGTCCTCCTTGACCCAGCCAAAGTACTCCTCCTTATCGTCGGTGGCAAGGCCAGTCAGGAAAGCAACGGGCATGCCGTGAATGTTGCCGCTGTCGCTGATCTCGGGGGTGTTGATGTCGGCGTGGGCGTCGACCCAGATGACGGCAATCTCACGGTTGAGGCGCTCACGGGTGGCCTTGGCGGTACCAGCGATAGTTCCGATGGCAATGCTGTGGTCACCACCCAGAGTAAGAGTCATGCGACCCTCACGGGAGTGCTCATAGGTCTGGGCAGCGATCTTGCGGGTAACGGCCGAGGCATGGAGGGGCTTCTTCATACCCCGGTAGTCGGGGTCCGACTCAGGAATGAGGTCCTGGAACTGCTGGACGGTCTCATCGCCAAAGAGCTTGTAACCAAGCTCCTCCTTGATCTGAGTAAGGAGGCCCGACTCGATAAGGACGGAGGGGCCGTCGTCGACACCGGCCTTGGGCTAGATAAGAGAATACGAGTCAGCACATGGTTGCAACCACACAATTGCCTCTTGGGAAGCCAAGTCGACAATTTGACGGTGAGAGAATATCTTACCTGACCACCAGAGAAGCCCACGGCGACAACTCCAACCTCGTCGGGCTTGGAGAGGAAGCGGCTGTTGATGAGACCGGTGTTCATGATTGCTTTTCACGTGTAAACGGCGGAAAGTGGGGGGTGGAATGACGTAGAGAGCTACGATAAGCGATAAGATGAATGTTGGGGAGAGAGAAAAGAGTTGAGAGATTGTGAGTGTTGATGAAGACAGAGAAGAAGAGGGAGAAGAGTCAATCGACAAGAGAGCGAAGCACCTTCCATTTGTATCCGAAGCTCAAGGGCAGTGCCATCCATCTCCGGTCCATCTTTGACAGCAATCGGCCGGCGGCACAGAATACGGTCCCTCCCAAGACCCTCCAAGACCCTCAGGGCTGGGAGCGGAAAGACAATGGATCAGGTAATAGCGTCGATCCCGGCAGCCGTTTGACGGCGCGGGGGGTAACGATCCGAGGGGGGCGCTTGCTTTGTTCCTATCCGTCAACCGAGTTGTTGTTTGTCAAGCTTTAAGCCCGAGGAGGCTGTCTCCAACATCAGCACACCCATCCCCTTGTCAAGCGAGCTGAGATGGGTGGGAGGGCTGACTGCCCGTCATCGGTCATCCGACATCCCAAGCGCGATAGCGGTAAACTGGTTTCGGCCTAGCAGGCGAGACCCCCGACTCGTCTTCTGGGCTCTTGTTGGCCAGAGGCCCGGAATTGTCGTCTTTCTAGAACCAAGCGCGTCCCGCTGATCTGGAAAAGGCCGTTTCTGTTACGCTCGAGTTTGCAGCTCTTCTCCATCTTTTTTTTTAACCCCAAAATCCCCGATTCCCCAATGCGAACAACCCCTCCAGCCAAGTGCCGGACGACAACCGTCCTATCTTTTTCGCGGCATCTTGTTGCTCGAGGAAGTTGGCTCCCTCTAACGATAAGGCTTCTCCCAGAGCGCCCGCCGGCGAGCGCGGAAGACGTGGGATGTCAGCGTCGACGGCCGCCTGGAGCCGCAGCTAGCCAGGCGGTTAGGTAATGTTAGGTAATGGCATCTTTTGCCGTGTCTGTCGTTTACGCAGTTCCCAGGTCATGCCGTGGGTGATGCCCGGCACTCCTTACCCCTAAGTTACTAGCTGTATTTTGATGGAGGAGTTGGCTGGGGTCCTCAGCTGGGGCTCTCGGAGCTGCTCGGAGCCAACGAGCATAAGAATCGCGGGTCTGCCTTCCCCTAAGTTACTAGCTATATTCTGCCCTCATGCCACGATTTCCCCTAAGTTACTAGCTGGTTCTTCCACCATGACTCGGCCTGGTCCATCCCTCATGCCTGCATCGCATCATCCACGCGCCTCGACGCCCGCACGACGATAGCAATCAATTCAGTGGAGGAAAAAAAAGCACCGGCTATAACCGCAGCCGTCCATTGTCTTGGGGGGCTCCGAGTTGGCCGAGGCTATATCCGTCATCACTTGCAATTCGCCGACACGACCCTATCGCCGCGCACCCAAACACAGCTGCCTCACCGATTCTTGTTTCCCCCAGCCCTTGGCATGGGGATTCCTGGATAAACTCGATTTCTCTTCAAAATTGTCTCTTCAGAATACGTAAAGACCCCCCACGCTCAACTGCCATGGCCACGAGGTCCGTTGCCGGCCGCCGGCCTTTATTTCCTGGGGAATCCGGAGCCGCAACGAGAAAGTCCCGCCCCCACAATGAGGGTTTCCTTTACAAATGTGCTTGGTGCCCAGGGAGTTGTCGTTGAGGAACCCTTGCGTTCGAGCTGTAGACGGCGAGGTGTAAATATTGGCAAGTATGTTATGTCTGATTGTGAGACACAACAGCACAGATATGACCTCATGTTGGACAGACCTGGGCCAGATGACACGATATTCGACGGCTCCATGTCTCGGTCGGCGAACGAGTTGCGTGACGGTTGACGTTGACGGCGATGACAGCAGCCGACGTTTGAAAGCAACGCAGCACAGGTAATGCCCATGGTTGCACGCATCCGTCCGCATACCGGCCACAGCACCTGAGAGTCAGGTGAAACCTGATGACCAGACGAGTGCTTCAGCTCACGGCCTCGAGACCAAACCCGTGGAACCGAACATGGCCTTCAATGTCTGACCGACTACACGGGACAAGCCATTTGAGAATGCTCCCGAGCGAAACTGACAAACAGATCGTCAACTCGACAGTGATGAGCAAGCGCCAAATCTCGGTCTATTCGGCCGTCATCCATGGTCCAGTCTCAATCCGTGTCGGCCAGGCAATCGCACAGTTCTGGACGGCTTCATGTCTTGGAAAAGCATGGCCCAGTCCGGCCTCTGATATCATCGCTCCGAGACTTGAGGTCCAGATTCCGCAGGTAACCCAAGCTGACTGGTCAAGACGCGCCTGGAACACAGATCGCCCGCGACACGGCTTCGTCGAAACGCCATGGGTTCTGTAAGCTCACATTGGTCTAAAACGGTTTCTCCACAACAAAAGCTTAGCAACGCTGGCCCCAGAGAATCCAAGACTCGGCTGCGATCCTCCCTTGATGACGAGCCCATGAATGTAGATTCGCGCTGGACAGACACGGCTCGCCTTTCTGGCCGGGCTGGTGAAGCCGATCGGATGCCAATGGTTTCAGCCGCAGCCCCGACAAGTGACAGTCATGACTCCGACCTCGTGGGACTAAGCCACGGGCAATATCAACGACTCATGGTGATCATACTAATGCCTAATGTCTCTACTCATGAGTCGAGGCTCGAGGATTGTTTCTCCGGGTTCCGCTTGATTGTGAGAGGCCATTGTTCAATTTGCGCCGCCTAAAAGGGGAGAGTGCGTGTTAACGCTGCAGCCTCATTGAACAACCCGTAGATTCTCTAGCTGGATTCCTTCAAGGATCTTGAACCAGCGACGGCACGCAAACGGCGGTAGAAGCAAATTCGATACCCACTTCGGATCCAACCCGTCACCGAAGATCGCCCTGAAGTGCAAGAGTCAATAACGATCTGGCGCCACGAGCGGGCCTAGCGCCACACCGCTCAGGGGCTACATTCGCTCGGATCCAACCGCCGATAGAAGGCCAGCTGTTCAGACAATGGCTTGTAGTTTAATTGAGGAAAGGGGAACAAAACCCCGATTGTGACCATGTGCAGATGTTGTTATCTTTGAGGTGACAAGGCTCTCCGTCTACATGACAAACGTAGAGAGCATCAGTGGCCTCAACTCGACTTATCATCAAACACCACCGCAACAAGCTTCCATTTCTGTACCTTGCATCTGCAGGAGCTTGGTCCACAGCCGGTGGCTTAGCCAGGGACAATCTCTGCAGAAAACCGGTGGCTAAGGAGGTGGCATGTGGTCTCTGCGCTATTCTTGGAGCGGCAGAAACGGCCCCAGTTACGCAATGTAGCAGGAGTTATTGGAGGTTATTTGGAAACATGTGAAGGGGAGAAAAGAGAGGTTCTCACAGTTCAAGCAGTATCCAAGTATAGAGAAAGGCGCAGCAACCAAAACTCTACGTAGTACATTTATATTGTCAGCTTACCTATGGTTGGCCACCCAAAGCCATCAGAGCTAGAATCTGATGCTCAGAGGTTTAAAAGCTTGGGCCAAGCCCCTCCGTTTCCCCAAGGAGCAAATCAAAGCCAGCAAACACTGGCCTCCTAATCAGAAACCACTCTGACACGCGTCCCTTTTCATGGGTGTGGGATTGCGTGTCTCAGCGTGCTCTGCTGCAACCAACACACCCGCTCCAACGGGGGACACTGTACCGAAACTGTGCTACCCCTTCGGGCCTGTTCTCCCTCCAACTTGTTTCTCGTCGACTCTTGCGATACGCCAGAGCGGTTGAAGGCGTTTCTACAGGGACAACGACATACACGGGCATCCGGATTGGTCGCTTTGAGCATGAGAGGCCGAGACAAAAGAGGAATTGATGGCATCGGCCCGCATGTTCTCGATCTCGAGTACAGAGGTTATAGTAAAGACACGCGACACCATTGACTTGCTCTGATGGACAATGTACCTACCCCTTCTTGACGATATGAGGCTCGGAGCCTCCTCCGGGCCAGACTAGGCCCAGAGCCGGCGTTATTCCCACCCGGCCTGATGTGCAACGCCGCAAAGAGAAACTATTGTGCCAGCCGTTCCCAAACTGGATATTGTCATGGTACCCTCACGGCCATGAGCAAGTAGAGCATCATAGCAGTCGATGGTATATACAGTGCGGTCCATCGTGCCGCGTTCTATTGACGCGTGTTAGCGTCTGATCGGCCCCCCTGAGCTTCATCATCCCGCTCCCAAATCCTGTTCGCCCGGCACGATTGCTGAAGGCATTGGGCGGATTCGAGGGATAGAAGTGGATTTTTAGAATGGAGGTTTGGCGGTTAGCCGCCACGGCCCCTGCTAAACCTGGCAGCCGCAGTGGAAGCCCCGAGGATGCTCCACCGTGCGACCCTGAGCATGGGCTCTGGGGCCCCGTCGCAGCGCCGTCGGGCCCCCCCTGAAGGTGGTACCCGTGTCCACACCGCAGAATGGCTGCATCGTCAAGTACCGATGTCGACCGGCAGCTAAATTGGCATCCCACATCACTCATGATCAAGGTGCTGATTCTCGCCAGCAAATCTTGCAAACAGCTGGAGCTCTCCTTGTCTCCCTCGTTCCGGCGATTCGTCTTTCCTGCACACTCCCGTCTTGCCTCCCGCAACGTTGACTCTCCTCCTCGAGTCTCTTTTTTTTTTCCTTTTCTGCTCTGGACAGAGCGAGCATCTTTGTTGTCTCTCTCTGATCTTCCTTTTCGGCCCCCTTTCTTTGACATCCTCGTCTGTCCATTCTTTAGCCCACTCTCCCCACGTTTACCACGTCCTATAGCTGCTTGGCATTATCCTGCAGGCGAACCCGCTGCCGCTGCGACTCCAAGCTTGGAACCATGTGTTGAAGAAGCGACATCGCCATTTCGTCGTCGACTTCTTTTTAGCCGCCTTGTTTCCTACTCCGTCGTAGTTTGTTCCATCGACCGACCGACCGCGATCGCCCCCGCCGCCCGCATTCGAGCGTTCCGCCCTCGATTGGAACTTTTTTTCCTCTCGCGCAACCGTTTCTGTCGCTGGCGCCAGATATTCTTTGCGTTGCGCCGCCCTTGAGCTGCGTCAGTCCGGCACATGAATCGCCGTTGGACGCAGATATCGAACCGAACCGAAAACCGCTACACTAGTCGACATGCCCAAGATGCTTGCGCCTGGGTTTAGGTCACGGCGGTCCTCCCCCTTGCTACGCTTCGCCCTCCTCGCCGGCCTCTTCTTCTTCGCCTACTGGTCATTGAGCTCCCGCTCGCCTCCTACCGATGTGCCTATACCCGTCGGCGGCTTCAACACCAAATACAATGTACGTGCCGCATTGCGTCATGGCCTTGATCATCGGCCCAACTAACTATTCGTCTTTGCAGTCAGGGAAGGACCAGGGCGTGAGGGGTGTGCATCCCATCGATAAACTCATTCACGACGCCGGCAAGTCATACCGAGCACTCGTTTCGAAAGAATCCAAGACCATCGAAGAGGCTGCCCAAGCCTACCGAAAGCGCCGCGGCCGTCACCCTCCCCCAGGCTTCGACAAGTGGTTCGAGTTTGCACAGCAGCACAACGCCATCGTCGTCGAGGACTTTTGGGATCAGGTTTACCATGATATCGAGCCGTTCTGGGGTATGCCCCAACCCATCATTCGCAAGGAGGCATACAGCTTCGAGATGTCGATCCACATTCGAAATGGCAAGGCAAACTCGACCAGCGACTGGTTCTGGACTCTGATTTGGTTGGACATGATTCGGTCCATCGAGCATTTGCTCCCTGACCTGGACATGCCCTTGAACGCCATGGACGAGCCCCGCCTGGTCGTTCCTTGGGAGGATATTGACGGTTATCTAAGAAAGGGAGCCGAGTCGCGCACCCTGCTTTCGACGAAGGACGTCATGTCCGATTATCAGAGGCTCCCCCCGCCAGGCCGTCACGACAGGAAGGCCAGGATCCCGTTCAAGCGTTGGGAAAAGACCAGTATGCTTCTTTTCTTCGTCACATGCTACCTCTGCTAATACTGACACCACAGGTCCCTATTGGCCCATTGCGAGTCGAGGCTGCCCCCCAGACAGCCAAGCTCGCCAAGCTGAGATGAAGCATGATTTCATGATGCCGCCCGATATCGACATCTCGAACGCCGATGCACACTCATTTCAGGGTTTCGTCTCGAACTTTACCCTCTCGAGCGATATCTGCCACCAACCCGATCTCCAAGGCCTCAACGGTCTTCTCATTAACCCCATCTCAGTCTCGTCAACGAAGGTCTTGTTTCCAATGTTTGGCGGCTCCAAGCTAGCCATCAACAACGAGATCCTCCTGCCTCCTCCGATTTACTGGAAGGGTGAAGAACGCTTCACCGGCGGCGATGATAACGATGTTGCTTGGAAGGACAAGACCAGTAAAGTCATCTGGCGAGGTGTTGCAACTGGTGGAAGAAACAAGTGGGACAACTGGCGGGGATTTCATCGTCATCGCTTTGTGTCCATGAACAACCAGACAAAGGTGGCGGCTGTAGAGGCGGGCCAAGCGGTGCCAGAGAACTTTGTTCTTCCAGCGGAGGAGTTCCAGCTGAGAGCACAAGAAGATGGCCGACTAGGCGAATGGATTGGGGAGTGGGCGGAAGTTGGTTTTGTTGACCTCATGTGCTCTGATAACACCGACGACGGAAGATGTTGGTACACGGATCACTACTTCGACAAGGTGGAAGGAATGAAGATGCAGGAGCAGTTCGACTACAAGTATCTTCCCGATATCGACGGGAACTCGTTCTCGGGCCGTTACCTCGGATTTCTCAACTCGACCTCACTCCCCATCAAGGCGACGCTTTTCCGCGAGTGGCACGACAGCCGACTTGTACCATGGGTGCACTTTGTACCCATGGACAATCGATTCCAGGACTTTTACGGCATCATGGAGTATTTCCTTGGTTACCGGGATATCAGTGGCCACGATAAGGTGGCGGAGAAGATTGCCCTTGAGGGTAAAGAGTGGGCAGAGAAGGTGCTGCGAAAAGAGGACATGCAGATCTATGTCTTTCGACTTCTATTAGAGTACGGGCGAGTCATTGCCGACGATCGAGATAAGATGGGCTGGGTGGAAGATGCCGTCAAGGACCCGTCCATCGAGGAGACGTGGAAGACCTTCATGTGAGCAGGAAGCTCGCTTTTTACTTTCTTTTTCATTGTTGTCTGGAGTTGGCCTACGTTTTGGTTGGAGGCGACGGCGTTTGGCGCGCGATGATACCGGGTTGAAATGATGCATACGTCCTGGCCCTTTGGCAGCGACACAACCGGCTGGGGGTTATGGGCATCTAGGTACGGTTCGAGTACATATAGACTCAAAACGGACAAGGGTCCGGTGTCAAGTAGGAAGCACACTTGACATGGTTTGATAGTTCAGTTCAATGTATCAACAACAGTTAACTTCAGGGCATGATGAGTGTGGAAGTGATACAATATCTATCTGTTGCATGTAATGCTCCGGGAAAACGCCTTCTAATGCTTTTGATCCGTCCCGCCACATGCTCCGTTTTATACATCTATTGTCACATTCGTTATTATACATGGATACACCTCGATCTAGAACAATTGTGCTCCGCTCTTGGTGTGGTTGTCTTCTGATTCGTCTCCTTCTGCGTCATGGTCGTCCAGCAACCGTCCCACCAGCTCGCGATACTTGGGCGCAAACGGCCAATTGACAAACGTCTGGACAATATCGGCCCACTGCTTCTCATTGACGAGCCGCGCAACGAGTTCACCGTTACCCTTGAGGGGGGAGCCCCCCTGAGCCGGGTCTATCAGGGAGGGAATCTCACTCATCAAGTCACCAAAGCCGGGCCACGTGCTGTCCATGGCTTTAGAGACGGGGTTTAGCATGTGGTTGAACCAGTGGCGCAGCATCACATCCGCCATGTTTCCAGAGTTCGAGTTGGGGCCGTGCTGTCGGAGCCAGGGGCTCATGGGCTTGGGCTGGACGTCGAGCAGCGTGCAGGGAACCTGGGGGTAGAATTCGTCTGCGCGAACGGCGAGGGGCTCGTAGGCGCGGCGGTCCCAGGACATGGCGGGTGGGTCCTGGCGGAAGACGTGATAGTTGTCACGACCTGTGATGAACTCTTTGCGCGAGTTTTTCTTTAGGGAGTCGATCCTGGCGTTCCAGGCGTCGACGTCGGCATGGGGGAACGAGTCAGGCGACGTGCGCCAGAGGTCCAGCAGGCGGTCGCGCTCCTGCTGGAGCTCGAGGTATAGCGTGGAATCTTCCAGGTCGTACCTTTCGCGGAAGCGGAGCTGCTTGAGGCGATCCCCGGGGATCTTGTCCTTGGACTCGGCAAACTTGGCTTCCAGCTCGTCGAGTTCCTGCCGGAAGGGCCGGTTTACAATCGGTCTGCGCTTGCCGGCGAGCTGTTGGCCCGCGAGGCTCGTGTCCTTGATGAGGCTGTTGTACAGAAACGTCTCCCGGCCGGAGGGCATGGTCAGGCCGGCCGACTTCATCCGGTCGAGGGTCCGGTATCCGGACTCCATGTTGATCCACTCATCGCGGAGCTCAAAGCGGTCTTCGGTCTCCACATCCTTGCCGGCGACTTCGTGGACCCACTCGCAGGCGAGTTCGGCCTCGAAGGCGGCCCTCTTGCGACGGAAGCAAGACCGCGGGATGATTCTTCGCTTGCCATCATCATTGATCCAGAAGAGCATACGCACGCGACCGTACTGCTGAAACAGCGAAGCAGAACGAATCGACGACATGAGCTGGTAAAGCACCATGGTACTAACACACTCAAACTGCAGAAACTTTTTGGGCGGATAAAAAGCGAGATTGACGCTGACGAGCAGCGTATCATTGCGCTCGGGCTCGGCAGCGGGGTCCATCTTCTTCTGGTGCGGCAGACACGTCTCGAGCATCTCGTTGAGGTCCCTCCACAGGATGCCCGCCTTGGGGATGAAGTGCACGTTGGGCTTGGCGATGAGGGTTTTGAGGAAGGGCTTGTAGAGCTGCGCGTCGTGCTCCATCATGATGTGCTTGCGCGGCTGCACGGCCGCGTGCAGTGCGCGGCTCCAGAGGCCTACGCCTGGGTTTAGGTCGACGAGGTCGCAGCCGCGGTGGCGCTCTAGCGAGGGACCGAGGTAGTTGATGATATCATCTACAGCTTCCAATCAGCCCTGTACTTCTTTCTAGTTGGATTGTGGAACTTACCGCAGAGGTCCTGGCTGACAATGTTGAGACGGTTCCCGTCGCCGACCAAGCTCCCCGCCGGTTTGCGTCCTCTGCGCTTGGTCCAGACTTGCGTCTCTGCCAGCTGCTCTGTCACCTTGTTTACCGGCTCGAGCATTTCCGGCAGAACGCGGCGGGAGGCATATCGGACGTGAGGCCGCAAGAGGGCTGTTCGCGTTCGCGCATGCTGTCGAGCTATGAACATGGTTCGAGAATATCGCTGCGTGCTGCGATTGATAGACTGCTGTGTTTGTGAAATTAAGTGTTCTGCCGTGGTTCACCGCGTTGTTGATTAAGATAAGATAAGAGCCGACGTCATTCGTTGTTGTGTCGCCGAGGACATGTGAGCAACTAAGCAGTGCCAATGAGGCAGGGGAAAATAGGTCTTGCAACTAGCAATTAATCCAGATATTATATTCGAATTAATAACTTGCGTGTGAGGCTGTAAACTTATGTCTGCTATCAACTACTATGTGGCTTGACTGTTGCCCGCTACCCTATGGACATGCTTCATGGCATTAAAGTAACCGTTTCATGAGCCCAATTTCCGTATGCGCTCTAATTATGGGATGATCAAGTCAATATAAACTTGCCTAGGCATTGGTTTAAGCAAAATCTGAGACAGTGCTGCTGGCATGGTTTCATGTTCCGGTGACTGAAATGATAGTCTTTTCCCGTATCCACCAACCGCCGTCCCATACAACACGCACGACCAACAACTTACTGCAAAACCCCCTTGACACACAATCCATGTTCTTATCATCATCAACACTCTACCTCATACGTATCAACCAACAGAGGGCCGCCCACACAAGTAGCCTCCGACTCCCCCGCCGTGAAATAACAGCGTTATATATCAACATTCACACCGGATGCCCAAGTCATAAACTCCGCGAGACGCCGCCATGCTAAAAGACAAATTCTGGAACTCGCTCTGCCCCTCATTTGACTCCCCGCCCTCCCCGCCTCATCATGCGCCTTCGCTGCCAAACTCGTTGGTCCAATCGATCTGTCTCGCAATGTCCTCCTTTGACACGGTCGGATGCGAATCTTCGAGGGCCATCTCAAAGTCCTTGAGCTGGACGTCGGGCGCCAGTAGCTCATCCGATGTGACGTCGTCGTATGTCATTTCAATCTTTTCTGGGTCGCCGGGTGAGCAGGGCGTCAACATGCGCTTGCCATCTTTCATCACCTGTGATTATTAGCGAGTGCAAAATGTTCGTGGGACTAGTCGACCTACAGGCTTAAAGTGTGTGGCTTGCAAAATCTTGCGCACCGGTCGCATCAGAGCGTGCTGAACCACGTTGGCGATATCACTACCCGACATTCCTTCCGACTTGGACGCCAAAACGTTATAGTCATGGGCCTGTAGGGCGGTATCGGTGTCGCCAATGGCGAGCTTGAACATCCTTGCTCGACCATTGTTGTCGGGTAGACCGATATGCACTCGTCGCTGGAATCGACGTCGAATGGCGGCATCGAGTTGCCAGGGGATATTCGTGGCGCCTAGAACCAGAATGCCCTTGCTGTCGTTGCCCACACCATCCATCTGGACCAGGATCTCGGTCTTTATACGACGTGAGGCTTCGGACTCGCCCTCACCTCGGGGACCGCAGAGCGCATCAATTTCGTCGATAAAGATGACGGACGGCTTATTTTCTCGGGCCATGGAGAAGAGCAACTTGACCAATCTATTTTGAGATACTGTTAGAGACTGGATACGTCATCGTGGAGAGAGCTTCACCTTTCACTTTCACCCATCCATTTGCTCACCAAGTCGGAACTCGAGATACTGAAAAAGGTACTGTTCGCCTCTGTCGCTACAGCCTTGGCTAGGTAACTTTTACCGGTACCAGGTGGCCCGTAGAGTAGGATACCCTTCCACGCCTGTCGCTTGCCCTGGAACAGGCTGGGGAACTTGATGGGCAGGACGACAGCCTCCTTCAGCGTCTCCTTGGCTCCCTCGAGACCAGCAATATCCTCCCACCGCACGTTCGGCCGCTCCTGGAGGATGGCGCCCGACAGCGCGTTGCGCAGCTTCTTGCTCTCGTCGTCCTCGGCGGTGGGCTTGCCCTTGCCGGTCGAGGTGCCGTTGGCTCCCATGATGGCCTTGCCGCCGTTTGCGTTGCCGTCGGCCTCGGTCTGCAGGAACTGCTTGAGCTTCTCGGCACGGTCGAGGTAGGTGGCCATCTTCTCCTGCATGGTGACCTTGAGGGCCTTGTTCTTCTCCCACTTGAGCGCCTTGACCCAGAGCTCCATGGACGACATGTAGAGGTCAAAGGCCTTTTGGTACTCCTTGTTGTGGTCGGCAGTGATCGCCTTTTGCACCTCGGCGATGGCGCGGTCGCGGAAATTGGTCGACATGGTGACGCTGCCTTGCGGAGGCACCAGGATATCGTGGGGGAGGGGGAAGCCGAGGAGGAGTGAAGCTGGAGGGAGAAGAGGCGATGTCAGACAACCGCTCGACTTGTAGTAAAACTCCCCGAGGAGACGAGGACAAGGACGATACAGCAGGCACGAGGAGATGTCACCTCAGAAGTTGGAGTTCCAGGTCGTGATGGATGAGGCAACAATCGCGGGCTCGAGCAGCGTGGATTGGCGGGGAAACATGCTTATAGCGGGGCGGAGACGGCGGGCGCTGGTGGGATATAGCGGGGCAGCACAACTTTGGCGACAGCAGGCGATGAGGGCTCAGTTTAGGCGACAACAAAGATTGGTACGAAAGGGCTGCCTGAGAACAATCGGAAAGCTTCACTATTGCGTTTAAGACTTCAAGTGAAATTTCACGGGCTCTCTCCTCCAGCAAACCACCATGTCGGACCCCCAGGCCCGGCTCCAGGCCCTCTCTGAGGACTTTCAGAAGCTGCAACAAGGCATGTCCTCAGCCCATATCTCTGGAGTGGCGTTCATTACTGACATGCACAACTGCAGAACTCCAAAGCGCTGTAGACTCGCGACAAAAACTCGAGGGTCAGAAGCAAGAAAACTTGGGTGTACAAAAGGTAGCGGTGACCTCTCCCCCTGAACATGACCGAAAACCCTCGCTAAAACATGCTCCAGGAGTTTGACCGACTACAAGACGGCGAGACCATCTACAAGCTCGCCGGCCCCGTGTTGCTGAAGCAGGACAAGGTGGAAGCCGAGAGCACTGTCAAGGGCCGCCTTGATTTCATCAGCAGTGAAATGTGAGTGGCATCAGGCCCGTTTGGGAAACACCCCCGGCTGACACTCCGGATCCAGCTCGCGCTTCGAGGGCCAAATCAGGGAAACCCAGGAAAAGCTCGAGAAGAAAAAGACGGAGATTATCCAGATCCAGTCCGGGGCACAGGCCGCCAAGGGCAAGGAAACATCCAAGTAAAAAGGGGAGACGGCACAGATGGGATTAGATCATGAGTTGAGTTGTATCCTATGGAATCTGAATGATGATGATGCGATCTAGATGAAAAAATACCTTGGCGCTTTATGAGTGCCGCACCAAAACAAAAACCTGGTTAGGAGTGTCCTTCGTATTCCTCCGTGAACCCCCAAACGCCAGAAACACCGCGCCGTGAAACCTATCGCTCAAGCAAAAATATCTAGTTGAGCGCCATGATGGTGAAGGGCTGACCCATATTGCTGGAAGAGTGCTCCAACGCTGCGCTGGGCGAGAAATTAAAGTCCAGCTTGTCATCGACAGCGAGCGGCTCAGGAGACTCTTCTGCGTCTATGGCCGCGAGGATGGCGTCGGCGATGTCGCTCTTCTTTTCGCAGTTCTCAAAGACGGGGTTCTCCTCGATGGCGTTCTGCATCATGGAGCGCTGATCGCTCTCGGCAAACAGCTGCGCCTCGCGGTTGAGGACACCATAGCTGACCGTTTCGCCCGTCTCGGCCAGGCGCTGGAAGAGGATGGTGAAGGTGGCGATGGCCTGGGCGAGGATGCGGGCCTTTTGCCTGGAGCTGAGGTGCGCAAAGATTTCAGAAGTCTCCTGCTCGAGGAAGGACTGGGTGTTTGTGTCGAAGATGGACTGGAGGAGGCGGTGGAGGATCTTGCGGCAGTTGAGGTCGACTTCGGAGCAGATGTTGAGCTCAAAGACCTCGGAGATCTTGCGGAGGGTGGTGAAGAGAGCCTCGAGAGGGCAGACTTCCTGGGGGACGGTGACGTGGCCTTGCTCAATGGCAAAGACGTCAATGGCAGCGTTTACAGCAGCTATTGATGTTAGTACGTGTGTCTTGTTGATGCTATTCAGGGACGTACTGTTTGCGCGGGCCTCAGTATCGACCTCGACGACAGAAATGGCAGAATTGTCCTTGATGGCTTGCATTTCGATGTGTAAGTGACTAGAGCGTCGATTTACTTGTTATGACTTGTAATGTTTATTTGTTGAGATGGCGATGAGACTACAAAACTCGAGCTCAGGGTTTCGGGAGAGGTCGGCTTATAAGCTTGACAGCTCAAGGGAGAACCCGGCTCAGGAGAGGATATGAAGGCGCTCATAGCAATGCCTCATGGCCACATTGTGGTCATTGCTCTGTGCGTTATGCCTGAGGTGAGGTGTCATGGGCATGGATGGATGGGCCGATGGGACCATGGGGGGGTCCCTCACCGTGGGGTTGACCGACACGACATGGTGGCGGTGATTTGACGCCGGGCAGCGTATCCAGGCATGATGGGCATCATGGCTGGACATGTGGCGCCAGGACGTTGGGGGTTACGGGGACGTGCCGAGACGGCAGAAGAAAACATGTTTTGGCTCTAGTGTCTAGTCGCATCATGAGTTGTGTCTGATAGATCTGGTCATATACAGAATTTAGAGACTGGTCAGAATCTCTCCAGACCGACTCTTTAGTTCCCCCAACGGCTGGTTACCTATTCAGGCAATCTCAGGGTAAGCGAAAGTGAATAAACCGGAGATGCTGATGCTGCCGGGTTCCCCGAGGCTTGGAACGAGACCAGGGCAATCAGACGCGAAGCCGGCAATTGGAGCGAACCAGGCGACAAGATACCAGCATGGGGAATTCTGGATTCGTCGCGGAATGCCTGAGGGGAAGCGGCAGGGAGGACCCGACTGGACAGATCAGATGGCGTGGGCAATGCGGGAGGGAATTGTACGATTTGCATCTATAAACCACGCCATATCTCCATGATCCAAGCTCAACAAGGAGGGCTGATCACTCACTGAGGTGAGCTTGGCTGTGGCTGGAGCTGCTGAGTAAGACATGCCGCCATGAGCAGGCATGAGGCGGGCTAGAGCAGGAAAGCAGCGGAATTTGGGGGTAGATGGGTACATGCATACGCCCGATAGACACATATTTCTTGTTCGCCATTCTCCCCGATAAACCTATTGCTGCCCTGCCCCGCCATCGGACATGGAGGGGCAACAAGGTACCTGCGGCCGCGGTGGAGGCTGACCTTCCCAGTTCCATCCAGCGCGTCGTCACTGAATGATTCCATCTCCAGGCAGCTCTCAACGTTGCCGACCCCGGGACACGCGGCGCACTGGCTGGACGACCATGCGCTGGTTATAACGGCTCTAGCGACGGCCTTCAAGACTCTGCGACAGTCCTTTCCCGACCGTCTCTGCACAATGGACTCGCGAGGTTCCATGCGGCCTGCTCGGCCCCAGACGGTCAAGGAGCTCGTGGCTCAGGCCGAGAATTTTACTTTTAACACGAATATCCCAGTCAAGCACTGGACGCGCGCGGCCGAGACGCTATACCAAGAGGTGCGTCCTTGACTCCTTTCGTTGTCTATTGTGCTGCTGACGCTGGGGCCAGGCCTCCTTTGCAGTTTCAGATGGCGACTTTGGCCGGGCATACATGATGCTCTACCGACACTCGGTCCTCGTCCTGAAATATCTGCCGACACACCCACAGATCAAGGACCCCGATAACAAGAAAGCATTTTCCGCCCTGTCCAAGCGCATTAAGCGCGTTATTCAGGATCTCGAGCAGCTGAAACCCGAGATTGAGAATGCGGCCAAGGAGTGGGAGCGCATGGCGCCTCCGCCCAGGACGTCCAGCGATACACCAGAACCTTCATCTAAATATGCGAGATTCGCGGAGCGAGATCCGAGTTTGACGGGCAACGCCAAGATCTTGGATGCTTTCGAGAACCAGGATCTAGCGGTCGACCTAGCTCAGAAAGAACTGATGCGGAGGGACACGGCGAGGCGAGCTACGAGGCAGGCGGGAATCTCGGACGAGGATATAATGTCCCGGCGGATGGGAGGCAGGTGGGATATGTGGGACGGTGCACGCATCGGATACGATGACGATCTACGGCGGCAGATGGAGGCGACAAGGCAGGCCCTCGACTCGGCTCAGGAAGCACGACGGGATGATGGCGATTTTCGACCTGCACCGATTTCGCAGACGTACAACTATCCATCCATCTCCAAGTCGAGACCGGTGGACTTTGAAACGTCTCGAACACCAACAACACCCTCGATCCAGCCAAGTCGACCACCAAAGGCACCTATTTCCTTGCCGCCCAAGGAGCCACTACAGAGCACATCCGTGTCTGGCCCTCTTCCGCCGAGCGTGCCTCGAAAGGTTCCTCTTGCTGAATACGCGCCTCTCATCCCCTCTCCTCAACCCGTGGCAAACGAACCACCCCAAATCCCTCGAAAGGAGGCCATCAGCCCGCCAGCGCTCCCCAAGAAGGAGCGTCTGACATTTAAGCCGGGCGCATACCTCGAGAATGGTGATCCCATTCGATCCGTGTTCCTCCCGAGAAAACTTCGTCAGCAGTTCCTCGACATTGCCGCGGACAACACTCGTCGTGGGCTCGAGATGTGTGGCATGCTCTGCGGCACTCCCATCAACAATGCTCTCTTTATCCGATGTCTCTTGATCCCCGACCAGAAATGCACATCGGATACGTGCGAGACGGAGAATGAGGAGGTCATGTTTGATTACTGTATGAAGGAAGATCTGCTCCTCCTCGGATGGATCCACACGCATCCGACGCAGACGTGCTTCATGAGCTCGCGAGACCTTCACACGCATGCTGGGTATCAGGTCATGATGCCGGAGAGTGTGGCCATTGTCTGCGCTCCGAAATTCACGCCTTCGTAAGTTTTTCCGTGTTTAGGCTGCTGGATAACTGACGCTGACATGACCTGCCCAGGTACGGCATCTTCCGACTCACCCACCCTCCGGGGTTGGATCACATCTTGAACTGCAACCACCAGGACACTTTCCATCAGCACTCGATCGACAACATCTATCGCGGGGCGGAGCAGCCCCAGGGCCATGTGTACGAGAGTGACAAGCTGGACTTTTATGTGCACGATCTGCGGACCAAATAGAGGAATCTTTTTTTGAGATGGGGGCCAAGGATTGCATAGCGCTGGAGTTTTTTGACGGGCGGCAGCTTGAGGCTGTCGGGTTTCTAGGGGGTCAAGAAGGCATGATAAACACTATACCGTTACCGTAGCGAGCGAATTGATGACATCGGTTTGCAAACTGGATGGCGTGCTTGGGCTGCAGTACAGTACAGTATACGGCGTCTTGGGCTGGTGTCGCGTGTTTGGTGAGCCGGTGCCACCCGGGGATGCGGTCTCCGGGGTGTCTCATATAAATGGCGGGTCGGTGATTGGACTGTGTCTCTTGTGGTTTGGATCTGCGTCAATGTCTGAACCATTTCAGATTTGCATGTCTGGGTTCACTGAATTGAGTCTGGCACATGATGCGGTGCGGCACCGAGGGCTGGCTGATGCCAATCATTCCATGCTGTGGATGCGGGCCCATTGACAGCGAACGAGTTGCACGGCAGGTGTTTTATCCGTACGGTGTGAAGAGGTGGAGGTGATTGAGTTGACGGACAAGGGTGAACCCAAAAGGGGCCTCAGATTGACAGAACGGGGTAGGGATCACCTCGATCTAGCCGAGCTGAAGAGATGGCCTTGCCAATCTGGTGGTTGGTACCCGGCCAAGTGGATAGATAGTCTCCGAGAGAAAGGGAGGGGATAGGCCAAGAAGTGTGGCAGAGTCTCTCCCAGTATCCGGTATGGGAGTCAATGATTGTCCCTAGAGATGGAGACTTGGCGAGAGACAGCAATTGAGCACAAATCTGCATGTCTCAGCATCTCACGTCATTGGGCACAGGGCTACGTCCAAAAGAAGCTTTTCAGCTGTGGCCGGCGACGCCCCGACCCGAAAGGGCCAGCCAATTAGAGACTCTGTAATTCTCTTGGATCTGAGCAGCCCCGCAGAAAAGGTCTCAGTTGGCAGACGGGGATCATCGGGGCTAATGCAGCAAGGGAGTTGGGTAACCTGGTATCAATTGCCGCTCTGACGGGGTGAGTGCCGAGGCGTGAAATTGCACCGCGTTTAGTGAGTACTAGGAGGAACTAGTAGTGTAGTTTGTGAGGCCCGCCGGGTCGGACCGCGATCCATTCCCGCAGCGCGGAATAATTGGTGACGACCGAGGCTGGGTGGTGTGAAGAGGATGAGTGAAAAAGAAAGACCCTTGGGGTAGCGAGATCATCAGGAGAATTATCATGACATGGTTGCTGCGGAAAGAAAAGAGAGGGATGCAATATATTGATCAAGGGCATCCATGTCCCCCGAGTGTCAGACCGCCTTCAACAACAGCTAGCAGCTGCGCCAACCAGTCATGTCTCTCTCATCTCCAATCTGCTTCGTTCGGACTAGGGTAGCTCCCTCCGATTGGGTTCGTGTGGCTTTTTCTCCCCCCTCCCTGAGGGTCAATATCTGGAGCTGTGCAGATTCAGCTACTGCCGGGCGTCCTAATTGGGACATTGACTAAACACAGGAAGAGACTAAGCATGTTCTTCATGATGACATTGGCGGAGCTTGACTTTGAGACTATCGTGACGATCCTGGGTGTGTGCATGCAAAGTCACTGGATAAGGCATCGGTAAATAATGAGAAGCGTTGATCACTCAAAAGCAACAATGGCACTTGTTCCACCTCACCGTCCAACCAGCAAGCTTGCACCACCACACCCGGAATGCCGTGTCTCACTCCCTTCCCAGCATGTGCAATGAAGCTCGGGAGTTGATAAGACGGGGGGAGCCACCCCCTCACGCTTGTTTCTCTCTCTTCCCTCTCCTCTCCTCTCATCAAAACTCGGCCATCATGTCAGAGGTCAAGAACGGCAGCGCTGCTGCTACCAATGGCCACCAGAACGGCAAGGAAAAGGCCCCCGCCGCTAAACCGCCCAAGGCAAAGAATGCATCCCAGCCGAATGAGAAGAAGGAGGGTGCCCTGGCGAGCTTCAAGAAGCTCCGCGTCGCCTCCAAGAGACCTCTCCCCACCGAGAGAGGTGATGGCTCGTACAGACCTGTCACCACTAGACCTGGTCTGAAGCAGGATATCCGCCGTCTCAAGGCCAAGGGTGAGTTTTTCTGTGTTTGGTGAATTGCAGTGTGTTGACGGGTGGTAGACTTCAAGACGCTGTTTGAGATTGTCAGGTCCAAGGTCAAGGGCGAGACGCAGCAGGATGACAAGACGTACATCATGGAGCGCACCATTGCGCTTGTTGCGAGCCTGAATGATCACTCCAAGGTGCAGGAGGTTCTTACCAACAGCTTCATCGACACGCTGTGGAACTCGCTCGATCACCCTCCGATGCTGTACATGGGAGACCAGTTCCGCTTCCGCCAGCCTGATGGTTCGAACAATGTGAGTTTATCCTCAATTGGAGGTGAGACTCAAACTGACGAGGTTAGAACCCGTATCTGCCCAAGCTGGGTGCTGCGAGGACGCCGTATTCGAGAAGTGTGCGGCCCAAGGGCATGTCGCTGGGTGCCCAGCCCGATCCTGAGGCTGTGTTTGAAGCTGTCATGGCTCGTGATGGCTTCAAGAGGAACCCGAACAATGTGTCTAGTATTCTGTGGTACTGGGCCACCATCATCATCCACGGTATGTAGTATCACAGGTCCTGTCAGAGTGAAAACTAACATGTGTAGACTTGTTCTGGACAAACCTCAAGGACCCCAACCAAAACGACTCTTCGTCGTATCTCGACCTCGCTCCCCTGTACGGCAGCACCGCCGAGGCCCGCGACTCGATCCGAACATTCAAGGATGGCATGCTCAAGCCCGACTGTTTCGCTGACAAGCGCCTCATCGGAAACCCACCCGGTGTGTGCATCATTCTCATCATGTTCAACCGCTTCCACAACCACGTCGCCACCAACCTGGCCGACATCAACGAGGGCGGCCGCTTCTCCAAGCCCGCCGCAAACCTCGATGAAGAAGCCACAGCCGCAGCCTGGAAGAAGCGCGACGAAGAGCTCTTTGAGACAGCTCGTCTCGTAACTTCGGGCCTGTACATCAACATCACTCTCATCGACTACGTGCGCAACATCATCAACCTCAACCGCGTGGATACCACGTGGACGCTCGATCCGAGACAGGAGATGGGCGTCTCGGTGGGCACAAAGGAGGGCTCTGAAGCTGGTACGGGTAACGTTGTTTCTGCAGAGTTTAACCTGTGCTATCGCTGGCACTCGTGCATCTCTGAGATGGACGACAAGTGGATCCAGGACTTTTACACCGAGTTGCTGGGTGAGAACTATGGGCCCATGAACCTGGGAGTTCTCATGATGGCGCTCAAGAAATTTGAGGCGTCGGTGCCTAAAGATCCTGCTGAGCGCACCTTTGGCGGCTTCAAGAGAGGCCCTGATGGCAAGTTCAACGATGATGACCTCGTCGATGCTCTTGCTACTGCCATTGAGCAGCCGGGAGGTGCCTTTGGAGGCCGCAACGTCCCCCGTATCATGAAGCCCGTCGAGATGCTCGGCATAATCAGGGGCCGCAAGTGGAACCTCGCCGGTCTGAACGAGTTCCGCAAGCACTTTGGTCTCAAGGGCTACGAGACCTTTGAGGACATCAACTCGGACCCCGAGATTGCCGAGTCTCTGCGCAACCTGTACCAGCACCCCGACTACGTGGAGCTCTACCCGGGCATCGTCGCCGAAGAGGCCAAGACGCCCATGGTTCCTGGTGTGGGTATCGCTCCCACCTACACCATCTCGCGCGTGGTGCTGTCCGATGCTGTGGCGCTGGTCCGTGGTGATAGGTACTACACTACCGATTACCACCCGCGTAACCTGACAAACTGGGGTTACAAGGAGGTTGACTACGATCTCAAGATTAACCACGGCTGTGTGTTTTACAAGCTCTTCCTCCGTGCTTTCCCGCAGCACTTCAAGGGTAACTCTGTGTATGCGCACTACCCCATGGTCATCCCCGATGAGAACCGCAAGATCTTGACAAACCTCAAGCGCGTGGATCGCTTCGACTTTGACCGTCCTGCGTTTACTGCCTCGCGCGTCAACATTGTCGGCTACAGGGCTGCCAAGTACATTCTCGAGAACCAGGAGAAATACCGCGTCTGCTGGGAGGAGGGCCTGGGTCATCTCATGGGCGAGGGCGGTCGGCGCTTCATGTTGTCTGGTGACAGCCCCTTCCACGCGCAGCAGCGCAAGTGCATGGGTAAACTTTTGTACAACGACACGTGGAAGAACGCCATCAAGTCCTTCTACTCGATGATCGCGGAGCGCTTACTCGCCGAGAAATCGTACAAGCTCGGGGGCAAGACACAAGTCGATGTTGTTCGCGACGTGGGCAACTTGGCTCACACGCACTTTGTGTCGCGCATGTTCAACCTGCCGCTAAAGACAAAGGAGAACCCCAAGGGCATCTACTCTGAGCAGGAGCTGTACACGGTCCTAGCCGTCATCTTTGTGTGCATCTTTTTCGACATTGACCCTGCCAAGTCGTTCCCGCTACGCCAGGGCGCCAGGGAGGTTGCGCAGGGACTGGGCAAGATTGTCGAGATGAATGTCAAATTGTCCAACTCGATTGGCGTCGGGGGCTTGTTTACCAGCAAGAACAAGGATGACCCGCTTGCTGCGTATGGCGTCAATATGGCAAAGGGGCTCAAGAAGGCTGGGCTGAGCACGTATGATATTGTGTGGAGTCAGATTTTGCCTACGGCTGGTGCTATGGTGCCGAACCAGGCTCAGGTGGTAAGTTGAGTCACAATGAAGGAGGTGTTTGTATACTGACCGAGTGATAGTTTGCTCAAACTCTTGATTGGTACTTGTCGCCGGCAGGAGAGAAATATCGTCCCGAGCTGCACCGCATCGCAGCTCTCGAGACTGGTGATGAGACTGACGCTCTCCTGCTCGGCTATGCCATGGAGGGTATCCGCATGGCTGGCACGTTTGGTCTCTACCGCGAGGCAGCCACAGGAGACGTGATCCAAGAAGACGACGGGCGCAGAGTCAACGTTAACGCGGGCGACAGAGTCTTTGTGTCATTCGTGTCGGCGGCCAAGGACCCGGAGATCTTCCCCAACCCCGAGGTGGTGGATCCCCGGCGCCCACTGGAGTCGTACATCCACTACGGCACAGGCCCGCACGAGTGTCTGGGTCGCAACATCAGCCAAGTCGCCCTCACAGAGCTCTTCCGCGCCCTCTTCCGCAAGAAGGGTCTTCGAAGAGTGCCCGGTGCGCAGGGTGAATTGAAGAAAGTGCCCCGACCGGGCGGCTTCTTTGTCTACATGACCGAGGACTGGGGCAGCATCTGGCCGTTCCCGACGTCTATGAAGGTGACGTGGGACGGAGAGTAGATGGGGATATACCATGCTTTGAGATTGGCTTATTGATATCACGGACATCGCTTAATTTAATTCCCTTTTGTTTTTAACTCTGGATCTTTGGTTGTCTTGGCAGCTGATGTGAGGTGGAGAATGAGGCTCTGACGGCCTATGTATAGACTGCAAGTCCGAGGTGTGGAGGCGGAGCTTGGGAGATTGAGTTGGAGGTGGCAGGTATGCAGCCACGGGCGCTCCCGCAGCCTTTCAGAGCCTTATTTACTTGATGACACTACAGCTATGAGACGAAGCATCATGTAGTGTTCAGACATGCCTATTCCCGCGCGCGTGATTCCTTTGAAACCGCCACGGATCAAACGCTGCACTGACTGTACCACGTGAGGTGCATCCCCCTTTAATGCCAGCCAGAGCCTGATCCAGCCCTAAGCAGCCTGATAGGTCCCCGCTGACAGATTCCCCTCAGGGGGCCGCACCTTGTTTTTACCCCCCGCCTTTCAAGGGCCGACAAGTGCTGACTGCTGATACTTGCGCCAAGCCCCATACGGCAAGCGGGAGTTTACTACCGCTGTTTCACCAGTTGTTTCTCAAGTGCAGATCTAAGAAAACGATTGGTTCCTTCGATAGGTTCAGCTGCCAGAAACTGCAAACAAGATGCCGTTCTCCCGTGGAAAAAGGAGTAAATGTTTTGCGCCGTTCATCTCATCTCCTTTGGCGGATTCTGCGTTTAAAAAGGCTGCCAAGCCCACCCTCGGTTGGCCGTATTTCGATCGTCGCTGCATGCTGTCAGACTCACTCAAACTCCACAGCCTGATATCCCTGTGCGCTTGCGCCTTGTTCATTCCCTCTTTTTTTTAACGGCTGAGCCTCTTACATTCATTTATACCCCGTCACTCTTTTTTACACAAGATCCCTGGTGGATTTTCTATAAGAACAAAGGCCCCGACGACCCGTTGATCAACACTCACCATCACACTCATCACACACAAACACATACACACAAGATGAAGTTCCTTACTCTCTCTGCCCTCTTCCTGGGCCTCGCAAACGCCTCCCTCTACGCAGCTCCCATCATCGAGCACATCGCCCCCAACTCAGCAAAGGCGTGCCCCACAGACAACAAAGACTGCCGCACCGCAAAGCAGGCCGCTCCCTACATCGCCCAGGGCATGTACCGCTACGGCGTCTACAGCGTCAAGGAGATTGCGGCCGTCATTTCTCTCATGGCCTTTGAGTCTGGCGATTTCCGCTACAAGCACAACATGTTCCCCGGCCGGCCTGGCCAGGGCACCGCAAACATGCAGATGGCCAACTACAACCTGCTGTACGCAAAGTGCATCCCCGGCGTCAAGGAGCACTTTGAGGGCGTTGATAGTGTCGATGGCATGTCGGATGATGAGAAGAATGATCTGCTGGATATGGTCACCGTCGACAAGTACAACTTTGCTAGTGGGCCTTGGTTCCTTACTACGCAGTGCGACGCCAGCGTGCGGAAAGCGCTCGACGACGACATTGACGAGGGGTTTGCTGCTTACATGAAGTGCATCGACGTCGAAGTCACGGATGATCGACTGGCTTACTTTAACCGCGCCAAGGAGGCGTTTGGCCTGACCTCTTGAGGGCAGACCGAGAGATTCATGGCGTAAGGAGTGCGAGGGATCTGGGACTGGGGTTTCCTTTCAAAACTGTATTTCTAGCCTTCTGAAGCAATTGACTAGATGGTCAAGGACGACAAAACCATCCTTGAATGACAAAACACTTGCCCCCAACCTCGTGCCCTAAACATCGTATCGGTCTGAATCGTCATGCACGGGACGATACACAAAGTAGTCAAACTTGGCCTCCAGCGCCAGCCCGTTCACGTCCGAGCACGCCATGCCCACAAACGCCCCCGTGAAGCTCCCGTCCCCCGGGTGTCCGCCGCACTCATCCGATAGGATCGAGGCGTCCAGCACGGGCCCAATCTCTGCCAGCTCCTGCCCCTCGAGCGCGTACGAGAACTGGAGCTTGCTCCCGCGGATTGACAGGGCCAGCTTTACCTTGCCCTCGTTCGGGATCTGTACAGGCGCCGGCATCGGCTCGAGCTTGCCGTTGGGAAACGACTCTTCCGAGCTCATGATGAGTAGCTCCCTCTGCCCGTCCGAGTGCGCCGTCACTGTGAGGTAGAAAAAGTTGTACCTGCAGTAGTACGCCGTTAGTCCCGCGAATTGGCGCTCGTCGGTAGGCGAAAAGTCGATAACCGTCTCTGCGTCGTACGAGAAATGCGTCTGCCGCCTCGCGACCAATGACTGCTCGAACCAGGACCCAATCGACTCGCGCCCAAACAAGCTGAGCTTCCCGTCGCGCAATAAAAAGATCCGGTCAGTTTCGGGCGTTCTCAGCCACTGGAAGTCCTGATGAAGAGGCCCCTCAAAGGTGTACCGCTGCTCGGCCCAATAAGCCGTGTCGTCCCGAGCCGCGGGCAGCTCGACGTAGAGGCTCGGAACAGGCCCATTCTTGACGTAGAGCCAGTCATCCTCGCCCCAGTACGCTTCTTGGATCGCAGTCTCCCTTCCCAGAACTGACCGTCGTTTCTGACCGATTGGCCTTCCCGTGAGGTGCACAATGTACGTCTTGCCGTCGGGCGTGTCCACGATGTCGGCGTGGCCCGCCCTCTGCAGCGCAGCGTGAGGAGCATCCTTGGACGTCAGTATGTGCTTCTGAGGGTGCGTCTCATACGGCCCCCAGATGTTTTTGGAGCGCGCAAGCGTCATTGCATGGTCATATCCCGTTCCCCCTTCTGCCGTAGAAAGATAGTACCACCCGTTGCGCTTGTAGATGTGAGACCCCTCAACCTTGGCTAGGTCTGTCCCCTGGAAGATGTTCTTCCGGGGGCCTACGAGCTTCCCCGCCTTTGGATCAAACTCTTGGAGAAAGATGCCCGAAAACAGGAGCGGACGACGGCGGTGGTCCCAGGTCATGTTGTTGAACCACTTGCGGCCATCATCGTCGTGGAACAAGGACGGGTCGAACCCGGACGAGTTGGCGTACACCGGGTCCGACCATGGGCCCTCGATGGCCGGCGCGCTGACGATATAGTTGTGTGCGTCCTTGAACGACCCGTCCTTGCGCTTCACGTCCGTGTACACGAGCCAGAACTTGTCGCCGTCGTGCGTGAGGCACGGCGCCCAGACGCCGCAGCTGTCCGGGTCACCGCGCATGTCGAGCTGGCTCTTGCGAGACAGCGGCCGGACGACCAGGGACCAGTTTGCCAGATCTCTGGAGTGGTGGATCTGAACCCCAGGGTACCACTCAAACGTCGACGTCGCGATGTAGTAGTCATCGCCGACCCTGACAATCGAGGGGTCCGGGTTGAAGCCCGGTAGTATCGGGTTCCTAACAAGAGGCATTTCGGAGACGGGCGGAGCAGAGATGTGTCAATTATGAACGTTAGCTACGCCATCTGGTGTGTTGGCTATGCGACGGACGCCTCGTGGTGCTCCTCATCCGCCGCGCTACTTATCCTCACGGGAAGTGGAGTGGCTGCCAACGTCTGGAGACATTTAGCCTGAATTCACACGAGATTCGGTAATAAACGCGGGGAGGGGAGCTTGGTCTTACGATTAGTGCCGATGGGATTTGCAGATCTACCGTATCAACTCAGCAAGTTGGGTAGAGCCTGTGGGTCATGATAACCCTGTCCTAATTCTTAAGATTGGTTGGTCAGAAGCTGCTAAGATCCTTAGCTACGGCTATGCCTATAGAATGCCATAAGACAGGGATGAGTAGACCCATAGGCTTTACCTAGCTTGCTGAGTTGATACGGTACCTCTTGAGCTGGAGGGTAGCCAATGCAGTGCCTCTACTCGGCTCCATCCGCAGTGTCATTCTCCAATCCCGTCGGCGCATAGGCGCGTAACTGCCGGTTGAATGCGACTTGGCGTTGAAAAGACCCTAGGAACCTCATCAACACCAGCAGCCTCAACCCGGAGAGAACGCCGGCGGCTACTCTCCAGTCATGTCGGCCTGGATGTCCATGCTGCCGGGGAAGCTCTCCCAGAAGCCCTGTGTCGTGTCGGCAAAGGTGGCGTGCATGTTGCTGCCAAACTCAAAGTTTGTGTCAAACAGGTCAATGTCGGCCGGCGCGATAAAGTTGAGCTGGTCCGGGCCAAAGTCGACGCTTGCCGAGCTGGGGTCATTCTCATTGTCCGTCACACTCTGGGATCTCGTCACCGATGGAGGAGGAGAGTGAGCCGGAGCAGGCTCCTGTACTTGCTCGTCGTTGCTGTCTGTGTCGGGCTGCCGCACGGGGTCCGTCTGCAAGGCGCCATAGTCGATGATTGCGTTGCGCATCTCCCTCCTCTCGCTCGGGGTGACGGCCTGGTCGCCTTCTGCCTTGATGTTGGTGTAGAAAATCTGCATGGCCTTGATCTTTTCGCGCTGGAATGAGGTTAGTGACAGAGACTTCATGTAGGGCCGGTGCCAACTCACCCATGTGTCCGCCATGGGCCACGCTTGTCGCATATCCTTAAGGAACAGCAAGCCCTCGACAATGTGCTCCCGCCTCCGCTCAATTTGGTCGTGTGTGTCGCCGGGGTTGGGGAAGTGGTAAAAGTACAACATCGTCCCGACGGCCGTGTAGATGGTGAAGCCGATCCAGGGTACCAGGCCGCGCAGAAAGTAGAGCCCAAATGCTCTCATCTCCTGCAGCATCTCGCAGACCTCCTCGGCCACCTGGACCAGCTCCTTGCTCGACCAGGTCGACCATTGATCCCACTCCTCATCGCCAACCCTCGCCTTCTGCATCTCGACCTCGGGGAGGTAGGAGCGGTAGAGGAAGATGACGCTCATAAAGTAGATGCAGTGCATGTAGCAGTAGGCCTGGCCCTGGTTGGACACGCTGTGGGCTCTGAGCAGGAAGAGCTCGTACTGCAGCCGCTTGGGCAGCGAATCCTTCCAGACGTTGAGGCGTGAGAGGAGATACTGGAACTCGGACTGGGGCCGCCACGGCGGCCGGTTGTCGTCGTGCGTCGCGCAGGCCCATTTCGCGACGGCCCCCCAGATGTCGGCGACCCTCATGCTGTAGGCGACAATGCCCAGACTCCCCTGCTGCTCGCCCGGCCGGGACCCCTCGGGCAGTGAACCATCGAGGTTCTCACAGATGACGAGCTCCCCAAAGTTGAAGCTGTCGGATTCGCAGGGGAGCTGGATGCGCATCTTCTCGGCCGACAGCATCCTGTCGCGACCTTTGCCCCCGCTGAGGAGACTGTCCATGAGGAAGCAGGTCCACGCGGTGCGCCGACGCTCCTCGGCGTTGATGAACTCCTCCCGGGTGGTGACGGATGTCGGCTCTTCAAAGAGCCCTAGTACCTGAGCCATCCTGACGGCCATGCCGAGATAGACCCAGGCCCGCCTGCCCTCGCCGGCCCCCCAGGAATGGCCGGTGAGCATGAGCAGGACCTGGGCTCGGTGAACGGTGGGCTGGTCGACGAGCGACAGCACCAGCGACCGCGCGTGGATGGCAAACGTGTTGCTGGCCTCGACCTGGCTCGCATACCCCGGCGGGGCTGCCTGAGAAAACCTGTGGCATGGTGAGCAGAGTTTGACGGGCGTGAGTCGGGATTCAGCGGTTCGCGCACCTCACCGTGATGGCCAGCATGGCCCAGACCAGCAGCGGCTCGAGGGACTTTTCACGGATGCCGATGAGGAGGTTGGGTATGTGGTGAAAGGACCACTTGTAGGAGCAGCGCAGGTAGCTGTTCTTGACCTCGTCGGTCAGGAACTCGAAGGGATCCGCGGCGGCCAGGCTCTTGGAGCGGGCGGCGAACCACTCGTCGGAGCGGGCGCCGTGAGGCACGTGGCTCCTCGAGGCCAGCTGGGCGGCGGCCGTGTCAAGATCACGACCATGGCGCTCCAGACGTGAGCGGCGGAAGATGAACGAGGTGCCCTTGGGCGGGAAGACGCACTCGTCGCCGCGGTCGCGACATCGAGTGCAGGGCGGGCCGCCCGAGTGGATGCACTGCGGGTGAGCGATCAGCCACTGCAGAGGGACCTGGGCTTGGAGGCGGCTACTTTACGCTTGGAGGAACGACATGCGCCGCAGGCAATTGACTTCTTCATGCCGGGGGATGCTTCTCTGCTTCAGTCGCAGTCGGGGATGACGTTGGTCTGCTCAATGTCGGCGTCGCGTGCGCGAGCATGGGCATGGGCATGGGCATGGGAGCTTTGGCACGCCGGCTCTGGATTGGCCGAGGCAGGTAAAGCTTGAGTGACGACAGCACCGCCGCACAGATTTTTAGGCGCTGGACCAACCAAGATGATCCAATTATGAGGCAATACCCAAAATGACGCTTGTTAAAACCTTGGCATAGCAATTGAACTTGTAGACATCTCGTGATTATTTTATTTAATTTTTACTAGATCTTGTACCAGGCTATTCCAGCCAGGGCTGGTACAGCATTCTTTCACCATGCGCACAAGCCCAAATCTGTCAGATCACGAGTGTCAATTTGGATAAGCAATCTCCCACTACTAACCTACACCACGACAGAGACAAGACTTAGATCAACAAACCTGGCGTTTCCAGTCAAACCTCGCGACCAGATCTGGGGCTAAAACCTACCGGTCCAGTACCTACCCGTCATCAAACATCACTATTCATTTATTTGTTGCCCGCACTGGCAGCTCTCCGCGCATTATTACCTTGCGTCTCTGCATCCTCCTGCGAAGAATGGCTTCCTCAGACATTGAATTCCATGCCCCCAGTCTCCGTCATCTTACCTCGTCTTACCTCGCGTCCGCCAGGCGCCTCGATGCGCGCAAGGGCCTCTCCCCGCGGGTCGACTTCGACCTCCAGTATCGACAGCGCGGTGCTCAGGCACCCTCTGTCTCGCAGTCGTAGTTCTCAAGCAGGAGCTGAGCCCAGCTAGGGAAGGGAGGCGGCATCTGATGGGAACGGGTATCGCGAGACCCGTCGCGGTAACGCGTTCTGCGATAGATGAATTCTTTGCTTATCTTGGCAACCCTCCAGTTTCGGATCTTGTCCATCACCAGCTCCGCGTCCCAGAACTCACCGGGGTCAAAGTTGCAGCGTAGAATCGAAGTTTGGTTGATGAGATGCGTCATAGCTTTCGGCAAGTCGTCCCAGAAAAGATTAAATGCCTTGTGCCGCCGCCCAGGAGGAGCCGGGAAGCGTTGGCTGATGGCAGTCTGCCATGCAATGTCTCGATGGATTGTTCGCTGAAAGATTTCGGAGCACACCTCCTTGGCGGGTCCGCCGTCCAGGACAAAGGTGAAGGCGTCGGCAGGCATGCCTGCATCCATCACAGCCAAGGCCTCCACGAGCCAGTTCCCCACTACCTGGCTCAAATAAGACGTTTCAAGGGTTCGACTGTCTTCTGGTGCCCAGCTATCCAGCTCGTCTTTGGACCTCATCTGTGCATAGAAGAGGCCGTGGAGGATATTATTCAACAAACTCACCCGGCGCTCAATGCGGAGTCGCGGGTTCTCCTTGCAGAATGGAATCAGGCCTTGGGCATGACGCTCTGGACAACCCAGAGCCATGTGATCCTCGTCCAAGACAATTTTCCGGATGGAGAGGCGGTGACTGACCGAGAGGCGGCGGAGGAAGCGGATGGCGACAGCCGTGGCCGAGAAGCGGAATTTGAAGTGGTCACGGCGAGTCTTGAATTGCTGCCACCAACATTCATCCTGAAATTCGTAGCTCCTTGCTTCAAGATCAGACCATGGTGGTATAGCCCATGGTTCATAACATCGATCCAACATGTCGACGCATGCTTGGGTTATGGATTTTTGGCCACGTAGTTCCTCACTTCCATCTTGCGCGATAAGCTTTAGTGTGTACTCGATCGCTTGGGTTATGGATTCTTGGCCACGCAGTTCCTCACTTCCATCTTGCGCGATAAGCTTTAGTGTGTACTCGATCGCTTGGCGCATCTTGGAGAGGCATTCGCCTTGGCTGTGCCATTGCTCTGGAGTAGTAATAAAGTGTAGTATGTACCCCCGGACATCACCAAGCGCTGAATCTGCCAAGAAAAGCTCGACGTTGTCAGCGTCTATCTTGCGCATGAAATTTTGCATGACCGTGACAAATCTAGGAAATTTGGCCCCGAGTCGAGTGTATATATCGGGCGTGACGTTGGCTGCAAAAGAAGCGAGAAAGTCGACCTGTCGTAGACACTGAGCCTGGTAGAGGCAGTGAAAGCGAAGTGCCCACGGGCTCCAGTCTTTGTGGTACCCGGTCGAAAACGAAATCGTGTTGAGACCTAGTGGCAAATATTTGGTCTCGGTAGCGATGATACGGCACGTATACATGAGAGAGAGATCAAGAGGTTCGTTATTGGCAGTCGCGAGTTTGCCAGAGTCGAAGTTGAGGACGTAGCCATCGTCAAGTGCGAAGTAGTGACCGTAAACTTGGTGTCGAAGCTCGTACGGAAGGCCCAAAAAGTGTCGAGGAGGCGACATGATGGGCCAGGTATTGAATCGTACTGTGCAAGGGATAAGCGAGACTCTGTTTGGTCCGTAGGGAAAGAGGTGAAGTTGTCAAGGAGGGATTGTCGGTTATTGTGTGAGTGGGGTTGTGTTGTGGCCACCTTTGCGGATTCTGGGCGGGGTGTGGAATGGGCAGAATGGGCCAGGGGTTTCCGGGGGGGCAAGGTGGGGTTTTATAGTGGCAGAAAGCGCTGGCGCTCAGTCCATGGAATGGCCAAAACTCAAAATCCCAATCATCCAGGCAGCAATTCATTTTTTTATGGGGTATCATATGTATTAATTTCTTTAACCTTATTCAATACCAGAAGGTAGATCAAGGCAGCCCAATAGAAGATGACACAGTAATAAACACAATCAAAGGCATTGTACCCAATGCCTTGCCTCACAGCAGCAAAAAAAAAAAAAAACAGCATATACTTCACAGCTGCATCGATATACGCACTTCATGACATAACAAAGCTTGCTGTTCCAAATGAACAGGTTTCTCCGACCAGGCAGATGGATAAAAAATTCCTAGTATAGTTAGCTTTTGAGACCGGCTCAGGACAAAACGGGTATGTACTTGCCATCTTCAATGACCCAGTTTCCAACCTTTCTTCTCTCCACCTCTCTCTCTCTTTCTCACCCTCAAATACACCAATATGAACCTCACTATAGTTTACTAGCATGATACTCTGGATACTCTCTATGGGTACCTGACGGAGTCACTGACCTCCTCGCCGGGAATGTATCCCAAGCAGAGCCTCCAATCCGCAGATAGTGGCAAGGAATCAGAATAACGCGGTGCCTGCATAATCTAGTGAATAATCCCCGTTCATACTGTTTATTAACCACTGAAACCGGCTTGAACTATCGTGTCTAATCCATCAAATCCTACTACTCGGGTAAGGTTCTCCAAGCCAAGCAATGCTGAAGCCAATCCTCCTAGTTTTGGAGTTGAAGTATCGCGGACCTGAGGTAGCCCTCATGATCCCTTCGGACCGCGGCCGTGTGATAGGCATACTTGTGTCTTCTTAAGAACTTTGCCCGTTTATTGCAGTGGCTTCATATATATTAGCAATGAGAAAAACTGAATAGAATTGCGGGATACTTACATGATGCCGACGGGGATTGCCATAGAGCAGATAGTTCTGATATTGGCCAGTACTGCCCTTGTCAGACCCCGGCTGTATCGGGGTACTGAAGAATCACTAGGTTGACTCTCATTGGCCACTATCTGGTTGAGTTGTTCCTCAATTCGATTGGCTCTCGTTGTCCAAATCTTGTATCTCTGATAGTCAATCCTCGCCGCATTTGATGGATGTGCACCTGTGACAGTGCCATATCGTCGAAGTCTTCGCCGGGAATATTGGTGATCCGAAAGCGTACATGGTGAATATGAGAATCTGCGAAGTGCCATGTTGTATACTGCCTTTGGAAAGTGAATTGTTTAATGCGATTTGATGATATGCTAGCGATTCAGCTTCTGATGGTGTTGGATGATAAGTTTGGGAAACATTGAAGCAGTAGGTATGAGGCATGTGTTTATTTGTCCACCCATTATTTAGACAGTTAGTGGTAGAAGGACCGACCGGTATGCGACAAGGATGGAAGGATCGAAGTGGTTGATAGTCCACTGGGTCGCGACTTTAGCGTGGTGGGTGACCAGAGTTTGAAAGTTGTTGTGGCAGACTTTCCTCTGTAATGGTTCCCTTGCGCTTCGAAGCCTCTCGCACCGGGTAAAAAGGTGCTTGGCGGTTTGTCTCGCCTCGCCACAAGGGCATAGGGGGGAGTCAGCAAGCTAGAACATGGTTAGAATTGAGATGCTCGGTTGGGCAGCATGGTGTCACCTGCCTTTTTGGAAAACAAATGGTCGTTGAGACCAATGATTCCGGTTCTGCACTGCAAAAGAATAGTTCTCTGGGCCCGAGAGAGACCCATGTAGTAGGCAAAGCTGTGTGACCCCCAGAACTCATACACGGCTGGCATGAGGATGTCGTGTTTTTGAGCATATCTCCGGCGGTAATCGTCCCACAGTTTCTCACTTTCCCTGCATGCATCCCCACGGGCGATGTCGTTAATGGGTCTGACTTGAATGCTGGGGTTGGCCCAGTCTCTATCCGTGTCTGCCTCGTCCTTGTTCCTGAACCCGTTCTCGAGTTTGACCAAGTCATAGGCACGTTCCCTAAGGTCTTGGGCAGCACGATCGAGGACGTCATATGGGTGAGGCAGGACATCTTCCCCACCCCGGCTAATCTTCATCCTCTCGCGGAGGAGCACTTTGTGCTCTGGGGTATTGAGCGCCTTTGCTCGCTGGGCACTGTGTTCTTTGGTGTGGCTGCTGACGTCTCTGTCTGCGGCAAGAAAACTTAAATTAAAGAAATCGCTCGCTGGGCCATTGCGACTCGGTTCAGAGTCACGGCGATGCTATCAATATTCAGCTCCTTTTCCAGCATCTTTCTCGGGGTGTCACTCATGGCGCCGGAAATTTGGAGTAGACATCTATACTGCAACGACTCCAAAATGGCGATTCTTCTGAGCTGATGCCCCAGCACAGCTTCTTGTCCCGGCCGGCGATGAACCACGCCCTGCAGGCGTAGGTGATGATTGGCCGGATCTTGGTGATGTAAAGCTGCTTCATTGTCTTGAGGTTGGGACCCCATATGGAGCCAGACGTGGGTTTTAGATAGCGCATCTGTGCTTGAACTTTGGCCTGAACCTGATTCATTATGAGTCAGCTGGGTTCTTGACCCAAGTCAAAGGGGGTGACTTACCTTTGTTATGTGAGCGTGCCACTGCAACTTCCTGTCGACCTCGACACCCAGTATTGTCATGGTGGCCTTGACTTCGTTCTTGATGCCGGGATGTTGGGCATCAGCTTGCAGTTGGACTCTCGGCTCCAGGGTCGCTTAAAGTGCATGACATGATACTTTTCTGGGGAAAAGCTAACGCCAACGCCGTTCGCCCAGGATATGATGCGCTTATGAACCTTCTCCAGTGCGTTGCAGTTGGTCTTGTAGTCTTTGGAAATGGCCAGCGGGTCCCTGTCGTCAATGTAGGCAAAGGTATAGATAGTGCAACCGGCAAAGAGGCCATTGGAGGCTTCCTCAATGATGGGTGCGGCGAAAAAGAGGAAGAGGATGGGTGACATGGGGCTGCCTTGGGAGATGCCAATGTTGACCCAGAATTTATCTGATGTAGAGCCTGGCATCTTCAGGATGTTGCTGCGACTGGAGAGAAAGGACCAGACAAAGAGGACAAGCCAATCCGGCACGCCCTTTTTCATGAGGGCTTTGAGAAGCTCGATACGGTCAACGTGGTCAAAGGCGCCTTTGATGTCGAGGCCCGTCAATGTGGCCTTCAGTCTCTTCTTGCTGCCCCAAGCCCGGTAGATTGGGTTCAGAAGGAACTGCAGCGCTTTGGTGGTGCATCTCCCAGGAAGCCCGTACTGGATGTTTGGGAGGAGGGAGTGATTCAGGACGAGCTCCTTGAGACGATTAGCGATGACCTTTTCCAGCATTTCCCCAATGCAAGGCAGCAAAGCAATGGGCCTCCAGCTCCTAGGGCTGTCGTATGTGTCCTTACCAGACTTGCGCAGGATGACGGTTGTCGCGTGCTTGAAACTGGACGGGTGATAGCTGAGCTTCAAGCAAGCGTTGAAGACATGTGTCAGGTGCCGTACTGGGTAGGGGTCGGCCATCTTCAGAGCTTCGCTAGCTATCTGGTCTGGCCCAGCTGCTTTCCTCCTGGGTAACGCCCTAAGGACTTAGGCTACCTCGCCCTCGTCAAGGCTTTGTAGAGACTCGTGCTGCTCCCTCTCCGGATCAAGGGTGGGCTGAGGGAGCTCTGGCGCAGACTCGCCCTCGCTGGTCTGCGGCCACGTGCTGTCCCGCAGGCAAAGCTCCTTTTCCTTCTTGGTCCGGTACACTATCTGGTTTTCTGGGTATCCAGCTTCTACTACAACAAAGAACACGGTATCTTAGTATCTCAACACATCATAGTCATCTAACCAATGCCAACACAGTTGCCTAACTTGACTTTTCAGCTACTCAGCAGCAAAGAGTCACGCCTAGCTGCACAATAAGAGCTATTTGGCCTCTCAGCGAGAATAAAGACTGCTCTTCCAGACTCGTAGGAGCCCATTCCTTTCCTTCTTTACACAACACCTGGTTGTCGAGTCAAAGAAGTGGATAAATCTGTCGGGTTGAAGGTTTGGGGAGTGGGAATAAGGTTAGAATTTGACAGCCCGGATGCAACATCTCGGCTTAATGCTAACTTTCATTGGCAACACTTCAACTTTGAACACAATAGGTCCGGTACACGATATCCCCGACCTTCAAATCGGGGAGATGAGGCGGCTTGCTTGGCTGGTTTAGCGCCTTGGCCAGCTTGGCCATCTGATACGTGCCCCGGTTGTACTTTTCCTGGTCTGCAGTATATTGGCGCCATCTTGTCGTGCCCTCGCTTCGTTGCTTCCACCCCCTCTCTGCTTTAACCTTGCTCCAGTACCGCTCCCACTTGGGGTTGTCTGCTCGGCGGAGCTTGTCCAAAGCAGCCTTTCCTGTGCAAGCAATGTCTGCACGGAGGCGCTGTCAGGTCGCCGAGCCCGGGGGAATGTTCGGTAACGGGTGACTGGCACCCAATCTTGGGTGGCAGAGTTCACAGCATCGTTGATCTTGGCTATGTATTCATCAATATGGTCATCGGTGTTGAGGTCTGGGAATCCAAGCGGTTCCAGATTCTTCTTGGTAGCATTGGCATACTTCTTTCTCGTGCGCTTCCAGTCAATGCGCGTACGCACTGTTCGGGTCGGTCTAATCTTCAACAACGTCTTGATAATACGATGGTCCGACTCGAAGCCTGGAGCTTCGACGAGCGGCCAGTTCTTCACACAGTCTAAAATTCCCTCGCTGACAAAGGTGAGATCGATGGTCGAGGACTCGCTGGTCGGGGAGCGGGTGAAGGTGCCGGCGCCGGGGGTTGTGACCAACTTTATACGGGCCTCCTTGAGTCCTTCATGCAGCTTTTCAGCTTTGCGGGTGGGCTTTACTTCGCGTTCACCCGCCCATTGGGAATGGTGAAGATTGAAGTCCCAAACGAGAAGGTCCCGGCCTGTCATGGTGGTGTCATTCAACATCTGCTCGATGTTGATCGTGTCTTGGCGATTGTAGACGTTGTGGATTGCGAGTATCCCGGCCTCTGGAGTCGCCAGGCATAGAGTTGCTACCAGCTCTTTGTTCACATTTTCGTAAAAGTCGATGTGGTACGTCTCTTCCGAGAGTGACACGCTCACAAGGAAACACACGCGATATAGGGGAATCGGCTTCCGGTCCTTTTCGAGCCTCTTGGGGTCGTCCTTCTTGAGCTGGTCCTTCTTGAGCTGTTCCTCCTTGAGCCGCTTGGGGTGGTCGTTTTCAGTGAGTGCCTTGTCGGTTCTGTAGATGAGCCGGTATAAACTGCTGCGGATCCAAGGGAGTTCGGGAGGAGGATCTTGGATGGCGACAATGTCCGGAGGACGATTCAAGCTGTTCAGGTACCGCATTAAGGCACGGACCCTTTTCTCCGAATTCCTGACGTTGATTTGCGCAACTTCGAGTTCTGATTCTTCAGGGTCTTCCCGCTCCTGCTCTTGGGCATCCGGTTCCTCGGCAATGGAACTAGACGACATCGTGAGTCCCAATACCCCCAAAGGGCGCCCCTGGAAGTTGCCCCTGAGTTCTAACCCTGAGCGGTATAGGCCAAACACCAAAGTCCAAGTGTTTTCTGTGCCAGCGCGGCCTATAGCTCACGAAGAACAAAAGCCTTCGAGGATAGCCAGCTTCTCAAAAGGAGAATGCAAAGTAGAAGTAGAAAGAATAAAGGAGGAAATCAAGCCAGATACACAGCAGAGCTCTAAAGGCTTCTGCTGGATAAGGTTCATAAGGTTAATAAGGTTGATCACGGGTATTTATATTCCTCTATGGGAATAATAGGGCACTCATCATACCGGCGCAACCCAACTAGACATTTTAGCAGTTGGCCGAAGGAAGTCCGAGATCGCATGGCCATTAACCCACCACCTCCCAAAATGCAGCGGAAGTAGTACCGCCTGAAGGATCGGATCCATATGATTCATACTAGAAGGATCAAGTTATGAGGAGGCCTGCATGGCTGTTCAGTCAACTATCCCAAGCCGCCAACTCGGCCATCAATCTTCGGCAACAAGTCATTGGCCTGTGTTTTCGGACCATGGCTAAGCGAGGGTGAGTGGGGAGGATGGATCGGCTATCCACACGTGGACGTGGCAGGAGTTTTGGCGCTGTAGATACTCAATACGTCTATTCCAGACAAGGCACAAATGCCGAGCCATTGCCTCATTCGGAGACACCGCGAAATCATGCGGAACGTCCATCATGGCGAGGTAAAAGAGCTTTGCGTGCAACTTGGACAATTTGACTATATGCAGATTGAATTGTGGCAAGAAACGAAGAAAGAAACACCATCTTGAAACAAGGAGTGTCTCTAAATTCTACGGGCAGCATCAATTCAAACCTCATGATAGTATCAGCTCCGTTTCTACCTACCTAGGTAAACAGAGTGGAACTGTCGCCGGGTTCGCTCCTCGACCCGATGATTCCGAAGCAAAAAAGCGGTTAGAATGAAACCAATCGATCCCATTTCTTTCTTGGTTAGCAAGTGACCAATTCGGCTTTTCCTTCTTCTCTCCTCTTGCTTCTTTTCTTTTCGATTCTGTTCTGTTCTTCTTACCCCGTCTTTTGTCATAATCGCCACGAAACAGAATCCTCGGCCGTTCCGAGTTGCAGATCTGGTCCTGGATGTTCTCCTCCTTGAACACTAATGCATCTTCCAGGTCCATCGCCTCCACCGACTTGTTTGACCGAACCTGTGCGAAGGAAGGCATGGTCACCTCAACGTCAAAGGGAAAGCAAGTGGACCTCGCTTGTGCCAACATCAACAGACTCTTGGCATGAAAACCAATTGAGCTACCTGTTTAGGATTGAGGCAATACGAAGCCGTGGTACTAGTCCCCACCAAACCAACATTCAGGGCCGGATGAGAGGAAGCCCGAGATAATCTATGCCTGCACATGGGGAAATTACGAAAATGAATCGCGTCATCGGCGCAGTGGGAAGATGGGATGGCGGAACGAAGTCCAAGTTGTGTTCGGCTGCAAGGTCACAGCTTCTGGCAAGAGAAGCAGTACCGGAGCCGTAAAGGTACATAAATGCCTTCCTGATCCCCTCGACCACTGTTCCTCAACACACCTCTTCCTCACACCTCTTTGCACACTGAGCCGCTTGTTTTTCAACCCACAATGCAGAGTACGCCTTCTGAAACCACTTCGCCTGCCGGCGATGTGAATCTTGATGTCCAACAGATTCAGGACAGAATGGTGGCCCTGATCTCAGCAGAGTTCGCCAAGCTCATGAACCAAACCTTACAATCCCAACTTGATACTCTGCGGCAGGTGAACGAAACCCTCATCCAAGCAACCAACCTGATGCAGCAACAGAGTGCCATGCAGACACGCAAGGCCTCAAACCACGTTTTTGTGAGCATGCCTACTATTAGGTACAAACTCCGAAAGGAGACCGACAAGCGGGTAGTTAATCAGCTTGGACAAGGCACGGTGGAGAAGTTCCATGCCGCGGGTGGTCCCTTCGCCAAGATCACGCACGTCCGCCACCGCACTCCCCACGACAACAGCATAGTGATCACACTCGAGAGTGAAGAGGCGGAAAGGGCCGTGAGGGATCAGGCTCACATGATCAGCTCCATCCTTGGGCTCTCTATTCTCTGCAGTGTTGTTCCACTGCAATACTTTGTCCAGGTTTTGGAAATCGTCCCAGGAAGCCTCCCCGACAAGCCTCACAAGCTCAGAAAGACCTGGAGCGAGCTGAACGGGGTCGAAATCAACGCTGCCTTTACGACTTATGGCAAACTTGTCTTGATGTTCAGGAGGGTTGAAGACGCTCGGAAGCTCTTGGAGACTGGTTTCAAACTATCTGCGGATGTACAATTCAAAGTCAAGTAAGACGAGCCCCCTAATCTTCTGTGTATTGTCAAGCCACTAACCAAGAGCCAGACCATTTGAACGCAGATCAACCCCGAAGTTTTGCTTCTATTGTCACAAGCCTGACCATCTGAGGATGGAATGTGAGGCAGACCAGCCTAGCTGTGGGCGATGTGCGGGGGAGCACGATACCAGGGAGTGTGATCCGGACAGCCCAGCCAAGTGCGTCAACTGCGGCGGGCAGCATGAAGCCTGGTCTCGTAAGTGCAAGAGCAAGCCGGTTCAGAGAATGTTGTCTGAATGCAAGGCTCGGGAGCTCCAAGGTCCGTCGTGGGCTACCGTCCCTGCCAGCCCCCCTCAACAGCAAACTGCGGTACAGACACCCTCCAATAGCGGTGGCGATGTGGTGGTGCTAGGCTCACGAAAGCGTCGCGCAAGGAGCTCGGGCAATAGCCTGAGCGAGTTTACCGCGCCCTCTAAAAAGCGCACGGAGGTCATGGTCGACATTAGCTCATCCGCCCCGGTTGAGATAGATGGCGGGAGTGGTTCAGGGGCGTCTGACCCCCCAGCAGCGTCGGCGCCAGGAAAATCATGGAGTGGATTTTACCAGAATGGTAAATTTATAACTACCGAAAGTGGGACAACGACCGGAGGTAAAAAGGACCAGCGTGGACAAAAGCAGAAGGAACCCAAGAGCTCTGTAGAAAGGCCTATTGGAAGTAAAAACAAGAAAAATTGAGTAAACGAGTCGACGGAAGGTGGGAATGCAGTCACAGTGCCTCCTCTTTCTAGTATCTAATCAGGCTCGTCATATTCCAACCCACAAGCAAGTCAAGGGCCAAACCGCTCAGCGTTTTCCATAGATAGATAAGCACAGCTCTCCCAGTCGCACGTTTTCTGCAACGCTGGTTAACATCCCTTCCCGCGACCATGGCAAATACATACCTTGTGGACGTTGGTTCCCCACCAACTTAGGTGTTTCGAGGCTCCTGTGTAAAATACAGCAAAAAAGATGAGAATGCCCGCAATAGCGACGGAACAGTCCAGTGCGGAACTCAACACAAAGTTGAAACGCCGCCACCAACCCTCTCTGCGTTTCTTGATGGCAACTCCAAACAAGAGGCCAAACAAGGCCCAGCTACCATAGTTGACACCAGACGCTGGCGGGATGTAGTTGAGTCCCCCAAGAAATAAGGGTACATGGATTTTCTGCAACCACTTGACTTGCGGAAACATTAGCCTTCTCACGACATGTACAATGACCGGCAGAACGGCTCCGAGCAGAAAGAACCAGAGCAGAGGTCTGTACAGTGCCCCCTGCTCAAAGAATCGTCGAGGACCGAGGGCACCCCAGACCATGCTTGTGTTGAAGTGGGTGCGTGAGAAGGGGCATGTGAAGCCGTTGGGAGCAGTCTTTGCGTTGCAGACGTCAGGAATGTTTCCGAGAGCCCAGTTGAGAACCGAAACCTGGCCAAGAGTGCCGACGACGAGGCCAACGACCTGGACCAAGAACAGGCTCCTCGGTGGTATCTGATGTCGAGTTAGTAATTTCAGTCAGCATCACTTAATAGAGATGAACGCACGTTGCAGTAAATCCCCAGTTTTAGGTCTTGGGCAAACGCAAGGCCTTTGATGCCCGATATGTATCCAACGTTGAAGAACCAGATGTTGGCGAGGACTTTGCCCTCCCATACGTAGCCGGCTACTATGCGGCAGAAGATGTCAATCTGAATCTTCATGTTGCTGGTGGCATACACCCATGCGAGCTTTGGAAGTCAGTAAGCAAGCACCCAAGTTCTACCGTATCAACTCAGCAAGCTAGGTAGAGCCTATGACCTAGTTATCTCTATCTTATGGCATTCTACAGACATAGCCGTAGCTAAGGACCTTAGCAGCCTCTGACTAACCAATCTTAAGCATTAGGATAGGGTTATGATAACCCACAGGCTCTATCCGACTTACTGAGTTGATACGGTATCAGATGAACGTACCGGGACGAAGAAAATGGCAGAAACTGTCATGGCGAACAGAACGCCGTACCAACGTAGCTGTACCGGGTAGTACTCGTGGGTGAACAAGCCTATCCCGACGGCAACGAGCGCTGCGGCTGTGTACCACCAGAGTGGGACCTCTTTGTACTGAGGCTGTAGACTCTGTCCAGAGGTGGTTGATGCCTTGGGCTGCCAGGCAGCTCGGAGAGTTTCTAAAATAGCCTGACGCTTCTCAAGGAAGAGCCATACAAAAAGAGACGAGATGGTGGCAAACGAAAGACCAAACGTGTTGAGGGCATAAGTGATAGGGAGATATATCTATGCCGGATGGTTTAGAGCTAATGAAAATACTTGGTAAGGGTTTAACTTACATGAGAGTACTGGCTGTATTTTTCTTGATCGAAAACGAAACCGTCGTGCTTGTTGACCACCCTGCTGACGTTAAAATCCTCACCCATGTTGTCGAAGATGGAGTTGCTCTGCAACGGCAAATATGCAGAATACCACGTGTTGGTGTAGTACAACGCAGGCGTTACGATGTAGATCCACAGCACTAGGGACGCCAACACGTTGACTATCGCCCACGTGGGAACGACCAGGGGTGACCCGATGTAAGCGATCTGGCTCCCTATGCGGGGTTTAGCGGGTGAAATCTGACAAGCGGCGGGGATCCACAAACAGTCAAATGTTACGGGGAGCAGGCCAATGCCACTCTTCATGCCAAATATCTGATTGACGACGGGATTCTTGGGAGCTATCCAGCAGACCCATGTAAAGTAGCTCAGTGCGGGGAAGAGAAAGTCCGGGAGCCAGTACCAGCAGAAGGACGCAAAGAAGGCAAGAATGAAGAAGCGGTATCGAGATGTTGTGCTATTTTATGAGCATGACGGATTGATGTGGGGAAAACATTCATACCTGTTAGTTTCCTCTTTACGAGACGTGTGCAGTGCGGCATTGAGAGCCGTGTTTCCAAGTACACCTGGCCATACTAGGCCCTTTGGCTCGACTACTAGCGACCGACATAGCCCTGCTAGCGCAAAGCCATACAAGATGGTCGTCAACGTGGCGAGAAGCTCAAAGCCCCAGCCGGCATTCAAGCCGTAAAAGACGCGCTGCTCAGTCAGGACGTCGGCGCTCAGCCGGGTAAGAAAACTCAGATTGGCCAGGATGTAAATAAGAATATTTTCCTGAAGAGGCTGTCAGATCAAGTACATGATTCCAGGTTGTGTAACTGACCTTGTAATTAAAAGGCCCCGGGTTTAAACTGTGGCGCTGGCCAAACACCGAGATACCCCAGTCGGGCACCACATACTGCCACGCTTTTCCAATTGGATAAGCCAGGAACTGTATCGCTGACTGGGACAGGCTGATAGATGGGAAGCGTAGCGTGTAGAGGGTATTTACCCCGCTACCGAGGAGACAGAAGCCGATACCAATCGTCCACATACGAATGGTCAGACATGGAAGGGTTGGATCATCAGGCCGGAACCCAACGCCCGCAGCGCTCAAAACTTCCTCGACAGACTCTCCTAACATCAATCAGTAAGAGAAACCTTGACTTTGGGAAATTCCGTCACGCACCCGATGAGGTCTCGGATCGAGCAAGATCAGATTCCTGTGTAGTGAGCTCCGGCTCGGGAGGGACTTTGGCAGCGGTCTCCATGTCGTGTGTATAGAGGGCGGTGTAAGTGGAATGGCGATCAGATAAGATGCGACTGATTATCTAGTATCTATAGTCGCGATCTGCCAAGACGTTAGCACGGAAAAGTCGGGTTGGACCTTGTAAAAAGAGGGACCTCCCCCATTTCGACGGAACGCTTTGGAAGCTTGTCGTGCCGTATGTCCCGACGGGTGGGCAGTGAGATATTAGATAATGCTCAAGTAATACTCGATTATTCTCGGCATGAACAGGTTTGCGACTAGTATTGCTCGCTTGTCTAATTGGTGGACTGTGTTCCTGCAAAACGCATGGTTTTATTGACAGATCGACTGAAAATAAAATTAAGTGAATGCTCCTAGCTGCATGATACATTAAATTGCTTCACTGCACATTCCTTCGATGCCAAAGCGACCTCAATAGTGTAACTAATCGCTTGCTAAGTTTTGCCATAGCCTCGTATTTTCTAATGGCGCCTGTCTAAAGATCATTTTTCACTGATGTGCCGTGAGCCATGGCCAAGACGTCAGAAGGTGCCGTCACTTCCGCTCGGCACCGTTGCCGAGAAATCGCCGCAATGTGGTCGCTTGAAGGTGGCGGAGCAAATGAAACTATTCCCAGATGGGATTTGACGTGAAAAATAATCTGGGACAAGTTCCGCTTGTGGGGGAGATGATGATTTACGAGGGGCCCAATGAGCTGTGGATATTTCTCAAATGTGGAACGGGAGTGTTGCTTTATCATGAGCTCGCATCGTAAAATGATTTAGCCGAGCTGGAACGAAATTATTTATAAAGAAGTAAAAGTATCAAACCTTTTGTCTATTAAATCCTGGGTTTTCTACTTTTGAAGCTCGAATCTATTGGTTTCAACTAAATCTTCGTCAATGTTAAGATAAAAATATTGGCGGCCGAACCCTGCGTAGATAGAGTGACCAATTAAATGTGTCTTTGATGTCAGGAACCCCAAGATGGCTTAGTCAGCGTTGTCAATACTATCGTTGCCTCTTGCAGACACTATCACAAGTAAAGTCGAAATCCGGGTTTTCTGACATCGTCTAGTGATAGTAAATGGCGGATGCGATTCTAATCCTTGCATCTACGAGGTTGCATTGCGTATGATTTTGACGTAATATACCTTCCATTTGTAACTTAGCATCCTAACACATGCTAAATTCTAATCGCCTGCATGGCCCGTTGTGGAAGCTGGAAGTTTGAGAGAAGCGGCTTACCGCGGTTGTCTTTGAGCAATTATCAAAGGTTAAACATATGTTATAGATGTTTTCTTCTTCTTTTCTTTTTTTTTCCTGTACCACTACGCTCGGATCTGATGCACGCTTCAATACGTAAAGAATCGCACGACGACGAACCAACTTATCCATACGCAACTTGCTACAATTGAAATGATTGCGACATATGCGGCGGTGTGGCTTTTGGCCGTGCTTGACAAGCACACATCAATGGCGCTGGATCAAAACGCACAGGCTTGGTACGAAGCCCATCCCAACATGGCTCGCATCAAGCAAGTGAACCAGGATACTCACCAGATTGTTGACGAGTATGGCCGCACTCGATTCTTCCACGGCACCAACGTCGTCATGAAAGAGCCTCCATGGTATCGGCCCATGGAGTGGACTCCCGGAGTCCCGTCATTCGGTGAACTGGACGTACAGAACTTGCATGAGTTGGGGCTGAATGTCGTTCGGCTGGGACACAGCTGGGCGGGTGCCGAGCCAGTTCGCGGCGAGTACAATCAGACATTTCTGGATATCATGAAGAAGCAGACAAAGCTGGCAGAAGAACAAGGCATCTACGTATTGGTGGACGTGCACCAAGACAACATGGCCAAACAATTTTGCGGTAATGGTTTTCCTTCTGTAAGTCTCAAAAGGAGTCCCAGTTCTTTCCCATTCTCTAATTAGTGCCCAGTGGTTTGTTAAGAAAGACTGGACGCCGATTTGGAAAAGATTTCCCGTTCCTCTCAGCTTGCCATTTACTACCGACAGCAACGGCTTCCCTTCGCCTGAATCACAGTGCAATACTATTGACTGGTACCTGGCCTACACCTCTGCGGCTGTTTCAAATGCTTTTGGAAGGCTGTACAACAATTATGACGGCCTTGGGGATGCATTCTCAGCGTACTGGAAGAAATTAGCATCGGAATATGCCGAGACCGCTAATATTGTGGGGTACAATCTTCTCAACGAGCCTTGGGCTGGTGACACATATGCCGACCCAAAACTCCTTGTCCCGGGAGTCGCTGATGGCAAGGTTCTTGAACCGCTTTGGAACCGCGCAGCAAAGCAAATCCGCACAGTCGACAATGACACTCTGATCTGGTTCGAAGGTACTACCTTTGATATTCTCTCTGGATTCAACAATGTGCCTCTTGGAGACGGGTCCAAGACAGTACACTCGTACCACTACTACAATCCGCCACAGCTAGGCTCCATCTCTGATACCCTCAGCAACCGCCACAAGGACAACGTGCGACTCAAAACCGCGGGCGTCCTGACGGAGTTGACCTTTTGGAAGGGTGATGATAAGCAGATGGACGACTTGGCAGAGGCAATGACGGCGACTGACGCAAACATGGTTTCTTGGATCGGCTGGGCGTATGAGAATCTGTACAACGGCACTTCAGGCAAGCCGTTCCCGGAGCTGGCGAAGCACTACAGCCGCGCCTATCCGGCCGCGGTCGCCGGCACACCTACTATGTTTGCCTTTGACGACGTCTCGACTACTCTCAAGCTGGAGTTCACTCTCGACCCAGACATTGATGCACCTACCGAGATCATCTTGCCGGTTCCTACCTTCCCAAACGGATATAGCGTTCGGATATCTCCACAGGGCAGCTTGGTGCAGCACGTGCCGAACAACCGTACCTTGGCCTTGTTCAAATCGAGCTCTATCAGGGATGCTACAATGATCTCTATTACCATAGTTGGGAAATAGACGCGTGGCAGTGTACAAGGTGTTTTACATTCGTTGATCATTGTAAATAAAGCGCGTACTTTACCGGGTTATAGTTCCTTTCAACGACAGGGGTAGAGTTCATTTTGCTTTCACCAATTATAACCTCGCTACCTTTCAGTGAAATGGCCTGTCGGATTGGGCAATTCGAGTACGAAATGACATGGCTTCGATAGCCGAAAAATCTGCTGAGCTCAGCGCTTCGGAATTTGCCATTAGTTGTGTTCACTCTTTGTGAGCGGGAAGGCCTGCCCTTTTGACTCAGCTTCTCAAAAACCTTCTCGAAAAGAAAAGGCCTGGCAAGAAAAAAAAAAAAAAAAAAAAA